>JAVJIF010030208.1:0-209376 GCA_038442645.1 Agave tequilana
TGTTTCTTACAGTTGCTCGTTATTTGAAACAGAGGGTATCTTATGTAGACATATTCTGTGTATTTGTGGCGCAATCACGTTACACATATACCAGAATCATATATACTCAGATGGAGGTTGGATGCTCGTTACAAAAACGTTGCAATTGAAATGGCATGAGGCCTTTTCCCAGTCAAGGAACTCCACGGACGGCTAGATTGTGGACAGTTCGTTCAAAATTTAATGCAATTCTGGACATGGTCGCTGATTCTGATGAAAATATTTCAAAGTTGGAGGGAGTTTGGAAAGTTTTGCCCAAGATACCACTAGAGAATACAGAGCAATGTCAGGAAATGATCATTCATCGCATCCTAAGACTGCCGTTGGTTCAGTGGATCCGTTGTCATATTGCGAGATGGTGAAGAATGAATATACGTGATCCAATTGGCCCTGTACCAACCAGGGGAGACCTAGAGCTGCATCTAGGCTTAAGTCTGGTTTTGAAGATTCTATATATCAGAAGGAAGTGAAGCATCGAAGATGTGGTAACTGCCAAGAGCTGGGCCATTACAGGACTGGTTGTCCGTTAATGGTATATTACATAAACCTGTTAATCATTTTTTTTATAACGATTAATGTTTAAATTCTTACTATTTATTTTTTTATTGGCAGAAGAAGTAGGTTTGGGTTGCCTCCATCTCGAAGGAACAAAGACTTCAATTTTTTATGAAGTGCGACCAGGGTCGCACAGTGTAGAGAGATTTAGTCGCATTCTGACACTGGCATGTAATTATAATCAGATTTATTATTATTCTTTGATTTCTACTGTATTATTTTGTATGTACTTGTACTTTAAGTTTTAATGCTACAAAATTCTACTTTATAGTTTAATTTTTTTGTACATAATGTAGTCAGAGACTTTGGTCGCAGTGTACATGGTTAATTGCGACCAAGGTCGCAGTGTTCTTATTGATAAAGATGGCCAGCAACTGCAATCTAAGGTCGCACTACATGTACGGCGACTTAGGTCGCACTACATGTACTGCGACTTAGGTCGCAGTAATTTAGGTAGGTGTTTCTTTATATTAACACGCATAGCGACCAAGGTCGCAGTGTTGTTGTTGATTAAAACATTGCCGCCATCAACTGCGAACAAGGTCGCATTGTATTTTATTTAGACTGCGGCTATCAACTTTCGCAACCTTCTTTTTAGAATTTTGAGATGGTGAAGACTTAAGTCGCAGTACGTTAGGTATGTGTTTCCTTAATATTAACACGCATAGCAACCAAGGTCGCATTGTTATTGTTGATAAAACATTGCCGCATCAACTGCGACCAAAGTCGCATTGTATTTACTAAGGCTGCGGCTATCAACTGCGACCATAGTCGCAACCTTCTTTTTAAAATTTTGAGATGGTGAAGACTTAAGTCGCTGTACGTTAGGTAGGTGTTCCTTAATATTAACACGCATAGCGACGAAGGTCGCAGTGTGTTGTTGATTAACACAATTACTGAAGGCATGTTTGTTTCTAACATCAGTACGCAATAGTAAAAGCCAAGTTGTAACAAATGAAGACTGTAAATAATCAATGGAACTTATAATATATAAATGTATAGAACTGTGTATAAATTAAATCAATACAACAAAAAAATTATGCAATGAATTGCACTTGAAATATTTTTTACATTTATAAAAAAAATTGTGGTATATCAATAATTTGCACGGAGATCAGTCTTCATATGTCGTATGTCGTATAATGTCTGTTTTCATCCCAACTCTCTCTACATCTGCAAGTATCATGTATGCAAGCTCACTTCTTAGTTTCTGTACACCAGCAACCGTAACAGCATCAGCAGCTGATAGATGATAGCCAGTCGCTATGCTTTCCATGTACTTGCATACATATATAGCGCAATCAATACTGAAATTTCCGTAGAGCAATCATTAAATGAAATTAGTTTTTGTACTAAAAAAAAGTAGAAAATATGAAATGAAATTACATGTCAAAAATTTATATACCTGTTGCTTGTTGGGGGCATTTTGCGTATTTTATTTTAATTTTTCTCATTAATTTTTGGAATGAATCTCAAAAATCTCTAATAATCTATCTTTCTGCAATGTCAATAGGAACAAAAATTAGTATTAATCAAATTAATTGCAAGTTTCCAGTAATCAAAATATTAAAATTTAACTCACCATTATTCTTGCATCTCTTTGGTAAAGCTTTGTTATACTACTTTTTTTGTCAGCTGGGACCAAAGAGTTGTAAAAAATCCACTCTTCTGTGGAGCAATCGAATACCAGCAAGGTCCAGTGAAATCCCGATTCGTCGGCACTATGTTGTGATTGATCGGGAAGAACATGTACTGCACGTCAGCTGTCCAGTTTTTTAACAGCTTCTGCTTGATGAAATGACCTTCAAGATCTTCAATTTTATTTACAACACCGTGCTGCGGACAAAAAAAAATTTAAATCAAATACAAAATGAATTAAAAATATAACATAAAATTAATTAAAATTAGGAGTCATTAAGTCAAGAAAAGACACTGCGATCAAGGTCGCAGCGTTTCTTACTATCATATTTTAAAACTGCGACCTTAGTCGAAGTACATGCCTACAGAGTGATAGAGAACATGACTTAGTCGCAATATATTTTAATTACCTTAGTCGCAGCTGCGACCTTGGTCGCAGGTCGCAGCTGTCGCAGTACCTGAGTTAGTAGCAATACATTTTAATTATAAATTGCGACCTTAGTCGCAGTACATGTGTTAGTAGCAGTACATTTTAATTATACACTGCGACCTTAGTCGCAGTACATGTGTTAGTAGCAGTACATTTTAATTATTCACTGCGACCTTAGTCGCAGTACATGATTTATGCCTACACAGAGATAGAGAATATTAGTAATCTGTTCCAGAGTTGATATTACATTAAACCGTAAAGGAGAAAGTAGATTTTTACCCAAGCTTCGCTTCGGAAGAATATGCTTTTTAATCCTTTTCTTTTCTCAAGATGCTGCATGTAGAAATGAATTACATTTGCATCTAAGTCTCTACTGAACATCAGGTCCTCAATGTCATTCCTTTGAAATGATGATTGCATTATTGGTATCCTGATACGCAGTAGAACTGCAAGATATTCAAAACAAAGTTAGTAATTTAATTGTTCTTATATAAATGTATAACAGAATTTTTTTGATATGAATTAACTTACTCAGAGTAGGACTTGTCGAAGAAATGTTTTATAAGAGCTTGTTGATGGGGGGCAGAATTCTGTATGATGTGGTTTCGGTCAATTCTCTTGATTTTGGCTCAGTGGAGGAAATCTCTTTGTCGCCGAAACCAGCGGTAGAACTCGCAGCCGCAGGCTGTGGAAGAGGATTTTCATTTTTTTCTTCTTCTGTTTGGATAAACAAAGTCGGAGTCATCGCGATCTCTTTCAGCGCGCTTGCGTTCTTTGACTCCCCTTTCTATTGTTCCTTTAGAGGTTTCCCAAAACAGCTTCTTTTGAGGATTGCTTCTGAGGCGGAGTATGTTCTTGAATTTCTTCTTCAGAAGCTCTATCTCTTTGGATTTCTTGAGTCATTTGAGTTATATTCAGAGAAAAACTTGGAATATCTTCTCCAGTAATATTTAAAACAGACTCAGAACCCATTATTTTATCATCTTCCAGTTTTTTCTTCTCCTCCTCTTCAGCCTGCTTCTCCATCTGCTCCTTCATTCTTTTGTTCTCCATCTGCGCCTTCCTCCTCTTCTTCTCATTCTCTTCCTCTTCCCTCCTCCTCCTCTCCTGCCCCTCCTCTTCCCTCCTCCTCTTCTCCTTCTCCTGCTCCTCCTTTTCCCTCCTCTTCTTCTCCTTCTCCTCTTCTTCCTTCATTCTCCTTTCATTCTCCTCCTCTTCCCTTCTTCTATTCTCCTTCTCCTTCTCCTCCACTTCTCTCCTCCTGTCTCCTTTTCCTTCTCTTCTTCCCTCATCTTCTCCTTCTCTTCTCTTCCTCTTCCCTCTTCCTCCTTTCATTCTCCTCCTCTCCCTTCTTCTATTCTCCTTCTCATTCTCCTCCACTTCTCTCCTCCTGTTCTCCTTTTCCTTCTCTTCTTTTCTCTTCTTCTCCTTCTCCTTCTTCGCAGCAGCGGCTGCTCTCAGCAGCTCTTCTTCTTCCTCTTCTTTAACCTTTAATTTCCTCTGCTGCCTTTTTTGTTTTTTCTTCTCTTTTCTTCTCTCCTTTTAAATTTTAATTCAGCCTTGAGTCTTTTCTCAGTCTCCATATTTTCAATCTTTTTTCAAGCTGAGAAACATAATCTCTCAAGTGCTGATTTCAGACCTCAATCGTTTTATTTCTTCTGCTTGAACATCCGGTGGAGGTGGCAAATAACCTTCAAAAATTGGTTCTTGCTCACTCGTTTCAGCCGGTTCTGGCTCCTTTTCCACCGGGATGTCAGCCTCATTACATGTATGGCCTCCTTCATCTCCTTCACTTTCACCTTCTTCTTTTCTTTTTCTTCACCTTCATCTTCTGGTACTTCTTCTTCCCATCCTCTTCCCCTTCAACAGGAAGGCCAACCATATTTTTTTCATCATTAGAGATGTTTGCCATTCGACTCAAAATCTGAAAATAAACAGAAGAAGGTAAGCTAAAATTAAAACAATGAAATAATGATACTGCGATCATGGTCGCAGTTTATTTATGAAATATTTGGATAAGAATGCGACCATGGTCGCCGTATGTTTGTCGTGCCAAAATTTATCTGCCAAGACATGCAGCTCAACACTGCGACCATGGTCGCAATTCTGTTGAAAAGGGTATTTTCAAGAGAATGCGACCATGGTCGCACATTATTTGTCAGGCAGAAAACGAACTGCGAAAGGTGGCTCAATACTGCGACTATGGTCGCATTTTATTTGTACTACACATAAAAAAAGTTTAACTTACAGTATTGCTGTCAATCTTTTTTAGATCAACTTCAAGTAGAGATCTGCTAATATTTGGAGGTCCCATCTTACTGCGCGTGGGGTTTTTTCCTCCAAACCAGACCTCTGCTCAAAAATAGGTGCCCTCTCACACAGCCAATACTGCAAAAATGAAAAATTAAATTAGTTTCCACAAATTTTCTCAATTTATGGGTAAATTTCATACAATGTTGGCCAAATTTGAGATTTGTACTTACAATAATTTGCACTGAGCATCCTTGTAGCTCGTACGTGCTTTGCCTGAAGATGTCCATTGAGTCAATCAGGAATTGCCAAACAGCTTTTGCCCAGCATATTATCCTCATCAGTTGCATATTGGCAATCTGTTCCACAATATACCACGGCACCGTGCATTTACTGTCAGAGAAGAAAAAGAGTGGCCAACATGTATAGGATGACTAATTTGGTAAAGTCTTGAGCTGCAAGTCTATTTATGTCTCTTATAATTTCATTTATAGACAATTGCTGCTCAGATTGTTCATCCGGTGTCACATCTAATATATCCCTCTTCCTTCTCTTGACAAGAAGATCATCCAAAGCATCTTCAATAGATACTTTTGTGATCTTCTTTATATTGGGGAAAAAATATTTTATAACCCCTCTATCTTTCATCGTACATGTCTTATTCATCACAAAATCTGCCCCATTGACAGGTAGACCAAAAGTTAGGGCAACATCCTCCACTGTTAACTCAATCTCTTTGCCCCCAATTGTAAAGGTCTTTTTATTCCTGTTATACTGGTCTAAAATACGCAGTACGGCAACGTTTGATTTTAGAGCCTTTTCAGCCCAAATTCTTCATTGTAGAACGCCATGAAGATTGGGCCAAATGGGGTATTCTTCATCGCCTCTACGAAATCAGCCTGTATGTACTTCTTAAATTTCTTCATTAACTGGCACATTGGTTTTATGCTTGATCTCAGAGGACGAACTTGTATCTGTTGTTTACCTACGTAGGAAGAAAAATTAAACACTTTAGACCAATGATTATTTAAAAATTATAAGGGAATAAAAAGCATATTTGTTTTTTAATAAACTGCGACCTCGGTCGAAGTCATGCATTGCAAAAAAAAAAAACAATAGAACCAGGACTACACTGCAATCTAGGGTCGCACTACATGTGCTGCGACCAAGGTCGCACTGCGACTAAGGTCGCATAAGACTACAGTGCAATCAGAACAACTGCGATCCGGGTCAACACTGCGACCAAGGTCGCATAAGACTACAGTTCAAACAGAAACAACTGCGACACAAGTTTGATAAAAACATATTATTTAAAATAAACTGCGACCTTGGTGAAGACTTGAGACTACAACTCTTATTTAAACAACTGCGACCCCATGTCGTCAGTATGTAAGAAAAAAAAGTAAGTTTCATATACTGCGACCTAAATCGCATTCGTCTACAAGGAAAGGTAAAAAAAAAAATTCCAAAGTCGCACAGATCTGAACTGCGACACAGTAAAAATAGAAGTAAATAATAAAAACTTTCAAAAAATAGGACCTTTATCGTCTAAAGTTTGAAAATCTCTTTCTTAATTGCGACCATGGTTCCAATATTTAAAAAAAAATTAAAAAACATGCGACTTCAGAAATAATTCTTGAAAAAAATTTAAAACTATTAAAATACACAAACCCTAAAATTTTTTAAAAATATCATTTTTGTAGTACCTTTTTCGACGGATGATTTCTTAGGCGCCATCAGTTGCAAATATGTTTTTTAAAAAACGGATCAAATTTTTGAAGGAAAAGAACTAATTGGATCAGAACCGCCGGTTGAAGTTTTAGAGCTGTAAATTTTTTTGGAAGACAATTTTTTTACAATAAGGTAAAAGGTTGTGAGGGAGGGTATTTCGGAAAAACAATGTTGAGGTGACTTGCATTTAATTGGGCGGGATTTTACAGGATTTTGTCCGCCAAATTTTTTTACAGATGTGGGGCGGTGATGTTGCCACGCCCGCAGGCTGAAAAAACTCTCTCAGCCTGCAGGCTGAGGTACAGTAAGCCCATATATATATATATATATATATATATATATATATATATAATATATATATATATATTATATATGAGATAGACTTGTGTCATTCCGGAAGGATTCAAGGCCGAATCATTCTCAGTCAAATACAACCCTATGACATCTGAATGCAAGATCCATTTTGTTGAAGTTAATCTACATTATTTCAAGTAACTAAAAACCAAAAATCATGCATTTTGCATCCATCAAGTAGGTGTAAAATGGACGGCCGGAAATAACATATTGTTTAGATCTATGTCTTTACACATACAAATTCTCGATCCGACCATTTCATCATGATCTTAACACTTAAAAACCCTCACAAGCCAATTTTTGTCAGATTTTAAATATTCTACACCATTAAACTAACATCCATTTTGCACCTACTTGATGGATGGGAAAAAAAGTATTCAAAATACATGATTTTTGATTTTCAATCACTTGAAATAATGTAGATCAACTTTAACGGAGTAGATCTTGTATTCGGATGTCTTAGGGTTGTATTTGAGTGGGAAGGATTCAGTCTCGAATCCTTCCGGAATGACATAATTCTATATATATACACATATATAGATAGACAGACAGACTTATGTCCTTCCAAAAGAATTTGGGCCCGAGTCCTTCCCACTCAAATACAACCCTCCGACATTCGAATACAAGATCCACTCCGTTGAAGTTGATCTATATTATTTCAAGTATCTATAACCCAAGAATCAAGTGTTTTGAATACCTTTTGCCCATTCATCAAGCGGCAGAAAATGGATGGCCGAAAGTAGTGAGTTGGTTAGATCTATATCTTTAGACATATAAATTCTCGATCCGGCAATTTGATTATGATCTAAATATTTAAAAACCCTTACAAATCAATTTTTGTTAGGTTTCAAATATTCTACACTGTTAAACTAACCAACTCACTGTTTAGGCTGTCCGTTTTTTTCCTACATAATGTATGGGCAAAAAGTATTCAAAACACTTGATTTTTGGTTTATAGATACTTGAAATCAATGTTTAAAATAGAGATAACGTAATGAACGTTTTTCCTCTGTTATGTTAATATAAGTTATAACGTAAGGCATATCGTAGGTTACACGATTTAATATTTATTTAATAAATATATATATATTATATTTAAGAATTTATATAAATAGGAATATAATTTAAAAAAATCTAAAAAGTATCAAAACAATATATAACACATTTAATAAGTCTCACAGCAATTTTTAGAATTTACAAGTTATAATTCATAATTTCATCTATACAAACAACAATTTGATCCACATATTTCATTATAATTCATAATTTTTAGCCATGCTATTTAGTCTACACAAATATTCATAATTCAATCTATATTTATTCATAATTCATAATTTTAGTCATGCTATTCATTATAATTAATAATTCATTCTACAATATGCTATTCAATTATACCCCCGTGTCTTTCACTTTTTCGATATTTTACTCCTGATCTCTCTCTGCTCTCTCCCCCCTTTGATCTTTCTCTGCTCTCCCTTCTTTTTGATCTCTCCTTGCTCTCTCTCCCGATCTCTCTCTGCTCTCTGGGAGAGAGCAGAGAGATCAGGAGAGAGCGAGGAGAGATCGGGAGGGAGAGAGCAAAGAAAGATCCGGAGGACTGGAGAATGAGAGAGAGAAGAGAAAGGGAGATCAGGGGGAGAGAGTAGCTTACATGTGCTTGGAGGCGGAGAACCACCGCTTGGAGACGACACCGGCAAGAACCACCATAGGAGTTTTTCTTTTGCTGTTGATCAGAGAGGTATGTCTTCTTCGTTCTTCTCAGCCCCGAACGAGGAGACGGCTATGAGGTTACAGAGAGGATGATGAGTAAGCGAATTTGGGGCGATTTTTTTGCCATAAACCGGGAGAATATAGGGGGTTATAAAAAGTCAACTTGCACCGTAACGTAGGCTACAGTGCGTTACGTTAATAACGTAACGTAAGTTACGGGCAAAATAACCATAGTTATCAAACATTGCGTTTTTAAACCTATTACATAACGATTGGTCGACGTTACGTTATATAACGAGTTATAACGCGTTATATAACGGGGTTTTTAAAACACTGTTTGAAATAATATAAATCAACTTCAACAGAGTGAATCTTGTATTGTCGGATGTTGGTATTTGAGTGGGAAGGATTCGGCCTTGAATCCTTTTAGAATGACACAAGTCTATCTCATATAACGATAGAATTGTGTCCTTTTAAAAGGTATATATATAATATGTTTTTGTATTTAGATCTAGGATTGTTGATGAGATAGTCAAGGCAGTTGCCTCCAAGGAGATTTGGAATGTAGTTTGGGATGTATTTACTTTTTAGGATTACAGTTTGCATGTTTTCTACCAAATTTGTACCTCACAATTTGACACAGTGAATGTCTGCTCCATATGTGGACATAGGCCAGAAAGCCGAATCACGTAAATTCTTGTATCTTCTTTTTCCCCATCTTTTTCATTTCTGTTATTTGTGTTAAATCGATTTGTCCGATCTAGGGATTTGTTGCAAAGGTAGTGCCCTCACATCTCATCAACTATCATTACCATTGTGAGGAGTGGACGATCAGGATTTGCACTATAATCTCAAATTTTGGGGAGTGCTTTAGGTGGTATATGAGACTTGCAACGAGACTGCCTGTGGTTGTGGGACATGAATTTTGTCTTGCGGTGGTCCACTGGGTGAGGTTTGGCTCTAAAACAAAAAAAATTGAGGTACAAAAGGTGAGGACAGGTTGCCTTAACATAGCTAGCATGGTCCAGCCTTGTTGCAATTGTAGGAAACAATAGTGGGGATGCTTAGTTTAGATGGATAGTAAGGTTATTGGGTTATTGTGTTTACAATACTTATAACCCAATACTCTTTTGTAATCTATTTATATTGAGATGAGATCTCTCTTATAAAATAAGTATTTGAGGGCTTCTATTTCTCAACATGGTATCAGAGCTATTCCTCTTCCATCATCTTTTTCTTAAAAACCCTAGCCACCACCAAAACCCTTGTCACTACAAAAAATCCTAATTCTAGCCATCAACCATCTACTTCATCTCTTCTTCTTTCTTCTTTTTTTTAATCTAATGTGGTTTTGAATTTAGATCTCTAAAAATTTTTTTACTATTCACATGAACAGTACCGCGGCGGTACTGTTCATCCCCCAAAAGTGTCTTTCTCTTTCAAGTTTCAAAATCCTAGCTGTCATCAAATGTCGCAAAATCTATTGTTTTTCGTCATAACTTCTGTTGCTATTGAATCATCAGATGGTGTTGTTGGCTACTTTTGTTACTCTTACTGATCTCTATTGCTACCAATCGATTTTACATTGACCGCGGGTATCTATTACTATTGAGTTTGAGGATCTCCCAGAATATCTCCTACTGAGTTTGAGGTCTCTCAAAACCTCTCGTTTTACTGAGTTTAGGAAACTCTAAACTCCTATTTGTATCCAAGACGGTGATGAATATTAACTTTTTGTATAGAGGTTTGGTATAATTGGCAACTTCAGTGTCGACATTGAAGATTCAGCAGTGTGGCATAAGATTATCAATTTCATATTTGTTTATTAGTTTTTTTTGTTTAAGAAAACCTTGTTTAAAAGATGTTTTACTAGTCTTTGTAACAAGTTGGGTATGATTGATATCTATGCTCCAGCTTGAGGGGCACTGTTAGTTTAGATGGATAATAAGGTAATTGGATTTACAATACCCATAACCCATTACTCTTTTGTAATATATATATATATATGTGTGTGTGTGTGTATATATATATATTGAGATGAGATCTCTCTAATAAAGTATATGAGGGTTTCTATTTCTCAACAAGGACATCTGCTTTATCATTGGTAGCCTATAGACAGTTTAAACGCCCAATATCATTGACATGATCGGTGGTAATGTGTCCAGGGAAACACTGCAAAAGCAACATAAGATCCATTTGGGAGAAATGTGTGTAGTGACTGAACCTCAAGAATATATGTAGCAACACTTTTTGGCGCGGAAGGTGGGGGGATGGGTTGGATTTGTTAAAGTCTTAAGTACAAGAATGAATTGCGAGCAAAGTCAGAGACTGGATTTGTACAGATGTGGTGAGGGTGGGAGACAAGCCATCGAGTGGCATCACCAGGTGTGATTTCTTTAAGGCTTTTTTGATCCTGGGAGCAGACAAGATCCTTGGACTATAGTATATTCTCATTTTGGAATGGGGTTATGAGATCATCTACGTGGCTATTTTTAGTTCTTAGGTGCAACATTGACTCTAAAGTAAGCGCTGAACAGGCAATGAGGAGGGACTTGGATGATATAGGAGATCAAGATAAGAATGGCTGATTTAAGTTACCTATCGACAGCTCCCTTTACATGTTGATAGGCTTTTACAGAAACTCAGAGGTTTACAGTTATGTCGACAATTTTCTTCAACTGTCGACAAGCTTTTACAGAAAGTCAGGGAATTACAGTCCTGTCGACAGGCCAATTGCGTATCAGAGTTTCCTAATTTGTTTAGGAGTTATTTTCTGGGTCCGTTTTGGATTCTAATTTATTTTATTTCTATTTCTTGCTTTTTGTTTCCTAGTTAGAGAAGTATTCTTTTTTTATTTGCCTATATAAGGCCATTGTATCCTAGGTTTTTTATCTTCCAACTTTGATTAATAGAATTGAGTTTTTACTCTCAAATTACTCTTGGATTCGAGTTTGTTCTTTCTTGGCTCGCGGATTTAGGTCGCTTGCTCGTGAATTCGAGTGATTATCCCCTACCTGAAGGCTTCTTTAGGGTTCTTCAGCGCTATTACGATATCTAGGCCGCGTCGTTCGTCTTCATCTCTTCCCTGTCTGCATTAAGTGGTATTTGAGTTTCAACAAACTTTCTGATGATGGTCGGAGACGATGACGAGCAGTCCAACCTCTCCGCGAGAGCAAGCGTTGTTGAAGGGAGAATTAGCGCTCTTGAATCGACCATGGACATTATGGTCCAAGTAATCAAGAGGCTATCTTTCAAATTTGATGATCGAAGCCTAACTGATGGTGCGTACAGAAGCGGGCGTGAATGTTTATCGAACAATCTTCCTCCACCACCTTCACCACCATCAGGTAATCCTCATTCACAATCTCTACCATAATAATTTTCTTTCCAACGACCACCCACGCGTCAACAATCACGTCAATCACCACCACTACCAAGACGTCCTCTACGACAACTTTCTTATGAAAATCTTACCGACGAGGAAGAACTCCATCTTCGTGGTAGTTGATCGATTCTCTAAGATGACGCATTCTATTCCTTACAGAAAGACTTCCGATGCACCACATGTGGTCAAGTTGTTCTTCCAAGATGTTGTCAGACTACATGACATGCCGAATTCTATTGTTTCAGATCGAGACAGCAAGTTCTTTGTGCGTTCTGGACTACTCTTTGGAGAAAATTTGATACATCACTGAAATAGAGTAGCACGATATATCCTCAAACTGATGGCCAGACAGAAGTTGTCAACCGCACCTTAGGCAACCTATGAGAAGCATATGTGGAGACAAGCCAAGAGCGTGGGATCAAGTTTTGTCGCAAGTGGAGTTTGCTTACACAGCTCAATCAACAGCTCAACGAGTATGTCACCCTTTTCCATTGTCTATAGGAAGGTACCTCATCATCTCCTAAACTTAGCCAAGCTGCTCATTGGAGGGAAGTTTAATAGTGCAACTAGCACCATGACAGAATAAATACTAGATGTTGAAGAGGAAGTTCGACTAAAGTTGGAGAAATCCAATGCGAGGTATAAGGCTGCAACTGACAAAAAGAGGAGAGAAAAGGTCTTCGAAGAAGGGGACATGGTAATGACATACTTGAGAAAAGAAAGAATCCTGCTGGGTACTACAGCAAGTTGAAGCCAATAAAGTATTGGCCGTTCAAAATTGTAAGGAAGATCAATGATAACACTTACATTGTAGATCTTCCAAGCGATATGACAATGTCCAAAACGTTCAACGTGGTAGATCTCCATGAATATTATCCCACCAAGAAACTATATCCAGATGATAACTCGAGGATGAGTTCTTTTGAAGATGGAGAGATTGGTGTAGTAGATCAAGATGAGAACGGGTGATTTAAGTTACCCGTCGACAACTTTCTTCATCTGTCTATATGCTTTTACAGAAACTCAAAAGTTTACAGTCCTGTCAACAGTTTTCTTCAACTGTCGACATGCTTTTACAGAAAGTCAAGGAATTAGTCCTGTCGACAGCACTATTCACATGTCGACAGGCCAACTACGTATCAGAGTTTCTTAGTTTGTTTAGGAGTTATTTTCTAGGTCCGTTTGGATTCCAATTTGTTTTATATCTGTTTCTTTATTTTAGTTTCCTAGCTAGAGAAGTATTCTTCTTTTATTTGCCTCTATAAGGCTGTTGTATCTTAGGTTCTTATATCATCAAACTTTGATTAATACAATTGAGTTTTTCTCTCAAATTACTCGTGGATTCGAGTTTGTTCTCTCTTGGCTCATGAATTTGGGTCACTTGCTGGTGGATTCGAGTGATCATCCTCTACCTGAAGGCTTCTTAAGGCAGCGCTAGTATGATATCTAGCCCGTGTCGTTCGTCTTCATCGCTTCCCTGTCTGCATCATTGGAGGAGCTAACAGAAGGTTTGAGAGTGTTGAGGAACCAGACCAGATGTTAGATATTTTAATGTGAGAAATTTGAATATTTTTGGACTGCTTCTTTAAGGTTGATTTACACTGGGCTGTCATCTGGCTGTCATCATTGATACTCGCAAAGGTAGGGGAAAGCAGATAGAAGAAAAATGTCGAGAAATAGACAGTTTGCTTTTTCTATGGATTATTTTTTGCCAGCATAAAGTATAATACTCAACAAGTGGTTTTCTTGATCATCTTGGACCATCTTTATCGTCTAACTCCATTTCAACTTTTCATTTGATTGTAACTAAGATGTAGTTGATTGTTGTATATCTCAACACCTACTGTAATTCCCTCGCCTTTTGCTTTATCTTCTTATTTGCCACCTCATGCTATATCCATTTCCTGTATCTGCGACCACTCTACAAAGTAGCACGTTGTCCCTTTGTCACTTCTTCACCATCACCAGTCTCCTGTTAAACAACCAAGAATTGTCTTCCATGATCTTCCCTAACAGCTTTGCTTTCAACTGTAAAATGCTTGGTTTCCTTGTGTATTTCTTTATGTATGGGAAAGGAAAATGCTTCTCCGTCATCCAGGGCAAGGCCTGCATGTGCTCACTGTAGAGTTTCTTCCAAGAAGATAAGCCATGACATCTCTGTTTCTGCAGTTTCCTCACTTAACTGTTAAAGTAAATGAATCTTTGTATTTATGAGGCTAATGTAACTGAACGGAAAATAATGTTGAGTTTATGCTAAGCTTCTTACAAGCCGTTCATATTTAAACACCGTTATGTAAAACTGTGAATGAAGAAGGGCTTAGTTTATTCTATTCATGTTGTTTCTTTGCTTGGAGGCTAGTTAGACTATTCCTTCTGGAATATGCAATGGAATTTAGTAAATTTTCGAACCTTCAATTTTTATAGCATTTTCTTATAAAAACTTGAGTAGAAATAAAAGGTATCTTCTTTTACTTGCATGTTTCAATAATTCCCTAATTTTTCCTTTTATTATCAGTTACTGTACATTCCACTAATATTTGCTAAGAAAATGTTTCCTTTTCTGTTTAAATTTTTTTAGAACACATCTAGGATAGAGTTCCATCCCTATTTTAAGTTTCTTCAGCCTAGACCATTATGCCAATACATGTGTTAGTTGCATTGCAGGCAGCAAAACTATGTATGGAGAATGTTACTGCCCTACATGTTACAGAAGAGTGTGATTTTTATCTCTCTTATCTACAGGAAGCATTAAGCGCAATTGAAGAAGCTTTACCACATGGTATGTTATTTGTTTTTGCTGTTTTGTATTATCTCCCATGAAATACTTCAATAAGAAATCAAATAGACTATCCAGTACACAACCTAAATATTTTATACTCCCATTATCTCTCATCCACTATAATATATAAATACTTCCCCCCCTCCTTATATATACAGTATTGAGATTATTTATATCATGTTCTCCACGCAGAACTTTCTTCCATCCTTTTGGAGTTGGTTTGTTTTCTATATACGGCTTACATATCACACCAATATAATCCTTTTCAAATCTGTTTTAAAATCTCCCAGTTTCCTCAGGTCGTATCTTTATTTCTGAACCTTCCATGTCTGAATATTTTCTGAAGCCTCCCTAATCAAGCTCATCTCCTAATTTGAAAGAAGTCATAGAACCTAGGCAATCTATTTATTTTTCACCATGTTTCTGAAACCATAAAGGATTAAAGCATGGAAAGATCATTACATATATTTGGTACTTCAGAAGTTTCAATTGCATATGATTTATAGAATTTTTTTTTTTGTCACATAAGCTTCAATTTATTTTTTACTTTTCAATTGGCAACGACCTGTGAGTGTTTTAGAATAAAAATATACTGTGAAGATAATTATCAAATAGCTTAATAATTATATAGTTATTTATAGTAGAATAATGGGGACGACTCACGTCCCTATGATCCTTATGAGTGACAAACCAAATGAGAAGCACTATTTCCTGCATGCCCATAGCTTTTTCCCCCCCTTTGTTGTTGATGTTGTTGTTGATGTTTTTTTTTTTTTTTTTGGGGGGGGGGGGGGGGGGGGGGGGGGGTTGTGGGGTTGGTGGTGCAGGATGGTTGACACCAAGAAAGAATAGTAGTAATTGGAGGGAGACACATATGAAAATCTGGGTAAAGGGAATGACCAAGAGGTATCCAATTCTATATTGAAATGGAGGGACTCAATGGAAAGGGATGAGAAGAATTAGAGTTCAGAGTCGTATTCCTTTGGGGAAGAGATCCATGCTTGTGACCTTGTTGGGCAAGTCAAGATGGAGAACGTATAAGTGATAAATATTGAAACCTGGGATAATAGGGACCAGAAAAGTTCTTTTCTTTGTTGAAGAAGGCTGCCAAAGTATCATTCAATATTCCCAAAAACCCTAACCAAATTTGAGTCCTATGTCTAATCCGACACATGGATTTTGAAGCTTACAGAAACCTATCCAATATGCAATTCAACAGTTGGAATAGGACCAAGACTGATCTATATGGTGTCTTCCTTCATGTATGGCCTATGCATCAGAAGCATTATTCTGTACTTGTGTGCTCGTAGAAAACTGGAAGTCTACTCTTTTCCAGAATAAAGGCATCAATATATTTTAATCTTTTACAAACTGATTCTGTATGTATACATCCTGTTTGTCCTGTAGCAGGCATAAGGACCAAAGATTTAGAGAATCAGATTTGACAAATTTGAGAGTTCTTCCAGTATTTCTAACAGTATTTAATTTTTATTAGGTTGCTGTGGAAAAATTGATCCCTCATGTCTTAAGTTTTTGACATTAGTGAAATTTTATCTGGAGTGAAATCCTCTGCTATTTGTTTCTTTCTCTGTGTTCTTTGGACTGCAGGCATTCACTCTAGGATTGCCAAAACATCTGATAGGAGCTGCACATTTATCATATACATTCATTGCTTTCTCTTAAAGTAAAATTGCTGCGGACAGTGGTCCTTTAAGTATTATTCTCAACCAGTAAATTAGAAGAGTCCTTACTTCAAAGTAGAGGTAGCAACCAAACAATAAATGGAGCAGATTCGTATAGTAGTTTAGATACAAAGGGATTGCAATCTGTTTAGGCTAAACCTCATTCAAAAGAATTAGATTATGAGAAATTAGAGGGAGTATGAGCCCTCTCTCTATTCTTATTTATGGGCTAATAACTGTTAGGATTTTGCCTTGTTTTTCAAGAGGAGATGATGGTCCAAGAAAATCCAATTGAGTTAGAGAAGACGATGGCTTGAAGCAGAAGAAGCAAATCAAGGTGAAGAAGTTTTCTTTTCAGGCGATTGCGAGTTTCCTTTTCAGGAGAAGTATGAATAAGATTCAATTCCTATCCAATGAAGATTTGTTTCTAAAGATTAAAGGATCTAGAATCTTTATAGATAACGGAGATCAACTCTTAATAGGATTGATCAATATTCTTCAAGCATCAAATTGCCAAGATCATCTCATAGTCCAGAGAAGAGTTATATTGTAAAATCTTATAAATAAATGTTGTAGCCCAGCATTATAAACTGGAGGAGAAGTGCAGAAGAAAGTTGTGGTGAACAACAATGTAAGGCCTTATAAAGCCAAGAAAGAGAGGAGCAAGATGAAGGTGCATAGAGAAAAGGTATACTCTTATAATCTAGACGTAAATTTAAGGGAAAGTGAATACTCTTGTGTCATCAAGAGGAAGGTTAGATCTCTTTGTATCAAGTTTATTAATAAAGCTCTCTCAAGTTCTCTCCCTGTGGACGTAGGCCAAGTTTGGGCCGAATCACATTAAATTGTGTATTCTTCTTATATCTTTTAATATTCATCTTGTGTGTTCGAGGTAATTGATCTTATGACGTGCTTGAGCTCGTCAGTAGGGATCTCTGTATCTCCCAACTATTGGTATCATAGTAAGTATGGTATCCCGGGTTATGCACGCAACAATCAGTATCGGAGTATATCAATTTCGTTACGACAAATGGTATCAGAGCTGATGGTGTTCGTTCAAAACTCGAGTGCTCTAGATGAAGAAGAAGATGTCAAGTCGATGGAGTTTGGCGGAGGCATCAAGATAAAGAAGACAACAAGAAAGTTCAAATTTGTTCTAAGGTAAAATTGATGACTTTTGGAGTATATTGATCAAGGTGGAGTCGTCAAGGCTCAATGATGCTCAAATCTGAACACGGTAGACGTGAAGGTGATGATCGGATTATCGCCAATGGCGGACGACCAGACGGGCTCGATGAGCTCATGGAGGCTCGCATAAGGCATCCCATGGAGGCTCGCTGCGGCAGCAAGTCAAGGCAAGTCAAAGAAAAAACATCGGAGGGTGATGAAGACGATCAATGGACGAGATTGATTGGCGGTAGATCGTGCAATCGTAGTCGGGTTCAGATGATCAAGATATTGAATCCTATATTTTTCAATGTTCTGGATGCAATGGTGGGTGCAGATCGAGGAGATTCTAATATTTGATGCAGGTTCTGTGCAGATCGGTTAAAAGAATCAACGGAGATCACAGTCAAAGTTACGACGGGCTAGTCGTGACACGGTGAGATTATTGCAGGCATTGATGAACCTATCAAGTTTGAAGATCATCAATAGCAGGACAATAAATCTGGTAAACATCAATGTAGTGGTGGATGACAACCCTGATTGACGGAAGAAAGACCTTGGCAGTATGTGGCGGGAAGGCCCGATAAGACTATAGCAGTTATGTGAAGAACGGTAAGCCTCAAGGTTAAAATATTGATGGAAGGTGGACCATCACCAAGTGATCGGCGGAAGACCATGGCACGATAAGTCCTTGACAATGTTCATGTAAAGTTGGTAAGATCATGGCAGAATTAGAGGCGGATTGCCTCAAGACCGGCAGGGCCCATGGCCGGGAAGGCGTCATCACAAAGCAGAATTTACTGGTGGCGGCGGTGATGTAATGCAAGCTAAGAGAAAGAAACTAGGTCAAAGAGTTTCAATGAAAAGCTTGAAGGGAGCTCACTTCTAGGTGGAGCTTTTAGGAAAATTATAACGGGTCTAAGTGTTACAGGACGACTAAAGAAAGGGTGCATTCGGGTAAGGCCCGGGTTGGCCCAAGGCGTGACGGTAAACAGCTACAGGCCCCGGGGAGAGGGGGCAAGAGTGTTAAAGGCTTCACGATATGATTATAGCCAAAGGAAGAATTAAGGTAATAATCCAAAATCTTAAGTTGTTTTGCTAAAGGCTTGAAAAACAAGTCAAGATGGAGATTGTTAGGATTTTACCTTATTTTTCAAGAGGAGATGATGGTCCAAGAAAATCCAATTGAGTTGGAGAAGACGATGGCTTGAAGTTGAAAAAGCAAATCAAGGTGAAGCAATTTTCTTTTTAGGTGATTGCGGGTTTTTCAGGAGAAGTATGAATAGGATTCAATTCCTATTCAATGAAGATTTGTTTCTAAAGATTAAAGAGTCTAGAATCTTTCTATATAAAGGACATCAACTCTTTATAGGATTGATCAAGATTCTTCAAACATCCAATGGCCAAGATCATCTCATAATCTAAATAGGAATTGTATTATAAAATCTTATAAATAAAGGTTGTAACCTAACATTATAAATTAGAGTAGAAGAGCAGAAGAAAGTTGAACAATAATGTAAGACCCTAAAAAGCCAAAAAGGCCCTAAAAGCCAAGAAAGAGGAGCAAGGTGAAGCTGCATAGCGAGAAGGTATACTCTTGTAATCTAGGCGTAGATTTAAGGGGAAGGTAAATACTCTTGTGTCATCAAGAAGAAGGTTAGATCTCTTTGTATCAAGTTTATTAATAAAGCTCTCTCAAGTTCTCTCCCCGTGGACGTAGGTAAAGTTTGGGCCGAACCATGTTAAATTTTGTATTCTTCTTATATCTTTTAATATTCATCTTGTGTGCTTGAGATAATCGATCTCATGGCGTGCTTGAGGTCGTAGGTGGGGATCTCTGTATCTCTCAGCTATTGGTATCATAGTAAGTATGGTTTCCCGGTTTATGCACGCAACAATTGGTATTGGAGTATATCAATTTTGTTACAACAATAACATCTCTTAACAACTCGTTATAACTCTGAACTGTTAAGTTATTAGTATTTGGGTTATTGAGTTATTACCTATATTTACCCATATTCCTTCGTTGTCTTCTATATATATATCATGTAGCTCTCTTTTATTTAATACAATCTATTCCCTTCTAGGGTTTATATTTCTCTACATGGTATCAGAGTAAGGTAAATCTTAACCCTAAAATTCACCACCTTCTTCTCAAAATTTTCCTTCTTCTCCTCAAACATCACCCTCCCACCTCTCCAACACCTCCCTAATACCTTCGTCATCTCCTCCAACACTCCAATAGCTGTGCCGCTACCCCTTGTTGGTGCCGCCCATCCTCCACACACTGAAAACAGTGCCGCCACCCCCTATCGGTACCGCCTCTCCTCCACACACTGAAATAGGGTGCCGCCCCTTTCCTCCACCATCTCCAGAGGTGCCGCCTCCTCTTGCCTTTTTCAGATGTCTCAAAGAGAGCCATAACTACTCAAATCAGATTTTTACATCTGATCTGGCTATTTAGATGCTCTACAAGACTTTTCTGATGAGATCTGATCTGCTAACTGCTTAAGAATCGGATTTTTACATCTGATTTGGCATTTGGATACTCTACAAGACTTTTCTGGTGAGATCTGATTTGTTTACTATCTGATCTGGCTATTTCAGGCTGAGAGATTGTTTCCTTGATGCAATTCTGGCTGTCTACGCCTCTATCTGATAACTAAGTTGCTTGTTTCTCTTGCTTACCAGATATTTCCCACTACTATTGTTTGATTTTTGGGGATCTATCTACTCAAAACAAAGTGGCTCACCTCCTTCAAGATCCACCTACTACTTCAGATCTAACTTAATAGTTTTAGATATTTTCTACTCTTTGTTGATGACTTCTCTCACATGACGTGGTTGTATCTCCTAAAAAAGAAGTGAGAAGTATCTAGTTATATAAATAACTGACATTAAAAAATATTTATTTTTTATTTGTTATTTAACTATCTTGTGTAATTGAGTCTTTCTTTAATGAAATAAAAAATCAGTTTTTTACTTCAATCGTGTGCTTCGTACTGACAATGCCTTGGAGTATGTAAAAAAAGATGCCTCGAGTTTTTGCTCCAAAATTGAAATTATTCTTGAGACTTCTTGTTCTCATACATCTCAAAAAAATAGATTTGCTGAAAGAAAACATAGACATATTTTAGATATTGCTAGAACCTTACTGATCCATATGAGTGTTCCGAAATATTTATGGTCTGATGCTGTGTTAAGTGCTTGTTATTTAATTGATAGGATGCCTTCTTCTGTTCTCAATAAAAATTCTCTATTTTTTGTCTCTATGCTAACAAAACCTCCTCCGTGACCCCGTGTTATTGGATGCACTTGTTTTGTTCAAGACTTGCCTCCTGGGTTAGATAAGCTATCTCTTAGATCTATAAAATGTGTCATCGTTGGGTACTCTAGAACACAAAGAGATACCGGTGCTATAACCTTTCACCAGAAAGTATTTAATATCTGCTGATGTCACATTTTTTAAGTCTATTTCATATTTGTCTACACATATTTCTGTCACCATATCTGAGATTGTTTCTCCTCCACTGTCTGTGCTATTGCCTACACCTGCTTCTACTGTTTCTTCGCCAGTGTGTCTACACTCATCGCCTAAAGGTTCTACCTCTGAATCAATTCTGACTAATCTCTCTCCGGTAGACGGTTTTCCTTCTCCACCATCAGCTTCTCCCTCTGATCTTAATACTCTCCTATTGCTCTTCGAAAAGGTAAACGATCTTACACTGATCACCTTATTTCGAATTTCATCTCTTATGATCACCTAAGCCCCAATTTTCACCAGTTTGCTCTCTTTCTTTATCTTCTGAATCTATACTCAGGTCTTATATAGAGGCTTTATTGGTACCTACCTGGAAACAGGTTATGGATGAGAAGATGAAAGTTCTTGCTTCTAGAGAAACTTGAGACACCAACAGATGCAGTGGTTGTTGGTTGTCGCTGGGTCTTTGCTTTAAAGTAACGCTCAAATGGATCTGTGGATAAATATAAGACCAGGGTTTGACCAAGGGTTATACTCAGACATATGGTATCGACTATTTTGAGATGTTCTCGCCAGTTGTCAGGATGAACTCTATCATAATTTTATTCTCTATTGCTGTTAACTTGTCATGGCCATTGTTCTAGATGGATGTCAAGAGCGCCTTCTTATGTGGGGATCTTCAGGAAGAAGTTTATATAGGGCAACCTCCAGGTTATATTGCTCAGGGGGAGATTACAGTCTGTCATCTAAAGAAGGTTATATATAGACTCAAGTAAAGTCCAAAGGCGTGGTTTGAGAAGTTCAATATTACCATTTCTGGTATTGGCTTTCGCCGATGTCATTCAGATCACTTTGTCTTCGTTCAGCGCACAAGGTCTGGTATTGTAGTTCTGACTGTTTATGTAGATGACATTTGTTGACTGGTAGTGACTTAGCTGGAATAGTGGAGACTAAGATGTATCTCAAGTGTCATTTTATGACTAAGGACATGTGATGTCCAAAATACTTTCTGGGAATTGAAGTTGCACATTAAAAATACGGTGTACGTCTTTCTCAGCGAAAGTATGCTCTGAACCTTCTGGAGGAAACAAAATTTTTGGGATGCAAGCCTGCTAATCACCAATGGAAGCCAATTGTGGATTTATGGTTTGATGACAATCATACACTTAATGATTCAGGGAGACATAGGAGATTGATTGGGAAGCTGATCTATCATACGTTGACTAGGCGAGATATAACTTTGCTGTAAGAGTTCTGAGTAGGTTCATGCATCAGCCCAGAGAGACCTATTGGTTGGCTGCGATGAGGGTTCTAGTTTACATCAAGAGTTGTCCAGAAAAAGGGTTGGTGTATAGAAAGCATGAACATGTACACATTTTTGAATACTTTGATTCAGGATATGCTGGTGATCGAGGGGATAGGAAGTCTACTACTGACTATTGCAATTTTGTTAGAGAAAATCTAGTGACTTGGAGGAGTAAGAAGTAAGATGTTGTGTCTCGCTCAAGTGTTGAAACTGAGTATAAAGTTATGACTCATACAACATGCGAGATGGTGTGGTTAAAAAAATTGAAGCTTGGTTTCAGACAACTTGGACCAATGCCTATGCATTGTGATAATCAGTCTACCATTTATATTGTCCAGAATATAGTGTTTCATGAAAGGACCAAACACATTGAGATTGACTGTCATTTTGTCAGAGATGCTTGTATCAAGAAGGTGGTTATGTTCCAGTTCACACCATCTTCGAAGCAGTTAGCTGATTTACTTACCAAAGCTGATTTACTTACCAAAGCTGCCTCACCTCAGATGTATTCTAATCTTTGTATCAAGCTAGGCATGTTAGATGTCTATGTTCCAATTTGAGGGTGAGTGTTAAGTTATTAGTATTTGGATTATTGGGTTATTACCCATATTTACCCATTTACCCTCTTTGTCTTCTATATATATCTTGTAACTCTCATGTATCTAACACAATCTATTCCTTTTTAGGGTTTATATTTCTCTACAACTCCTAATAATATAATAACTCCTAATACCATTTCCTTTTTAAGACCCTACATCCTTTCTCTAGAAAACGCTGTTGTAAGTTTCTTTTACGATCTGCAACCATTTTACATCATCACCTGTGATCACAATGTTATCTACATATACCACCAGAAGTATTTTCTTTCCCTAAAGTTGACGAAAGAAAACAGAGTGATCCTCCTAGGCATGAGAGAGTCCAAACTCATGGGTAATTGATGCAAACTGGCCAAATCAGTCCCTAAATAACTTTTTAATCCATATAAAGCCTTCTTTAATTTGCACATGTTCCCAGACTCCCCCTGTGCAACTAACCTAGGTGGTTCTCTATACCTTCTTGTCAAGAATACCATGGAGGACTACATTCTTGATACCTAGCAAATGCAGAGGCTAATGATGGTTGCGACCAAGTTGAAAAGTACGCGGAGGCAAAAACATGTCCTGGTAGTCAACACCATAAACATGAGAATATTTACTAGGCATGCCTTCGAGCGAGTCAAGTACCCATTCAAATACACCTATCGACAACCAACTACTTGCTTCTCTGCAGGAGGAGAAACATGACCCCACGTCTCATTTCACATTTTCTCTTGTATGCCATTTCTCTAAGTTGGGATAGAGAGCTTCTGGTATAGACTTGGGAACTGAGTTTGAATCTATAGAGGAAATAAAAGCACTATATGTAGATGACAAATAAGAAAAAGAGACAAAATAGATAAAGAATGAGAGGTATAAGTGTGTTTACTCTAGTGAAGAGTAATCAGAAGGTTAATATCAGAACTAGAATTAGAAAAAAGCAACAAGAGTAGCACCCAAAGGGCAAAACATTCTCACTTGATTGTGAAGTAGAAACTGGAATAACGAATGTCGATCACAGTGGAGGCGCGTCTAGTATAGACTCTGGTTGGTTCGCCATGTTTAGGAGACAAGGGGCATATCTGAAATGTTTGATGATGCAATATTATCGATAGGATGTTTTTGAAGTAAAATGCATAAAAATCTTCACCGGACTCAAAAGAAGGGGATATAGTGTCAAAGTACGACTTGGGCTAAAAAAATTGTAACATCGGTGTATATCATAGAACGTCCAGTTCTAAACAATAACACTTATATCCCTTTTGAGTATACGAGTATGTGAATATCCACGAAACACACTTTTAAAAGAATCAGGATCTAAGTTGACCTTGTAGGGATCATTATTACATAGAAAGCATATAAATCCATACACTTTAGGGGTAAAGGAAACAAATTAATTTGTGGATATAAAACATAGTATAGAATCTAACTGTCTAGAATAGACAAGAGCATTCGATTAATCAAATAACACACAATAAGAACAAAATCCCTAAAAAATTGTTTAGGAACTCACATCTGAATTAATAATATTCGTGCAACTTCAAGTATATGCAGGTTTTTACGTTCTACAGCATTGTCTTTTTGTAAGGGTAAATGAATAAGAGGATTAATGCACAATACTTTGTTGAGACATGAAGTTTGAAAAACATGAACTAGAGAATTCTTTGCATTATCAGTTCTCAATATTTTTTAATGTGTTAAATTATTAAATTGATTCTCTACTTCAGAAACAAAAATTTTGGAACGATTTTTCATCAAATAAATCCAAATGACCTGTTGAATCATCATCAACAAAAATTACAAAGTACTACAAGGTTTTGATGTTATTGGACATGGATCCCATACGTCTGAATAATTAAAGCAAATGGGATGTCAACCCCCTTATTGAGTCAAACAGGTAAGAGATGTGTTGGTGTTTACGTAGTTGACAGAACTCACAATCTAAACATATAACATGATTTAACTCAGGAACTAAAATCTGCAATGCTTGTAGAGATGAAATTTGCAATAGATACCTAACTAGAACATGTTACTGGTTGAGAGTCCAAGTCCACATAATACGATCTGCCACGCTTTCACCCTGTGCCAATCATCCTCGTTCAAAGTCCCTGAAATACACTATGTATGGGGAAAAAATGTTACTATGGAGTTTAAGGATCTAGTAATTGGAACATATAGCACAAATGATGGAGACAATGAAGATGTAGCACTAGCAGTGTCTATACCTTGTATAGAAGGTATAGAACCATCTTTGCCCTTTAATCATATGACCAAAGTTTCTGAAACTATGTCCCGTGTGTGGGGAGAAGATGATGTAAGACATGCAGTGGAGTTACCTGTCCGGGCCAAAGTAGTTTTGCAGGAAGAAGGTGGTATTTGGGAAGTTTGAAACTATGGAAATTGCTGGTGTGTATATTTCTTGTATGTCATATTGCTTGTGTCTCCCTACTCCTCCCGAGTTGTAGCTACATTGGTAGCTCGAGCTGGCTTCCGATGTAGCTTCTAACAAGTGTGCTTGATGTGACCGGTTTCTTTGTAATAGTGACATGTATTGGGCTCATATGTATAGTCCTTAAAGCTTCTTTTGCCACCAAATCTCTCACTGAACAACCTCCACCATGTCCTCCCTCACGAGAACGTCTTCCAGATCTGTCACCAAATCACCTCTAACTCCAGTGTAGTATTTCCCTGCTATTGTCATTAGTCTTATTCTTGTCTCCAAGTTTAAGTTCTCACGCATGTGGAGTGGCTGACTAAAATATGAAATATATGTCAGTTTTGGGTCTGGGTAATGTTGCAGCATCAGGGATACTTTTATCCTTATAGTCAACTCCTGTGTGTCAAGAAAAGTGAAGGTTAAAATCTTCAAATGATTTGTATTCAAAAGCTAGGGAACTTATCTTGTTTCTAATGTAAAATTAGTAACATATTTATGAATGCAATTGCTTCATGGAACTATAGCTGACTTACTGTTTGTAGTTTTTTTTTGCCTAACTGGACTTGTACTAATTTTTAAAGCTGCTATTATTGAAATTGGAATGAAGTAGGCAGTTACCAAAAGGCAATAACTAGCAGGGGTCCATACTTATTTTTTCTTACTAAAGTGATTTATTGCATTTTTACAGAGTACAAAGAACACATAGATACAACATGTGGTTATATGGAAGGAAGTAAAATGGGACTCGTGTCTCCAAAGTTGAATGAACTGGTTCAAGTTTTTCTGTCAATCAGGTTCTATTGAAGGCTAGCCTTTTCACTGCCCATTGTCCACCTAGTGTATATTTCTGCATACTGATATTGACTTGTTATTGCAGATCATCCAAGGATATAATTTGTCTAATTTTCGTAGAAAGAATTATAACTGCTAAAGTGATTGAACATTTCATGAAAAGACTCAGAAACCTGTCTGAACTTTCAATCTCATATTTGACTGGGGGAAATTCATCAAACGATGCACTCACGCCAAAAGTGCGGAGGGCCACACTGGATATGTTACGTTCTGGGAAGGTATTATCAGTTTATCATAAACTGCCTGTAGATACAATTTTATGCACCTCCCAAACATTGCAATCTGCATTTCAGGTAAACTTGATGTTCACAACAGATGTTGCTGAAGAAGGAATTCATGTACCCAATTGTTCTTTTGTGGTCCGTTTCGATTTACCAAAAACAGTCCGTAGTTATGTCCAATCCCGTGGCCGAGCAAGACAGAGTGATTCCCGTTATATCCTTATGATTGAAAGGTGCTGATTTTTGTGGTTTTTTAATTCAGTTTTCATCACTAACTGTACATTGGTCCTGCATTTTTCTTTAAGAAGAAAATTTTATATATTATATCTTTGTTCTTCCTCATTGTTTGGCCTCTTATTTGGATGTGAATTAAAAGTTGGGTACAGAGTGTAGATTGTGAATTTTGGACCTTATAAAGGATAAATTGCGGTAAGACGACCCCATGTACTATTAACCATGCAACACTAATAACCTATAAACTAAGTTATTAGTAGACACACCCCTTCATTAAAGGTTGAGGTCAAGAATTATCTTATATTTTCAATTTTACAGATCTCTTTTTTTCTCTCTTTTTGCTAGTTTTTCCTTCTATTTTTTTGAAACTCTTTTTCTTTCTTTCTTTGTCTCTCTTTCTCTAATTTTACTACTTTTCTTGTATATATATCTCTCCCTCCCCCGCTCTGTCCCTCCATCTTTCCCATCACCGCTCCCCTTCCACGCAACCAGTAGCGAACTGTTGTAGCAGTAACCACATCAACTTACAACAGTAGCAACTTGGAGAGGATTTTGGTTTGGATTTGGACAAAGGTTTGGGTTTTGAAAAGAAAATAAGATTTAAGTTTTGACAGAGAGCAAAGATTATGAGTTTGAGTTTGGATTTTGAAGAAGGGAGAGAGGCTTTAGTTTTGGATTTGTGATGTAATACCAACCTGGATCGCAATCACCTTCAAATCGTAACCAAAATTTAAAATTGAGAATAAGATAAGATTTTGGGTTTCCACCCCTTACGCAGGCTTCTCACCCAGAAACTCGAGAGCAAATAAACTCAAGAAATAAGCTAGATAATTTGAGAAAATTTTAATCATTCAATTGTCCCTTATTCATTGAGTTGAGCCTCTTTATATAGGCTCTTACAAAGTGAACTCCTCGGATATAACCGATGTGGTACTAAAAGTAAGATAAACAAAACACAAAATCCTCTAAATAAGTTAAGGCATGAAAAGATAACTGGGAACTGCATGATGTCCTCATCAATTCCCTCGGGGTGGGAGAAACTCGACCCTGTCGAGTGAGGACTCTCCTCACGAAGCATCTCAATCGGACCAAGGTGGTGGTCGTGGCTGCAGCATGGGTACATCATGTCGAGACCATGGTGGCGGAAGAGGAGCTGGTCTCCATGACGGATCGGTTGTGGAAGATAGCAGCACGATCAAGGCACATAGAGTAGAGCGAGGCACATCATCATTGCTGAAGACGGAGCTGATACCAGGATCCCACGGGCTATCCAACCCGTAAGCAATGGACGCAATCCTCTTCAGAGTCATATCGAAATCTTTACGCCAAGCGTGCAACTTTCTCGTGGCCTCAGAGTGACTCGTAACCATCACCCTATTATCAACTGTAAATTCCTGCAAAATACTATATGGGTATGCAGCAAATTTGTAGGTGTTATTGCAAATTGCTATCAGCCTAGTGATATCATCAATATGTGCAACAGGCAGATGCAAAGCAGTAGGTATTCTAAGCATAACTCCTAACGATGGGAGAATGAGAGATATAATATGCCTAGAAGGACACACATCTAACGATGGAGGTACACGGGACTCGGACACAAACTCTAAACAACCCGAAAAAGAAGTATTAGAAACCCTCTGCTGGGCCTTGGCAAAAAATTCAGGTGACTCCCTAAAAGATGAATTGATAGGAATAACCATAAAACTAGGTTCAGCGCAAGGAGACTCGAATGGCTGACTAGGCACAATGGGTATATTAGGCTCAACTATCTCATTCACGTCATCATTGGCACTATCAGAGACATGTGAATTTCATCAACAATTTGTGTGTCGGCACCAACTGAGGTGTCTTCAATTACACTAACATTATTAGAAGGAACGTGGACTTCTTCAATGATGTTCGAGACGTCAACTTCATCACTAGACACAATTCTAACATGTTGACTCTCCGAAAGACACTGATAATCATAATGTCCATATCCCTCACATTTAAAACACCTGGCCTTAGCATTGACTAGGGTTTTGGAAGTCAAGTCTAACCTTTATGCAACATCAAAGGCCTCTTCAACAGTGTCTAAGTCATAGAGGCCAGTAATCATAGCACGTTTTATTTTAGGTCGTAAACCCCAAACAAATCTTGTTAGAGTCTTAGAAGGGTGTTCTCTCACTTCATTACGATGGGTTAAGTCCTTAAATATGGCAATGTAATCATGAACGGACATATGACCCTGATGGAGATTGTGTAGCTGGTCTAAGTGGGGGTCCCTATAGTGTTGACTAGTCATGATGGCTCAAGCAAACAAGCAGATGCAGGGGAGCCCTAGAGTCAATTAAACTAAATGTATGCACTAAACAAAAAAATACCCTAAAGTTTAAGTTTTAAATGTAAAGAAAAATGCATTCCTAAAATGATGAAAAGATGCAACCACTAGATCGAAGCAAATAGCATTTCAACTAACAAATTATAGCAATCCATATAGTAGTTGCAAGTAATCTAACAGTTAATGATTTAGGTCAAGTTAGGATATCACCTCGAGAATGGAGCAAATCGGGCTCTAATCGGGGCAGAAATAAGCTCTGGACTATGGTGCGCTGATCTGCTGAGCTGAGTCTGCCAGACGATTGAACTTTGAACCAGAATATGAAGGCTGTAGATGTGTAGTATTGCTCTCCACGAATTCGCTGCCTCGAAAAAGGCTCGATTTGGACTTGAAACGAGTTCTGAACGGCCTTCGGAAGTGCTGTTGCGTTTCTGGACTGAGTCAGGAACGATCTGGACTGAGTCAACTCAGTAAAATAACCCGGTTGCTGACGTCCGCATTGATATCAGCAGAAGTTGACTGTTCTAAACCAAGCCGGGTTAAGTGCGTCGGATCGGGTCGGGTCGTTTGGATCTGACCCGACTCCCTCCCACTTTCTTAAACCCAAATCGGGTTCTGTACTGAGCACCCGCTTCACCTCAGTCAACCTGTTCGCAGTGTGCCCGCCTCGCTCCCTCGATCTCTGCTAGGGTTCGCGACAAGGGGCGGATGGCGGTGGCGGTGGCGGTGATCTTGTCGGAGCTCAGGCGGGATCCTTCGGAGGAGACGCTCTGGGGACTTCTTCGAGTCGTCGTCAACTTAAGCTCTTCCTCGGCGAAGGTACGGCAGAGTCCCGTTAGCGGCGGGGTCGACGAGGCTCCACAGTGCTCAGGCGAGCACGACGAAGCTTCAGAGGGTTTCGATGAGGCACTGACGACACAAGGGAGCGGAGGAGATGGCGGTGAGTGAGGAGTAGACTGCGGCGAGGGATCTCGATGATCCGGCAGGTGTAATTTTGGGGAGCTTCGTCGACGAGGGCCCGGATCTGAACTGTCTACTGCGAACTTCTTATATTCACCCCGATCAGCTCTGATCTGTGTCGGCGAGGGCTCAACGACGATGATGCGACTGTTTGGTGGTGATGACTACTTGAAGGTGGTGGAGAGAGGGGCAGTGGTGAGCGATGATGAAGCTTGGAGATGTTGTCGGTGGATGGTGATCTGGCCGAAGACGATGATGTTTGTGGAAGGGGACGGCGACGGCGAAGGCGATTGCTTCGTCAGATCTGGCGATGATGACGATGATGCCGATGTTTGATCGGAGGACGAAGATGAAGTCTGCGACGGTTGATTAGGAAGTCTGGAGGCGCGGAGGTTTGAGGAAACTCCGATGGAACTCTTCGTCGACGACGGCTTCGTCGAGCAGAGGCAAGGACGAAGACGAAGGCGAAGATGCTGGAGATCTCCAGTGACGTCGACTTCAATGGTGGAAGACGACGACGACAGCTTCGTCGGGGTGGATGGTGAAGGCGACGACAGCTCTCTGACGATGATGGCGGCGGCTAATCCCGACGAAGTTGATGAAGACTGTGGCGGTAGTGGTTGATGAAGGAAGACAGGGGTGGTGGTGGTGTTGCTGTGGGGCGTGGGTGTCGAAGGCGGCGGGATTTGGAGGAGTTGATGAACAGTCAGCGTGGGAAATTTCAGGGATTTTTGAAGGGAATTTCACTGTAAATTTTTTTTGGAACAGTGAAATCTTTTTCTTTTCTTTTCTTTCTCTCTCTCGCTCTTTTTTTTTTGAATGGATCTGGAATCTAGATTTAGGATTGGTATATGAGAAGATTTTGGAACAGGAGGAAAATTGAAGGGGATTGAAAAGCAGGGCTCTGATACCAAAAATGATGTAAAACCAATCTGGATCGCAATCACCTTCAAATCGTAACCAAAATTTAAAATGGAGAATAAGATAAGATTTTGGGTTTCCACCCCTTACGCGGGCTTCTCACCCAGAAACTCGAGAGCAAATAAACTGAAGAATTAAGCCAGATAATTTGAGGAAATTTTAATCATTCAATTGTCCCTTATCCATTGAGTTGAGCCTCTTTATATAGGCTCTTACAAAGTGAACTCCTCGGATATAACCGATGTGGTACTAAAAGCAAGATAAACAAAACACAAAATTCTCTAAATAAGCTAAGGCATGAAAAGATAACTGGGAACTGCGTGATGTCCTCATCAATTTGGGTCTATATTTTGAAGAAGGAAGAGAGAGTTTGATTTGGAAGAGATTAAGTTTATTTGAAAGATGAGTTTTGAAAAGAGAGGTGAGGGAAGTAAAAAAGAGAAGATAAATATGAGGGAGATAAGAGTAGTGGGAGAGAGGAGAGAAGGAGAAAAAAAGGATATCTAGGTTTGATTTAAGTGACATGTTTTAGAGAAGCATGTGAGAGATGAGTGAAAGAGACAAGAAAATGAGGAGAAAGGCATGAAAGAGAAGCACATAACGGAAAAAAAGTAATTAAACTTTGTTAACTCAGGAGGTGTACTTGCTAATAACCTAGGTCGGGCTATTATTGCTACATGGTCAATGGTACGTGGGTTCTTCTACAACTTACCCCTTTATAAATGTTGATGAATGAAGTTTAGCATGTAGAATTTAGAGTACTATTTTTTTACTTGACCAGCTTAATTTTGATGAAAGAAAGAAGGGAAAAAATGTTTGAAGATGCAACAATCTGCTTATATGATAAAACCTTATGGTTGTAGACCTAGATTTCATCACCTTTGAGATTCCGCACATTTCAGACCGGTGATCAATTCATCAACCATCTAAGAACACCTGGTTTTTATAGTATGAAACTGCTTATAATGAACTTCATGTGAAATGGCATGTCAAACATTTTTCAGGGATATTATTAACTTAATAAATCAGGCATATAACTAGGTACACTGCCTTCAGCTTTTTGTTAAGTTACCCATCTGAGTTATGTAGTAAATATTCCTTACTATTGGAAGTCCACAATTCTTTTCACCTGTATGTCTAGCCAAAACATAGCGATTTCATAATTAATGAGATTTAAGATTTAGACTAAATAATTAGGATTTAGTGAAAAACAAGTCCAAACAATTTATGTATTGTAGATGGGGCACAAATAATTGTTTTTTGCCTTGCAGATCTCCAGTCTATCTTAAATTTATGACGCTTGAATTTAAATTATGAAGTGGTTATACCCGATAAACTTTATATATAGTGATGGTATCTTTTGAAGTTTCAACTGAACGTAAAATATGTCTTGAGTCAAAATCCTGGAGATAGTCCATAAAGGTGAGCAAGGTGTTTATTGATCGCGTAGCTTGTCTTGTACTTATATAGCACAATACAACTGTTGGTTGAACTTGGTGAAGTAAACCTTCATATGTTGATAGAAACTTAATCATATGTATTATAGGAGTTAGTAAAAGCCTTTGTAGTTAGTTTAGCTTAACGTTCTGGGAGTGACGACATGTCCTTTTGTATTATCATATGAAATTGATACCTGCTTTTCCAAGCAATTTACCATTGTTTTTGTGTTATATTAATGTGATAAAAAACTTCCTGTACCTTGGGACTATTTACAATGTGCAAAGCAAAAAATTAAAATTAGATTAAGGAAGAAGCATAACAACAGGTTTAGTAAAACTCTAAACAACAATAATATTTATGCAGAACACTAACTTATATTAGGCATTGTTGTAAAAGGCCCACTAAAGCCCCACTTATGCGCGTTCGTTATGTCTCCTTTTTTGGACGCATTAGGCCCTGCGCCGAGATTAGAAGTGTTTGATACTGAATGTGTCATCTTCTTATGTTGAATCTTATTGTTATCACTAAAATTTTAGTGTTAGTTTTTTAATTTCTGATTTTTTCTAATTTTCCCCATTTGCTTATTGCTGCTAAAAGCCTTGCTGAAGTGCACAAAAGGCCTAAGCCCCTCCTTGCCACTTAATTTCTGCTTTTCCTTTCTACAACATTGATATTGGGATTTGACTCGTCAAAACACTCAATAGAGAGGGGCTAATAACATACGTCATTATTAAGATTAGTTATTAGTATTGAGTTGTTACTCATATACCTACCTTGCTTCTATATATACCTTGTACCTTCTCTTATGTAAATTAATCAATTTCTTTCTAGGGTTTCTATTTTTCTGCGTGGTATCAGGTCAAGGTAAACCCTAACCCAAAGATCTTCCACCTTCTCAAAATTCTCCTTCTCCTCAAACATCACTCTAACACCTCTATTATCTCCTCCAACCGCTCAAAAGGGTGCCGCCACCTCTAAAAGCACCAACATGGGTGCCGCCCCCTCCAAAAACATCAAACAAAGTGCCGCCCCCTCCAAACCCTAAAAACAGTGCCGTCCCCTCCTCTACTCCTCCAAAAGGGTGCCACCACTCTCCTTCACCATCTCAAGAGGTGTGCCGCCCCCTCCTGCCTTCTCCGGAGGTCTCAAATAGGGCCATAACTACTCAAAAATCAGATTTTTACATCTGATCTGGCTATTTGGATGCTCTAAAGACTTCTCTAGTGAGATCTGATCTGTTTACTGCTTAAATAACAGATTTTTACATGTGATCTGGCTATTTCAGACTGAGAAATTATTTTCTTGATGTAATTTTGGCTGTCTATGCCTCTATCTGGTAACTAAGTTGCTTGTTTCTCTTACTTACTGACTATTTCCTACTACTATTGTCTGATTTCTGGCGATCTATCTACTGGCTACTATGTCTGAGGCTACAAGTTCCTCCTTCACTATGACCTCCTCTCCGATGGTTGAGACTTTTATTCTCAAGACAATGTTGGGGATTACGGTAAAGTTGAGTGGATCCAACTACTTGTTATAGGCTCAGGCGTTTCATATATTTTGGTGCTCAAAACAAATTGGCTCACCTTCTTTAAGATCCACCTGTTACTTCAGATCCTACTTATGTGATCTGGCTTGCTGGAGATTATTCTGTGATGATATGGCTTCTCAACAGTTTAGAGGAGAAAATTAGTGGTAGTGTTATGTTCTTGACTACCACTAAGAAGATATGAGATACACTAAATGTGATGTATGACAATGAGAAGAATCCCTCAAGAGTGTTTGAGATTTATGAGCGCCTGTTTGAGCTCAAACATGTAAACAGGGTACAAATCTGTGCTTGAGTTTTATGGCGAATTCAAAGGTCTTCTTAATGAGTTAGAGATGCATCAACCTGCTGTTACTGATGCGACAACACTAGGGGGATATCATCAGGATCTCAGATAAAAATTGGTATCGAAATTTCTATCTGGCTTGAGTCCTACACTACGGTCCCAAATGCGGGGTCAGATACTAGGAGGAGATAGTATTTTCACGTTAACTGCTACCTTCTCGAGAGTTTGCAGGTCTCTACTGGATCCGATGTTTCATCTGATTAATAAAATACCCTCTTCTGTTCTCGATAAAAATCTCTTTTTTCTTGTTTATTTCCTAAAAACCACCTTTCTCCATGACTCCCCGTGTTTTCGGCTGCACTTGTTTTGTTCAGGACTTATCTCTTGGGCTAGACAAATTATCTCCTAGATCTCTAAAATGTGTCTTTTTGGATATTCTATAACACAAAAAGGATATCGGTGCTATAATCTCTCTACCAGGAAGTATATTACATTCTTTGAGTCTGTTTCATATTTCTCTCCACAGATTTCTATCACATATCTGAGACTGTTTCTCCGTCACTGACTGTACCGTTGCCTACACTTGTTTCTACTGTTTCTTTGCCGGTACTGTCAGTAGAAACTCAGGATCCCCCTGCAACCAAGCTAGTTTGGGATTTCAGGTACGTCTACACTTATCGCCCAAGTGTTCGTGCCTTTGAACCAGTTCTTGCTATCCCTTCTCCATTAGACGGTCCTCCACCTCCACCATCAACATCTCCCTCTGATCTTGATATTCTCATTGCCCTTTAAAAAGTTAAACGTTCTTACACTAATCATCCTATTTCAAATTTTGTTTCTTATGATCACATTAACCTCACTTTTCGCCAGTTTGCCCTGTCATTGTCTTCTGAGTCTATACCCAGGTTTTATACAGAATCTTCATTGGTACCTGCCTGAAAGCAGGTTATGGATAAGATGGAAGCTTTTGCTTCTAGAGGAACTTGAGAGTTGATTTCGGCACCAACAAATACTGCTGTTGTTGGTTGTCGCTGGGTTTTTACTTTAAAGTACCGCCTAGATGGATCTGTGGATAGATATAAGGCCAGGCTTGTGGCCAAAGGTTATACTCAGACATATGACATCTTTTCTTTTGAGACATTCTCGCCAGTTATCAGGATGATTCTATCAGGATTCTGTTCTCCATTGCTGTTAACCTGTTATAGCATTCCAACTGAATGTTAAGAACACTTTCTTATATGGGGATCTTTAGGAGGAAGTTTATATGAAGCAACCCCCAGGCTATGTTGCTCAGGGGGAACAAAAGTCTGTCATCTCAAGAAGACCATATATGGACTCAAGTAGAGTTCAAGGGCGTGCTTTGAGAAGTTCAGCATTACCATTTATGTTATTGAATTTCACCGGTGTCATTCATATCACTCTTTCTTCATTCAACGCACAAAGTCTGCCATCGTAGTTCTGGCTGTTTATGTTGATGATATTTTGCTGACTGGTAGTGATTCATCCGGGTTATTGGAGACTAAGCAGCATCTTAAACATCATTTGTGACCAAGGATATGGGACATCCAAAATATTTTCTGGGAATTAAAGTTGCACATAAAAAACACAGTATACTTCTTTCCCAGCGAAAGTATGCTCTGGATCTTCTTGTGGAAACAGATCTTTTGGGATGCAAGTCTGCTACCACTCCAATGGAAGCCAATGTGGATTTATGGTTTGATGACAGTCATGCACTTGACGATCCAAGAAGATATAGAAGATTGATTAGAAAGTTGATATATCTCACGGTTACTAGGCCAAACATAACTTTTACTGTAGGGGTACAGAGTAGATTCATGCATCAGTTCAGAGAGACTCATTGGTTAGCTGCGATAAGGGTTCTGGCTTACATCAAGAGTTGTCCAAAAAAGGGTTGGTGTACAAGAAACATGAGCATGTACGCATTTCTGGATATCCGGATTCAGTATATGCTAGTGACCGAAGAGATGGGAAGTTTACTACTGAGTATTGCACCTTTATTGGAGGAACTCTGATGACTTGAAGGAGCAAAAAGTAGGATAGTGTGTCTTGCTCGAGTGTAGAAGCTGAGTATAGAGTTATGGCTCACATGCGTGATGGTGTAGTTAAAAAAAATCTACTGATGGAGCTTAGTTTCAGATAGCCTGAGCCCATGCCTATGCATTGTGATAATCAGTCTGCTCTTTATATTGCCCAGAATCTTGTATTCTATGAGAGAACCAAACACATTGAGATTGATTGTCATTTTGTCAGAGATGCTTGGACAAAAAAGGTGGTTATGTTCCAGTTCACACCATCTTCAAAGCAGTTGACTGATCTCCTTACCAAAGCTACCTCACCTCAGGCGTTTTCTAATCTATGTAACAAGCTGAGCATGTTAGATCTCTATGCTCCAGCTTGAGGGAGAGTGTTAAGATTAGTTACATCCCCGGAATGTCAAGTAAATATATCAACCTCTCACAAGTTAGGAACTTGGTCTGGTGGATTCATTGTCTGCTTAGATCATGTCCTTTCTTTGCTCAAGAAGATGAGTTTAATAGGATGCACATATGGGGTGTGTCTGGTAGGACTTGCTTTTATAATCCACCTGGCCTCTAGGTGCTAAATGTGCAATACATTCTATTGTGAGGTAGGTGCAGCTGGACATTGCTTCCTTGGTCTGGGAAAGTTGAGCATGGTGCTGGATCTGTTGGTCTCTCGAGCAGTTGGGTAGTGCAGCCCGAAGAGAAGAAGAGGAAATGAAGAAAGAAACAAGATATAACAAGGAAAGTGAGATAATAAGGCCTAAGCCTTACTAAACTAATTCAGATCATTCTCATTAACTACTCTATTTCATGTCATTCAGCCTTTAATCTCTTTACATGATGAAACTATAAGGATAAATGATAAATATCATACCAAGCTGAACTAACAAAAAAATTCAAGATATATGTTAACAGAAAAATAAGACAACTTTACTTTCAGATGAACAGTAACTACAGTAACAACATGATTTCATCCCTAAAAATCTCATCCAAATATTCTACCTAATTTAATATTCAATTTGCAAATTGAAACTGAAGTTACTCTATTTTCAGATAGATTCCTACCTTATCTTGAACTACATCATTGGGCTAATTTGTAGACTTGCTTGGTTGACCATCAGGTAGCCTCCATCAGCTGTGGTAATGAAAAACTTGTTTACCTTCTGTAGGTCCTTGTCCAACTGTATTCGATTGTTTGGGACATCATTGTGAATAAAATTTACATTTTTGGTTTCTTCTATATGCATCATGCAACTGCCGCAAATGTCCTCTGTGGATCCACTTTGTTCCCCTCTTTAGTTGAAGACACATTATTAATGCCTAGAATCATGTGAATGAGCTATTGGCTCTGGGTGACTGTAAGACTATAAACTGCTAAGGTAGTTCCTTGAAATGTAAAATTCATTTTATGCTGATTTCCATGCAATGTTTTATTCCGAAATATGAATCATGTTTTAATAAAGTTTCTAGGGATGAGATTTGACTTAGTTAGTGCTAGAGCCATTAATTTCATGTAGGGGGTGTTGTAATTAAAAAAAAGAAAAAAAGAAGCGAAGAAAGGAAGGTTACTTCCAAATATGAACTTCCATCAATGTTTACTTTGGTGGCAGATGGACAAGAACTTACATTCTATTGTCAAGGTTTCAGTTAGTACTTATAAATCACATGGTCTTGGCATTATATGCAACTTAATTTGAAACTAAGGAAAATATTTTACTCTCTAATAACTTTTATATATGTCAGAGGCTGATCATAGTTGGTAAAAGCATCATGCACTAGGGAAATCTGTAATCAAGGTTTTAGTTACTTTGGTGGTGGATGCACATGAACTTACAGTCTGTTATCAAGGTTTCAGTTACTGCTGATAAGTCATATGATCTTGACATTATATGCAGCTTAATTTGAAACTAAGGAAAGTTATTTTACTCTCTAATAACTTTTATATGTCATAGGCTGATCATAGTTGGTAAAAGCATGATGCACTTGGGAAATCTGTATGGTGGGATGAAGTAGGGGTGTAGGCACTACAGCTAGCTGTTCAGATGCAAAACTCTATTCAAGATGCATCATGTGAAGGGGCAGAGTGACATCAGCAAAGCATGGCAAGATGCCAAACCGACAAGGGGCAGCTGAAACGCGGGGGTGTATTTCCTGCTCTCGCACCACTACCACAGAAACAGCACATCAGGATAGGATATGAATTCATTAGATTTTAAGGAATGTCCCAAACCCTTTAGATATCTGCAAGACGTGGTCATCATAGGCGAGGGTACCATATCATTTATCATCCCCAACTAAGCCTTTTCATGAAAATGGTATCATCTAGGGAACATGGTTCCGTACCAAGAAGGTTCTAAGAAGATTTTCACTGACATTGACAACTGGACGTCAACCTAGTGTCAACCTTTTGAGTTTTGGTGCCAAATTCCCGAAGGAAACAATGTTCCTCATTGGCAGGTAGGGAATCTACTTATTTGTTGTGTAATTTAAGCTCATGCAATCCAGAAGAATTCATCCAAAATTCTCCTTGACTAAGAAAGAGTCTTGAAGAAGGGATGGATGCTATAAATTTGTTATAGGAATTACTTTCATTTCCGAGGCAGATCTAAGCTAAAAAGCGAAATAAAAAGATATCCGCGATTGGTGAGAATACCCCAAATTTATTTGCGTGTGACATTTTCACCAATATAACCACAAAAATGATGATATTGTCAATATTCATCTTTCATTTGTGACTAAACCAAATAGCTGATGTGTGGGAGACTGAAAGTAACGCGGACAGTAGCCAGAAGCAAGAAGAGAGGTTATGTAGTGACATATTTCTTAAATAAGTGAATAACTTGAGTGTTGGTTGGTATCTGAAAATCATTGACATGTTGGATATGGATTATATGCCTCTTAGTCGGCCACAGATAAAGAGCATGCATCAAATATAAAGAGAAAGCCAAGATACTTTTACAGCTAACGTAAATAGAGCAAGCCTTAAGATTTTCTTTATGATAAAGGCACAATCCTTAAGGTAATTTTCCTACAACTTGTTTCCAGGCGTTAGTTTGTGTCATGGATTCATATAGCTGTGTCGCTAGACATTACTTTCCATTTTTAATGGATATGTCTGATTTGTAAAATGGGGAATGAGGACGTGAACCTGTGATGATGCAATGCTTTCCAAAAGACAACACCATTGATCAAGAAACTAGGATTCAAGGAGTTAAAAGGCACGAGCACAAGTTGATTATAATTAGTAGATGGAATTAGTAGGTATATAAATGAAGCTAGCTTTACACAGAACCGTTTGTGGAAACATGCCTGATTTGACTATACAGCTTCCAAAGAGGTGGCTATACATTTTGTTGCACCTGAATGGGATGGTATTGTAGGGTATTCAATATAATTCAAGCTGGTTTGAAGTAAAATTATAGTACGTGGAAATTACGATAATATGTTGTACATGAATGAGATCCGAGTTGTATGTTGCAGATATACAATATTAATTTTGTGATCAATTATTATATTAGCACTATATTTCTATTTCACATATAGAGTTTGAGAAGATTTAGATTATGAAAATTAGAGAGTTGATGAATCTTCTCTCTATACTCTTATTTATAGGCAAATACAATTTCAACTCATAATACAAGCAGGGCACTCTTATGACTTCTAATTAGGTAACTACAATATAGATAAAAAAGAAAGTCTAATTCTGCACCTATCTTTATTCTACTCCTAATACAACTCATATACCACTCCTTATACAAATCATATTTTCTAACAGAGCTTAAAAGGGTAACTACATGACATAGATAAACAAATTAAGTTCTGTTCTTTCCATGAAGGAATGTTTTATGCGACTTTGTATAATTGGAGGGTTAATTTTAGTTACTTGTGTCCTAAACATATGAAATTACTGCAGGGGAAATGTTGAACAAGTAGATCAACTATTTGGTATGATTCAAAGTGAATTTTTCCTTAAGGGTTCTATATCACGTAGAGACTCTACTAGTTTCCCACCTAAAATGTGTTCTGATGAAATAAATGCATATTGTGTGGAATCAACTGGAGCTACTGTTACAGCTGATTCGGGCATCAGTCTTATTTACAAATACTGTGAAAAACTTCCAGGAGATAGGTAAAGTTACACCTTTTCTTCTTGCTTTGCTTCTTATTTCTTGTACTCGGTATCAGGTTATTTTTGATCCAGTTGCTTAGTTATTATAGTTTTCGTCTTTCCTAGGTTCTTCATACCACAACCAGCATTCCAAGTGGGTCTAAAAGATGGCTTATATGAGTGTATCTTGACTTTACCTCCAAATGCTGTGTTTCAAAGGATAGTAGGTCCTCCAAGCATCAATTCTCATGTAGCCAAGCAGCTTGTCTCTTTGGAGGCATGTAAGAAATTGCATGAATTGGGAGCACTCAATGATCATCTTCTTCCTTTTATTGAAGAGACGCTAGAGACTAGTATTACTGATACTGATAAGGAATATTTTTCAGAAGCGGGTATGTTTCTGCCTCACTAGTTTGTAGTGATTCTTTTCTTCCTCTTTATTATTTATATACTTATTCAAAAATTCTCTTTCTCAAATTTGGGGAGTGAATCATTTATTCTGATCCAAAAAAACTTTCTGCTGAGAGTCACTGCTGATCATAACTCAAATTAAGGTGGAAACACGTCAACTGTATATTGTGTTTGTTAGATATAAAGATGTAGTCAAGTACTTTAACAGTGAACGCTAGTAACAGCCCAACTAAGACGACCATTTGTCAGAGCTTTTGCATCAGAGTGAAGCAACAGTTCACCGATTTATATCATCAAATATGGAGGTTAATCTTTTTCTGGGTCAATTTTCTTTTCATTATCACAAAACTTGGCTCCTTGTGTAATATCTTTATTATTTTGCAGCACAAGTGTTACTGACTGAATATTAACACAATGGTTTTCAATTCCAGTTACTTAAAAAGAATTTCTTATTTTGCAGTGAAGAGTCTGTAACTAATAGATTTTCTTCTTCTTTTTTTTCTTTCCTTTTTCTTTCCTTTTTTTTAGAAGAAGAGACTGTTTGATCTGATATTATCAGCATGTGAGTGTTTTCCTGTTTTGGAAGTTGGAATGCAATTACATATTTGCAAGACACGAACTTTGGTGTTGGAGAAAGGAGACGAAAATAAACGTCGTGGGAATACTTGCAAAAGTCAAGCACTGGAATAGAATTAGTAAATGTAAAAAGAATAGAGGATAGAGCAATACTAATAAAGCTTGTATGGCGAGAAGAGATAATTAATGCTGTTAGTGCAATGTACCCCATAAGTAGAAGTAGGATACATGAAAACCTTAAAACGCAGTTTTGGGAGCCGATGGTTCGATTAGTCTAGGAAATTCCTTCAAGAGGAAAAAATGCTTATAGGAGACCTAAATGGACATGCTGGTACAGGGAATAATAGATTTGAGAGGGTACTGGGCAACAAGGAATAAATTTTAGGGTGAGCTGCAATCTTTTATAACATATGCTTGTGCAATATATGAGTGTGCCAAAAGAATAAAATATTCTCTAATAAATCAGGGACGAAAGCAGGAATAAATTTGCCCCAAAAAAAAAAAAACCAAAATAGAAAGGGGTCTAAGGTAATATATGAAAAAGTGCAGAGGTCTAAGACAACATGAAAAAGTGGGACAGGCTATAGCCTTGCCCACCATCTAACACTTGGTTCCGCCCATAAGAGGGTATATGGAGGTCATGGATACAGAGTAAAAAATTGAAATAGGTGACATGATTGTGGGTTGTGCAATGCCATATAAGCTTATGATAGCAAATACATGTTTCAAAAGGATAGATGAATATTTTACATTGTTTAAAAGTGGATTACATGACAGTCAAATAGATTCTTTCTTTACTAGGAGGGTATATAAGTTGGCATGGAAAGATTGTAAAGTTATTCTGGAGAGAGCTTGATCACAACGTAGGTTGATGGCATTAGGCATTTTCCATAAAAGTTGAAGAGAACTAGAATGCACGAGAGACAAAGAACCAGGTGATAGAACTTAAAAGGTGAGAACATGAACTTTTAAAAATAGAATTTAGGAAGAAGGCAATATATCTAAATGATATGTTTTTGTTTCATCGAGAAAGTGGCGAAAGAAATCCTATAATAGACTCGGAAATAAAGAGAGTTGGTGGTGGAATGATGATATCTAGATGTAATCAGAGCAAAGATTGAATCCTATAAAGATGGACAGAAGTGTGGAAATTTTAAAAAGTGGTCAGTGAGGCTAAGTCTAAATCTTATGATAATCTATAGCTAGAAACTAATGAGCGATAGGCACACGGGTGGAATTAAGAGAGGAAGCCTTGAATACCAAAAATCCTAGTGGTTCTTAGTATATGTCCCTGCCCACTCAACCCAATTTCTTTGATTCTCCCCTCAAATTGCAACAAATTTGCTTAAAATACATATCAGATCAATTTGATATGCAGGATACTTAGATCAAGAACCAACATCACAGATCGTTCAAATTGCTTTCCGAAAAAGGCAGAAATTAAAAAACCTGTATTCTTTCTAGAAGGAAATAAAAAGGAAAGTAGGAAAAACCAAAAAAAGTTGGATACTTTCTTTAACCCATGAAAGACTTGACGAAGTAAAGGTTTTGTCGGATAAGGAAGTCCATCAAATTTCTAAACGAAAATTTTGCAACTTGGACAATTTCATCTACTTCGCACCTTCAATGCTTGGATCAGTGTGTTTCAATAGGTAAATATAAATTCTATGTAAAATTTTCTAGTTCTGTTTTTATGATTGCTTCCAGCCTAAGGTTGTATGTATTTGGTTAGAGATTTTTAATTTTTATTATTCTTTAAGATACTTGATTGAAAGAAAGGGAAGGAAATATTTTGACGCAAAAACAAAATTGGCATTTAATAATTTAGGTATGAAGTGTGCTTCACTTTACATCCGTGGTAAACAACCTTACGGTGCATTCCATTGTTGATTATTATATATTAGATGCAGGATGGAGGGGGCAAGCTAGGGTTTTGAAAATTAGAGAAGAAATTAGGGTTTGTAGTGGGAATGGGGATAAACTAATATAGGGTTTAGAAAATTACGAAAAAAGATAAAGATTGATTCATGCCTCTCACCAAGGTGAATCGCTCACCCCCCCCTTTGCATCACACACAGAGATATAGATTCAGGGTTCACACCAAGGAGAATTGCTCTCCTACTCCACATCTCACCACAAAAATTCGAACGAAGCCATTTGGGGTTTTAGTCTCTCAAAATTTCAATATTCTATTCAGTCATTCCAAGCAAAAGATTAGAATAGTTTATATAGAAAAGAGAACACGTGCACTACTCGTGCCTCACATAAAGAAAATAAAGCCTAATGAAAAAATAAGAACTATTATAAGAAAATAAAACTACTAAAATAACTCTTCTTAAAAGTCTTCATGTCCTCCATCATTCTCCTCTGGTTAGAGAAAACACGTACTCGAGTTTTAAAAAACATGTGGACGATGGTTGTCCTTTAGTGGCTAAATTTGAAAATCAATAGTTGGGACATCTCACCCAGATGAATCACTCACTCACTTCATGCATCACACACAAAAATTTTAAAAGTTGAAGACTGAATCTGTTGCCAACACGTGAATCTGAAATGGGTCAGATTGGAATTGCAGCGTTTCATATTTGGATTGGGATAAGCTCAGTAGGTCGGGTCGTTGAGATTGGGTCTGCAAAAAATTCGGGTCCGGTTTGTAGATCTGATTGTAGATCCAATCGGATCGGGTAGGTAATATGCTTATGAAGTCGACGACTAGATTGGTGAATGCATGTGAAGTTGGCGACAAGATTGATGGCTATCGTCGGCATGACTGATAGATGGAGAGGTCGAGGTCGAAGGCGGATCTGAGATCAAAGAAGAGGAAGATCTTTTTATTTTTGGTGTCCGTTATTGTTCACATGAACATTACCGCCGCGATACTGTTCACGATTAATAGTACAACTTTTTTGTGGGGATCAAAGAAGAATTGCGAGATTTTGGAAGGAAAAGGAGAAGAAAGAAATGTAGATCGAGATTTTGGAAGGAAAAGGAGAAGAAAGAAATCTAGATCTAGTGTTTTGAGGATTTTTTTCAAAGAAAACTAAGGATTTGAGAAGAGAAACAGAAGGGAATCTAGAACTAGGGTTTTGAGATTTTTGTGGAAGGATTCCAGAATTTAGTTCTGATATCAATTTGATGCAGGACGGAAGAGGGGAAAGCTAGATTTTGAAAATTGGAGAAGAAATTAGGGTTTATGGTGATGTTGGGGATACACTAATTTAGGGGTTGGAAATTTGAGAAAAATATAAAGATTGATCGGGCCTCTCACCCAGGTGATCGCTCACTTACTCTATTCATCACACACAAAAATTTATGTTCAGGCTTCATAGTCAGGAGAATCACTCTCACACTCATGCCTCACACACGAAGATTTGAACGAACCCAATTAGGGTTTCAATCTCCAAAATTTCATTAATCCATTCATTGATTCCAAGCAAACGAATTACAATCGTTTATATAGAAAAAACCACACGTGTACTACTCATACCTCATATAAAGAAAATAGAAGCCGAATTAAAAAAGTACTACAATAAAATAAAACTGCTAAAATAACTCTTCCTAAATGTCTTCATGTCCCCCATTAATATTAGTTTTCCCCTCAAACAAAATCACTGGCTCGGCCCTGGCGTGCTTATGAACGCACACATGCACACACGTTAGCTTGCTAAATGAGACTAATAAACCGTAGAGATCTACATAATGTTAAGTTATTAGGAGTTAAGATCAAATACTCCTTGTAAAGGAAGAAGAATTAAAAAAGACGTAGGTGTTACTTTCATGAGTTATGAGAGAAGCTTTCAAGTCTAAAGGAGTTTAGGGTTTACAATTGGTGGGATGAAAGAAGAATATAAGGAGCATAACTTTAGTAAAAGTTTCGGTAGATATGAGTGGTAGGGCACTTAGATGGTTCAATAATTGCCTAGCAGTGATCCTTTCACTTCTTCAGATAATCATTCATCATGATGGTGACAATGAAGCAGATGTTGTTTATAAAATCAAGGCGTGATGGTTGAAACTTGAAACACAGGAATACATCTAGAGTATTATTTAATCATAAAATGCCTACGAAATTAAGGGAGAATTTCATAAATTGGCTATAAACTAGCCATGCATTATTGAATGGACGGTTAAGATGAGCGCGGGTGAAAGGAGAATGCTTAGATGGATGAGCGAAAATACAGTAAAAGATAGGACAAGAAATAGGCACATCCATAAAAGTTAAGAGATGTCTTCAGTTGAGAACAACAATGAGATTCACTTGAAATGGGCATGTGCAATGGGATCAATTAGTGTGTTTGATAGAAGGAATGACAGAGTCATTGTTATTGGAACAATATAGGCTACAAATAGATTAGAGCATTAGAAAAGGATATGCTTGTTAATGTAACAACGATGACAACCCTAAGAAAAGATGAATGGGGAGAAAAAGAATTCATGTAGTCGACTCCAAAAATTTGGGATAAAGCTTTGTCGGGTTTCTTTTTGTTATGATGTGAAGCATGAAGAGATGAACTAATTAGTATGTACTCTTTCCTGATATAAACAGTTGTCGATCATCTTTGGCATATTTCAATGTAAATCGTATGAACAGAAGACAAATGATAGATGTCATTTAACTTTTTGTAATGTTCTTCTATCAATGTAATGTGAAAGATAAAATCACTGCATTTGGAATCCCCACCCGATTCATTCCCCAAACCCCCTCCACTTCCCTTCCCACAATTCATGTTTCCAGCTTATTGCTGAAAGGTGATCGTCTACATTGCATGGGTAGGGGGTGAGAAAAGGACACGACAAGGCACGAATCATGGTTCACTGTCGCGGTCTCGGCCGTCGATTCGGCGGGCACTGAGACGGATCGGTCTCGGGCGATACACGCAAAACGCTACATAGAGAGCTCAAAAAATTCTGAAAAAATCACGATAAATCTTAAAAAAAATGTAGACATCCCATTCATGTATCGCATGTTCAAAACATATCACCTAGCACACTAACATAAAGTAAAAGTATGAATACACGCATCGTCGGTAGAAGTATATCAAAATACATGCACAATATAGTAAATTACACAAACTACATTCATAATACATGCTAATATGGTTATTTTCACATTGAATTGCGATGAGGCACAAAATCATCATAATCATCTCTGCGGCAAGTAGATAAACCGATACTAGTGCTCGTAGATCTCTCAAGTTGTGCTCTGTAGTCATGGACATATGTCACACCATAATATTGGCCTGATCTCAAGCTCAATATTTGCATATGACTTTCAAGACTATAAGCTCCTCCATCAACATTATTGTTACCCTCATTATTGTTATCATCACCACCGCCGCCATCACTGTCATCATTATCATCACCATCTTCACCATTATCACTAATAGAACTGGATAAAACCCTCATCTTCACCACCATCATCATCTACTTCTCTTATACCTCGGAGGGGAGGGGGGAGAGATCGGAAACAGGGAGAGTGGGAGGGGAAGGGAAGAGACAGAGAGAGACGAGAGATGGAAAGGGAGAGAAAGAGAGCGGGTGAGAGAGGGAGGGGGAGAGAGAAATAGAGAGAAGGGGAGGGAAAGAGACAGAGAGACGGGAGATGGAGAGGGGAGAGAGCGGGTGAGAGAGGGAGGGAAAGGGAGGGAGAGGGAAAGAGATAGAGAGAGGTAGGGTTGGGAGGAGCGGCCGTCGGCGATCGGGCGACAACGGAGTCCAGATCTGAGCAGCGACAATCGGGCAGCGGCGACGATCTCCAGATCTGAGCGAGAGAGAGGTAAGTTTCTTTTTTTCTTTTCCTTTTTTTTCTTTATACCCGTTTGTCACTGGTGAATATACGTTTCGAGCCGACTCGGCCAAGAATCGGAGTCGACTCGGTCGACTCGGCTGAGTCACGACCGATTTGGTCGTGAATCGGCTGAGTCGACCGAGTCAACTCCGATTCTCGGCAGAATCGGTCTCCTCTGAGTTGAGTCAACCGACTCGTGACTCGGACTCGTCTCAGAGTGGGTCGAGACGAATACGACTCTGCCGAGTCTTTCAACCGTGGCACGAACACGCACACACAAAGTCTTAAAAGCTTAGGACATTCTACACCCTATACACGACATTAGAATAATATTATATAAAAATATAGATTCAAAGATTTAGGATAAAGCATGATACGACCTCAAGGGTCATAACAAGTTGTATGAAAGCAATTTCATATACTCTAAATCCCAATCATATAAACCATGAAATTTAAATACCGTCAGGCATGAATCCAACCGTGTCCGAGTTGGTTCAAGGTCAAAGACATATTGGACGTGTAGTCACGCATCTACCAACTATTTTGCATGTGCCGATGTAGAATCGGATGCATCTATGACACAGATAAAGACACAGATAAAGGGGCCTTGTGACATAGGACAGGGGGAACTAGAGTGTGGTGGGTTTTAGAATTAGTACTACAAATTCTAAAGCTGAACATCCCACTCTTGAAAACCTGTGTACTAAAAATACTTGAAATAATTAGTACTACACAACTAAATGAGTTTTAGAATTATCAAAATGAAGAGTGATTGTACTCTTGGGCCAACAATCTTCCCCTTTTTGATGATGACAAAACTCACAAGTTAATTAAACAAGATAGGAAAGAGCTTCAAGAAAAAGTTCTCCTTGAAATTATGCATACTAACTCAAATCTAAAAAAACATATACGAATCATAACCATATCTTATGAAAACAAGTTATGAAAAACAAGTCATAAAACATAGACAAGTTATAAAACTTATATTTCGTAAGACTCATATTCATAAAACTCATATTCTTCTCCCCTTTTTGTCATACATCAAAAAGAGTGGTTTTGTAAAACAAATCAATTTTTCATTATACAAATATTTAATTCACCACAAATAAACGAACAACGATTACAGTCAAGAAGTTTTGTAAAAATATTAGCTAATTATAAATCATTGAAAACATAATCAATTTTTATATCACATTTCTCATAATGATCTCTAAAAAAGTGATACCTAATTCTATATGTTTGGTCTTACTATGCTGATTTGTATTCTTAGTCATATGAATAATATTAGTATTATCACAATAAATCTTAATATAATCATAATATAAATCATAATCGAGAAAAATATGTTTTATCCAAAGAACTTGTGTACAAAAACTCTTGCGGCAACATACTCCGCCTTGGCGGTAGAGAGGGCCACAGAAGTTTGCTTCTTGGAAGACCATAAAACAAGGCAGTTTTCTAGAAATTGACAAGTTTCACTAGTATTCTTTCTATCCACTCTACAACCGACATAGTCCACATCCAAATAACTCGTCTTATTGAATTATTCGGTCTTTGGATACCACAAGCCCATTCCAATTGTGTCCTTAAGATATTTAATAATCCTTTTTACTGTACTTAGAAGCGACTCTTTCGAACATGATTGAAATCTAGCACAAACACATACAATAAAAATGATATCAGGCTTGTCATCAAATACAATAAACTACTAATCATGCTAAGATACAATTTAATGTCAACATACTTACCTTGTTCATCCTTATCAAGCTTGGTTGTTGTTGCCATGGGAGTTTTGCTAACTTTTACATTTTGTAGCCCGAACTTCTTGATCAACTCTTTGGTATATTTTCTTGATTCAAAAAAATCCCATAGCTTTTTTGTTTTACTTGGAGTCCGAGAAAGTAGTTGAGCTCACCCATCATGCTCGTCTCAAACTCATCCTTCATATATGATTTAAAATCTTTGTATAATTTTTCATTACTGGAACAAAAAATTATATCATCAACATAAATTTGGATAACTAAAATATCTTTATCAACATGTTTTTTTAAACAAAGTAGTATCTACTTTACCCTTAACAAAACTCTTATTTACAAGAAAATTGCTAAGCTCTTGGAGTTTGTTTTAAAGTATACAAAGATTTTTCTAATTTAAAAACATGATTGGAATGTGTATGATTAATAAACCTAGGGGGTTGTTCAACATACACCTCCTTATCTATATAACCATTAAGAAAGGCACTTTTCACATTCATTTGAAATAATTTAAAATCTTTAAAAGCGACAAAAGCAAGAGTCATACGAATGGCTTTGAGCCAAGCAACAAGTGCAAATGTTTCCTCAGTTGTAATCTTGGTCTACTAACCTAGCCTTATTTCTAATTATATTAACCTACTCATGCAACTTGTTTCTAAAGACCCATTTAGTACCAATGCTAAGTCTATCACAAGGCCTAGGAACAACCTTCCAAATTTAGTTTCACTCAAATTGATTGAGCTCATATTGCATGACAAGCAAGCAATATGAGTTAACTTTAGCCTCATGAATATTCTTTGGTTGAATATGAGAAATAAAGGCATAGTGTCCACAAATATCATGAAGTTTGGCTCTGGTAGTTACTCCCTGTGATCATCACCTGTGATGAGTTCCTTGAGATGGCTTGGAGCATATCTCCAATCCTTAAGAAGTGTTTGAGTAGGCTGAATTTCTTCTTGTACTTCTTATACGTCACCACTTAGTTCTTCTCTTTGCTTTTCTTCTTGAACTGGTGAGACCTTCATAGACATCTTTTTCATACCTCACCTAAGGATTCAATTTGGCAATCTACATTTTTCTGCACAAAAAGTTTAGATTCCTCAAACTTGACATGCATGGATTTTTCAATAGTCAAAGTTGATCTATTGAAGACTCTATAAGCTTTACTAGTGTTAGAATAATCTACGAAAATAGCTTTATACGATTTAGCATCAAACTTTCCTAGGTTATCCTTAACATTCAAAACAAAACATTTGCAACTGAAAACTCTAAAATATGAAACGTTTGGTTTTCTTAAATGATAAATCTCAAAAGGGGTTTTGTTCAAACTTTTGCGAAAATGTATCTATTTATAGTATAAAATGATGTATTTACGGCATCGGCCCATATATATTGAGGGTGTCCGTATTCATTGATTATAGTCCTAGCCATCTCTTGGAGAGTTTTATTCTTTTTTCGACGACTCCATTTTGTTGTGAAGTTTTAGGACATGAAAACTCATGATTAATTTCATTTGCTTCACAATAAGTAATAAATGAGTGGTTGATAAACTCACCATCTTTATCAATTCGAATTCGTAAAATCGAAAAATCTTTTTTTATCTCTTTTTCAAAAAATATTGAAAAACGAGAAAGCTTCATCTTTGTGTTGTAAAAGTTACCGAAGTAAATCTCGAAAAATCATCAACAAGAACATATACAAAACGGTTTCCACTTAAACTTTTAGTTTTGGTCTGACCAAACAAATCCATATGTATTAATTTCTAATAGACGAGATGTCATGATATCCCTAATTGATTTGAAATTAGACTTGGTTTGTTTCTCAAGTTGGCACACATCACAAATACATTTTTTTTTCAAATTTCAATTTTGGAATATGTTTCACAACTTTCTTAGAACCAATACGAGATTGATGGTCAAATGATATATGACTTAACCTTTTATGCCACAACCATGAATCCTCATTTATGGCGGACAAACAAGTAACATTGCAATCTAAATTTAATATATCGATAATATAAACATTATTTTCACGAAAACCGAAAAGCACACGAGAATCATTCTTTTTATCAATAACATCACAATAAAAATCATCAAAAGTTACTTTTAAGCCTTTATCAGACAATTGCGTAATACGCAGTGAATTATGTTTTAGTCCATCAATTAAAGTAACATTTTCAATTAAAAGAGACATACTAATTTTGATATTACCTATACCAATAATCTTTCTTTTGGAATCATCTCCGAAGGTGACGGTGCCACCACCTTTACTAGACCTCAATAGGGTTGCAAAGTTGTTGATATCCCATGTCATGTGCCGTGAACAACCACTATCAAGGTGTTATTGCTCCCTACGTCTTGAGGGCTTGACGCGTACTTACATCATTTAAAATTGAGTTTGATTTTGGTACCCAAATCTTTTTGGATCTTATGATGTTAGTCTTATGTACTTAAACATGATCATTTATAATATTCAATCTATCATAATAAAATTTGGCCAATGACTTTTTCGGCCACAATATGCACATATGTACACCTTGGTATACATGAAAACATGATGTTTGTTGTGAGCATGATGTGCATGTTATGTGTGTGCATATGCGTGTGTGAAACATGATGTATATGTGAAACATGTGATGGTTGTTTTCTTTGTGTTTCTCTTTGGAAACATGGATTCTAATCTAACTTTATCAAACTCACACTTCTTTGAAGTATTACTCAAAACATTAATCTTCATTTTCATAGTAGAAATCTCATTTTCGTTAAAACTTGAAAATTTGGCTTTACAAGAAATTTTGTAAGAATCAAAATCCTTTTTGACATTTTCAAGAGAAATAACTAAATCTTCTTTTTCTTTTATAACAATACTTAATTTCTTTTGCAATATTTCATTTTCTTTCTTCATTTTTAAATTCTTCAATTTAAGTAAATCACAGTTATGAGAAAGTTGTTCAAAAGCATCACCAAGATCATCAATAGATAAATCAGAATCATCTAAAAAGGGTTCTAAAATTACCTTGTGGGTGTCATTGTCTTGAGCCATGAAACATCCATTCGCTGTGTCAAACATCTGTATTGGATTCGCTTTTCGAATCTCAAGTGGCCTTCATTGCCTTCTTCTTATATGGCTTCTTTGATGTGGAAGCCTTGCTCTTCATGTCGGGGCAATTCGCAATGAGGTGGCCCGGCTTCTTGCAATTGTAGCAAGGGCCAATTTCTTTTTTCTCCTTTCTTCCTTAACCTTGCCATCTCCTTTTACGATTGTTGAGCTTTCCTCTTTTGTGGAACATTCTCCGAATGTTCTTCACAAGTAATGAGAGTTCTTTATCGTCATCTTGTTAAAACTCTTCATCATCATCGGAGCAGGTTGGAGTGGCTTTGAAAGCGATACTTTTTTTATTTTGTGGAACTTTATCTTCTCTAACTTGTTGTTCCATCTCATGAGTCTTTTAGTTTCCTATTAGCCCCATGAAGTCTATCTCTTCCTTGTCATTCAACTCTTTTAAGGCTGTAGACTTGACTTCCTAAGATTGAGGAAGAGCTCGAATCACCCTTCTCACATTTTGATCATTATCAACGGAGTCACCTAAAAAGAAATACCATTAGTAATCTTTGTAAAGCGAATAATCATATCATCAATGGTTTCATTTTCATTCATACTAAAGTTCTCATATTGAGAACGCAATAGATCAATCTTAACCCTCTTTACTTGAGAGGCCTCCTCATGGGTAACTACAAGATTACTCTAAATCTCATGGGCGGATTTACAATATTAACTCTTAAAATATCATCATCATTGAGAGCTTGCGATATGGCATAATGAGCCCTAGCGTTGCCTCAAATTTCTTTACAGTGGTATCGGACCATGCGTCCTTATCACCATCAGGAGCAACAAAGGGTTTAGTAATGGCATTTATCACACGGCTTCCTAACGATTATAGGAAAACAATCATCTTAACTTTTCAAATGAGAAAATTAAGTCCATCAAACTTTGGTGGGGTTTTGACGTTATAGGCTATATGTGTGGAACAAGTAAAGTGATCGGTCAGATAGGATCACTCTTAGGTGGTGAAACCTATAAACAAGAGTCCAAGCTTTGATTTCAATTGAAATTACCTTGAGGAGGGGGTGGTGGTGAATATGTGATATACTAAAACATAGCAGAAATTAAAAACAATTATAAACAACCAATGCTTATCAAATCTCAATTATCAAGAAATGAAGCTGTATACCTGACGATGGGCTTTGAACTTCTACTCACGATTTATCTTTAAATAATAGTTGAGGTTCGTAATTGCTTTCTTGATTAAAAAGAGAGTTCAAACAAATAATATTGCAAGCATAATGAGACAACAAGTATAATATTGCAATAAATAAGGAGAGAGAGTTAGAAAGATCAAACGAAATAGCCAATCACAAACACAAGAGATTGTTATCGAGGTTCGAGCCACTTGCTCTACGTTCCCACCTTCAACGCAATAAAGGATTTCACTATAATCAACTTCGATCATATAACGCTAACGAGATCCCGCAAAATCCGGAGCCGCAACTCCACCTCACCACCCTCCTTTAAAGAGGAACTCTCAAAGAACAAAAAGTAACAACACTTGGTGATCTACACACGATCATAAACACTCTTTTTACGCTTTTCCTATAGGTCAGAATAGGGAATATGATGGCTCAAGAAATAGTGTGAGAAAACAAAGAAGAATAAGATTGAACACTTGAAAAACTTAAACTTGAATGATTTTCTCTTAAAATTCTTGATATAAAATGCATATCTAATCTCTCCTATTTATAGGAGAAGTATAAAGACCTTTACTCAGCAAATCCAAACATCAAAAACATGTTAAAAATACTAAATACACGTTTGAAATGAATCTAGACGTGCTTGGATAGAAAATTAGCCGTTGGGAGACACATCAGGCAGGTTTACTGTATAGCTGTCAACTATCTAAGCCCATCGACATGCATGGCTCCAACGGTCGGATTTTTCAAAACTTACACAATAGCTGTCGATAACAGAGTCTAGCTGTTGACAAACCGAGACATTCAGTCTTTATTAACCCAGTTGTCGACATGTATACTTAGCTGTCGACAGACTGAGCTCAGAGCCAGTCTCTGTTAGACTGCCCTATCAACGGCTATAAGGCTGTCGACAACTGAGCTATTCTCAGCCTGTGTGCATGTATCAGTAGTCGACTGCAACTCATAGCTGTCGACTTTCCTAGTACATGGACATCTATAAAATTATTTTAAAATATATTTTGTAAAATAGAAAACTATATTATTTTAAATATATTTTACGTAAAAATATGTATAAATCATGTTTTAAATATTTTGAAAATACAATAAAGAAAACATTTGTATATGATTTTAAACTTGATTTAAAAAAAATAAAATAAAACACAACCATAATCTAAAAAAACCATCAAATTGATTTGAAAAAACTTTTGCGTGTGTTCTCTTGAGTCTCAGTTCTCTACACAAAGTTTTAACAAACCAAATACCTTACAAACTATATGCAAGAGTAGATTCCTCCTTCAAAGTCTTCAAGTGGACTTCTACAAAATTTGTCTTCTTTAAGCTAGAGTCAATTCTTGATTCTCTTTTTGAAGCTGAACACTGTATACTAAAAACACTTAAAAATAATTAGTACCATACAACTACATGAGTTTTAGAATCATTAAAATAAAGAGTGATTATACCCTTGGGCCAACATGTGGTGGGATTGGGGATAAACAAATTTAGGATTTCAAAAATTGGGGAAAAAATATAGATTGATTCGGGCCTCTCACTCTGGGATCTCTTACCCACTTCATGCATCACACATAGATTTGGATTTGGGCTTTCACGCCGAGAAGAATCTCTTTCTCCCACTTCATGCCTCACATAAAGATTAAAAAACTCTCTCAAAAATTTCAATAATCCATTCATCGATCTCAAGCAAAAGAACTACAATAGTTTGTATAGAAAAGAGGATACATGCACGACTTACATAAAGAAAATAAACGCCTAATAAAAGAAAATAAAAATTAATACAATAAATAAAAACTACTAAAATAACTCTTCCTAAATGTTTTCATGTCCCCTATCACCTCGAGTGCATGTCCCGTCCGGGCAGCATAGTTATACATGCATCTGTAACTTTGGTGTGGTGAAGGAAAGTATCGATGATGGTCACATGAGCAGAATGCTGTAGCTAACCATCAACTATCAATAAGAAATCGTGGATCATTATGCTGTCTACAACAATAGGAACAAGCAGTGCCAAAATAGTGAATGTCCCTATTAAAGGTTATTGATATCAAGCTTGAACGACAAGTCAGACAAAGCTGATAGAAATTACAGATCCTGGCATGCAGAAAAGAAAGGAATTAAGGAAGAATAGAGAGAATAGTTCGAAGAAGCAAATGGAAATTGTAACAAAACTGCCAAATGTTCAAGAAATGAAGGAATTGAACTACATCATCAAGGACTTTTCCAAATCTTCTCTGCCTATGAACATATATCATCTTAACATTTCTAACATTATTTCCCTTTTGTTTTCTGTTTCTTAGTTTCTTTCCCTTAAAGATCTGAATCTTGTGTACTAAACTTGGATATTATTTTCAGTAGTTACAGCTAAAATTTATTAGAATGGTTAGATGCAATTTTATTGTTTGACTAGTGAGTTTCCTCTATTTTTAAATTGATTACAGAGTAATGTATTCTTTTTGGCCTTTTAAAGGAACAACTAAGAGAAAGGAGCTTCATGGGATGACCCGTGTCCATGCTTTGTCAGGAACTTGGGCTCAAGAACCTAATAATGTTAATTTGAATGCTTATGAGATGAAATTTGTTTGTGACCAAGAAGGTGAGAACTATTCTGGGTTTGTTCTTTTACTTGAGGCTACACTTGATGATGATGTAGCTGGAGCGGAAATTGAACTCTTCTTATTCCCTAACAAGGTGGTCAAAACTTCTCTATGTCCACGTGGAAAGGTGCAACTGAGTGCAGATGAGGTTGTTATATGAAAGTTTTGGGATCTAACTATTTTGTAATGATATTTATAAATGTGTTTGATTCCCATCACTACTTCATGTTCTTTTCAGGTGGAGAAATCAAAACTTTTCCAGGAGTTCTTTTTCAATGGAATATTTGGGAGGTTGATTACTGGATCCAAATCATCAGGCATCCAAAGGAAGTTCTTGTTCAAAGAAGGAAAAAGACTACCATGGAGTTCCCTGAATATGTATCTCCTCTTACCCCTTGAGTCATCAGCACCTCCATCTCATGATACTCCATGCATCCACTGGAAGGGGATAGATGCTTCTGCCACTACAGTAAACTTTTTGAGGAAGATATATTCTATAGATGGCGAATATTGTCCTCGAAGTCAAGGGACATGCAATTCAAGTTTGAATGACAAAGTACGTGAGAAATCTGACATAGTTCATCTGGCTAATAAATCTCTTTATACTCAGTGTCTTAGAGATTCGGTGGTTATGGCTGTTCATAATGGGCGATTCTATTCTGTTCTTGATGTAATGACCGATATTACTTCAGAGAGTCCATTTGATGAGATAAATGATGCAAAACATTCACAGTTTAATTCATTCACAGACTACTACCGCGAAAAGTGGGTGATTTTCTCCGGGGCTTCTTGATTATACATCCTTCTACTGCCTGTTTTAAATGTTTCAACTAATATACTTACCATTTGTAGGTACAACATTTCTCTTCAGTATCCAGGACAGCCACTTTTATTATTAAAGCAAAGTCATAATCCACACAATCTTCTTTTTTCAAAGTCAAAGTTTGTAGGTTAGTTGTTTCGCATCTCCGATGCATATTCCATACAACTTTTATATCTTATGTTATTTTTAGAGCTTGCATGAATATAGATCGTTCGTAATTGCTGTTTCTTTCACCTACTGCATCTCCTCTTTCTCCTTATAGTTTAGTTTCCGAAAGACAACATAATGAAGTAATGGACTGCCCCTTCATTGAAATTGATGAAAACTGTGTGAACTGCTCTAATCATGAAAATATTTTCAATATCTTGAAAAATTAGTTGAAAAGTAAACGGCTAGATTATCTAGTTGTAGCTATTGATTAGAGAAAATTTTGACTACTTGTTTAACCTGTAAACCTCTAAGGCCTAATTTGGCAACATAGTTTCCGAAACCGGGGTTATGTTTTTAAGTTAAAATAAAACTGGGGTTTGCAACCATACGAACCCTAGTTTCTGAAAACGGGTTTACTTAAGTTAAAATGAAAAATCTAATCTCAATAACCCCAGTTTTACAAGGTTTTTTTTTTTTTTTTTTTGGGGGGGGGGGGGGGGGGTGGGGGGTCCAAACCCCAATAACTCCATTTTGACTCCCAAACAAGGCCCAGTTTCAGTAACCCCATTTTGAGCCTAAAACTCTCCCAAACTAGGGTTTGGGAAAGTTAACCTTGTTGCCAAACGAGGCTTACACTTCACGACCAAAAAAAATAGATTTTTCTATGGGCCAAAGGGACGGGTTCAAACTTTAAACATGCAAGATTCAAATACAATTGGCTAAGCTTTCTAGTCATGCACAGTTAGAATTGAAAAATTGTCCGTTTGTTTCAGTGGAATTCGTATGACAAGTCAACGTTGACATCAAGAATGAACTTACATATAGGGTTGTGATAACTACTATTCCTACAGGCTGTAGGGAAATACATGCCATTTGTATGTGTTAATGAACCATTATATGTATCATTATATTTTTTATACACATTATTTGCCATGAAATCAATAAGAGGAAATTTTCTGAACAAATTGATATATAAAAATTCAAGGATATTTGCAAGAATTGTATTTTTTTCCCTTCAGAAAATAGTAATATAACAAAGAATTCTTATTATTCAAATCATACGCATATCATGGGTATAGTTGTTTATACCGTAGTGATGACATAATATGTCCTTGATTACATTGTATGGAAATCATATTGGTGACTGTTATAATTGACGTCAGATTTCTAATTTCCTTGTAATCTTTGAACTGTGTTGAAATCTTTGACCTCAAATTGGTGAATACATATAAAGGTTATCACTTGTCTTGCTGCTATATTTGATAGAATGGAAGGTCTCACCCACTAGAGTAGTGACTCTTAGTAAACATCATGGATGTTTGTAGACAATAAAGACAATATCTTCATCATGGAAGAATTCTAGGACTTAAAATATCACTCAATAAGACTTTTCTATGTTAAACATAAAGTCTTAATGTTTACTATATATTGATTAATATGATGCCCTTGTGGCAATCTATTTGATCGTATCTAAAAAGCCCACGGGATTGGGATTCTTTCGCTGGGTCATTTTGGGGCAAGCAGATCATTTATCATAAAAAGGATTAGCTTTGACCTTTAAGAGAATGATTAGGAGTTCTTTCATGGTGGAACCATAAACTACTAAACACGAATAGATATTCCAAAGAAGAGGGCATTGTTGAATAATCCAATTCATTTAGGAACTGACAAACCCATTACATTTCTTATTCAATGATCAACACTTTGGGCGTGTTTGGTTGCAAGGAAGTGGGCGGAAGTAAGGAAATGAGGAAGTATAATTGCTCACTTCCCTATCTATCCAAACACCGGAAAAGGGAAATAAGAAAAAGGTTTTCCTTTTTTTTTTTTACACAACCATTTCCTCACTTCCAGAGTGCCACCGTTAATTTTGTGGTCATGTAAATATCATTAGCAATAAGTTGTAACACAAAACAGTTAATTTTTTGATCATATAAATCTCACTTGCATTCTAATTACAGTCCATTTTTTATTTTTCTTAATTAAATTAAAAATTTATTTTAATATTATTTTGCGGTCAACTTTGTGGTCAACTTTTCCACTTTACTTCCACATTACCATTCAAACAACGAAAAAGACATAACATTTTTCAAATCACACTTTCTAACAACATCCAAATACTAGAAAGCTTACTAATTAATTCTCAAGTTCTAAAGGGAATTATTACCACTTCCTCACTATTTCACTTCCTCACTTCTACCGTTAGCCAAACAGGTCCTTTGTTTGTGTGTGGTTGAAACAATAGCTGGCCCAATAGCCGCTTCCGCAGCCCCAATGGCTATAACAAAGATTGAAAAAATATTTCCTTTTAATTGGAGACTAGTAAATATATCAAAAATGTTACGAATTAATATTAGCGAATTTAGTATAAAATCAAGGCACACTAGTCCTGTAACCATGTTTTGATTTGTGATCATTTATAGATACAGAGAGAAAGTAAATAGTTGATAATAAAATGTTCAAGTTCGAACATCATTGGTTAACTCCTCATCAACAATTTCGATCAATTTCAATATAAACAACAATTCAACTGATTTGATTGACTAGAATCGAGCTATGACAGAAATAAGAAGGCATGAACAGTGGATTAAGTTAAAATCTTTTTCTTTTTCATTTGATTTATAATTTCTAATGATTATTTAATTCTAAGTATTTATTATTGACGAGCCATAGTAATTTCACCAGTTATAGAAACTAAAACGATTATAGAAATGAGTCCAAATGGAAGATAAAGATTTGTTGATAAATGAATTCCAATTTGTTAAACTTGTAAGGTATTTTTCTATACTCTGGTTTTTTTTTGGTGGTAGTCCAAACAATTCCATACCGTCACGTATATACTTAATATTGTCTCGGAGGTTATATATGAATAATTTAGGCTATCTATTGGAACTTGAAGATAAAGATATCCAATAAAGGATCATCACTCTTAATGTAAGAGTTAATATTCAAGATTGTGCCACATATGCATTACATTATATATGGTTTGAAAGTCTAATTGTTTTCCTAGTTATGACATAATACATATTGCCTTTCCAAACATCATTAATTTCTATTATTATAAGCCATACATGATTATAATTTTATCTAATTGTCATCCATCAAATAGGATTCACTTTCCATCCATTACTAATAACTAATAAGATGCAACTATATTTAGTGGGATTGCATCTGTTAAGGGGTATTGGGCTATTGGGTTGTACCCATTAACCATACCTATATTGAGTATTTATATATATTGTGTTCTTATTCTGTAATGATCAATGAAGATTAGGGTTTTTGTCGCTCTCAACATGGTATCAGAGGACAAAAAAACCCTAACCTTAGTTTCTTTCCTCTGTTCTTCCTCACCCCACACCCGATATGACCTTGCCACAATCCCACCACCTTCGTGATCACTTCCGCATCTCTCATCCACCATCGTGACAACCTTCCTATGCCTCCACTGTTCTTGACACTCACGACAACTTCATTGCGCCTCCCTTGCCCTCGCGACAACTTCATTGCGCCTCCCTTGCCCTCGCGACAACTTCATCTGTTATCATCTGCCCTTGTGACTTCTCTCACCACGCGACAACTTCCCATGTCCTTGTGCCTTCTCCACTACTCTTGTTGACTATTGATGACCTCTGTCGACGTCTATTTACTCTTTGTATTCTCTGATGTGCCTTGTTGCTACCGCAGATGATTCTGGCTACATGATCTGACGTCGACGATGACTTGTGTGCCTTTGGTCCTTGACAAGCTTTGCTGCTCTATGTTCTTGCTCTGTCGCCTATACTGTTCTCTTCGTTGGCCACTGCAGCTCTCGTTGATGATCTCCCTGGCTACTAATGCCTTGTCTCTGTTGCAACTACTCATCCGGTGCTCTATCTGCGATCTGAAAGTACGATTGTTGCCCATTGTTGTTCTTTTACTACTTGCTATTATTGGTGACTTGATTAGTGGCTACGATGTCGGATGATACGAGTTCCTCCCAACTCTGATTTCCTCACCTGCTACAAGGATGTTTGGTCCCAAGACTATCTTGGGGACTACTGTGAAGCTAAATGGGTCCAACTATTTGTTGTGAGTACAAGCATTTCGTATAATCATCGGTGCTCAGAACAAATTGACCCGCCTTCTAGAGCCTCCACCTGCTACTTCTGATACTATTCACCCAGAGGCTCTTCACTCTAGTTTTGGTGATGATTAACTCATGTAGTTATAGTTTACTAATAATCTTGTGATATTTAGTTTCAGATATTTGATCAAGATATTAGTAAGTGATTAGCTTCAACAAAGGTGTTTTGGAGCTTTCACATGTAGATCAAGAGCTCGAGCGTCAAGATCGCATCTAGTACTCGGTTGGAGTCAAGCTCGGTGGATCGCGTTTGGATCGAGTCGGCTTGGAGACAAGAAGACTTCGGTTTGTGTTTAGTTTAGTTGTTTAGATCTTATGTAAAGATTAGTTAGTGTTGATATGCTTAAGTTCAGATACACACAAGCTTTAAGTTTATTGGTTTTGGTTTTCGATTTAACCGATTTTGGATTTCATGTCAAAAACATAGATATATATATCTTATATGCATATTGGATTCTATCCATATACAACATGCTTCAAATTTGTTTCAATATCATGTTTTTGTATTTGTACAAGTTTTGGAGAAAACGATTTTTCATTTCAAAAATTCAAGTTTTGAAAAATACCGATTTTGTGTTTAAGCCAAATCTCAATATCACAAAAATGGTTCAAATAGTTTGTAATATGTGTTGAATTTTAGTCACACATATTTGTATTTCAAAGATCATAAAACAACTTATTTTTGTGAAATTTATGTGTATTTTATGGGATTTTTAGAAGGTAAAAAGACAAGTTTTTAATCCCTTAAAGTTTGGACTTGGCCTTTTGCCGGTCGACCGGTCGGTCGACCGAGGCAGAAGTCGGTCGACTGGTCCGGTCGATCGATATGCACAGAGGTGCACAAGCCAGTGGACTGGAGGGCCGGTCGACCGGGTCGGTCGACCGCCAGAGAGTTCTGTTCTCTAGAAATGGCCCCGGTCGACCGGCAGAGAGCTGCTGCTCTCTGTATCCAGTCCCAGTCGACCGGGTGGTCGACCGGAGATACAACAGTCATCAAACTGACCATTGGCCGGTCGATCGAAAAGTCATTTCTGACCTTTCCAGGCTGCCAACGGGCAGAATTTTTAGAGGGTATAAATGCCCATCCTCTTGAGCTGTTTTAGTTAAGATTTTAGAAGAGAAAATTTTCCATCTTTACTAGTGTTTTATAACAAAGTTTTTAAAGAGTTTTTAGGTTTAAAAGATCTATCTTTATTTGTTTTAAAGGGTTGAAAAAATCAAATAAAAATATAGTCTTTGGGAATTGGTTTTTGTTCTTCATTTCTATAGCCATCTAGAAGTTTTTCCAAGAGTTTTTCTTTGTGATTTGTTTTTCAAGCTCTTTGTTTTCTCACACTTGAGCTATTATATCTATCCTATCTATTAGGATCTTATTTTGTGAGGAAAATTGGTTTGTGGTTTAGTGAGACCATCAAGAGTTGTAAACCTTCTTTTATTTGAGTTTCCTCTTGTGTAGAGGTGAGTGTGGAGATTGTGTTGGTATCCCTCTAAGTGTAGAGGTGATTGTGGAGGTTGTGCAATTGGGTTTGTTGTTATCCCTCTTAGTGAAGAGGTGATTGTTAGAGAGTAGCTTTGAGCCTTATCCCTCTAGTGAGAGGTTGATCTTGTTTTGGCTAAGTGCCCATCCCTCTAAGTATAGAGGTGATAGTTGTTGTGCCTTGCCTCTTGTATGGAGGTTATATTGTTTGAGAGAGTTGTGTACTCCAAGTTTGTATTACCCAAATTCTCAGTGGAGGTAATCTGTGTGGGAAGTGCTGTGTGGACGATATAGTGAAAATCCTTTTGGGTGAAGGCGGGGACGTAGAGCAGTAGCTCGAACCTCGAAACATATCTTGGTGTTTGCGATTGATCCACTATTTCTAACTCTCTCTCTCTCATATTGTGCCTTGCATTATTTCATATCATTCATATCATACTTATATGCTTTGTATTGTTTGTGTGCCTCACTGGTGTTGAACCAAGAGAGCTTTAATAGTACCTCAACTCTTATTTAGAGGAATTTAGAGGAGATAGTTCAGAGCTCTTCACCGGGAATTCGGCTGCACTCTTTAGTTACAGTAAGTGTGTTGCAATTTATTTTAATTCCGCATCATTTGTCATTAGATTAGCCTTACACCGATTCACCCCCCTCTAGGTGTACTTTCAGATAATACATATCAGGCCTGGCTTTCTGGTGACTATAGTGTGATGACCTGGCACCTCAATAGCTTGAAGGAGAAGATCAGTGGTAGTGTCGTGTTCCTATCTATTGCGAAGGAGATGTGGGATACCCTGAAGATGATGTATGAGAATGCGAGGAATTATTCGAGGGTGTTTAAGATCTATGAGTGCTTTTTTGAGCTCAAGCAATGAGATTGATCTATACGTGAGTTCTGTGGACCACCCAAGAGTTTGATAGATGAGTTGGAGATGCATCAGTCTTGCTATTACTGATGCAGCGACACTGAGTGGATATCGTCAGAATTTCATAGTGTTGAAGTTTTTGTCTGGCCTGAGTCCCTTACCACATTCTAAGTGTGAGGACAAATCTTGAGAGGAAACAATATTCTTACATTGACTGTTACTTTCTCTAGAATTATGTGTGTGTCGACTGAAGATGTTTTATCATCTGTATCAACTATTGAGCAACCAACAATGGCCTCCGGACTTGGTGGATATCGCTATAATGGTCGTGGCTGTGATTTTGGAGGAGGATGTGGATCCTTTGGAGGGAACGTGACTCATATGGTGGCAGACAAAGTGGCTTTGTTAAAAGATCACGTTAATGCAGACATTGTGAGAGGAATAATCACATCTCTGAAAAGTGCTGAGAGAATTTTAGTCGCCCTGAATGGGCACAATTAGTTAATAATGACTCTACTACTCTTGGTGACACTGCTCATGCTCCTTCAGCCATTCCTTCTGGTTCTTCCACTGTGGTACTTTCACAGGCTGAGTATGATAGGCTGTGCCAGTTCGAGTTCTTTCATAATCATTCAGCAACTCATGCATCCTCTTCAGGTATGGATGCCTATTTTGCCTCTTCATCCAGACCTTAGATATTAGGTTTAAGAGCCTCATCTCAGATGACATGTATTCAAAAAAGTTTAACTCTTTGCATCTATCAAATATATTTTTTCTGTTAACATTGCTGATGGTACACAGTCTACTGTGCTTGGTAATGAAGTAGTGCATGCTACTCCATCCTTGACTCTTACGGTAAGTTTCCTATCAGTTTATTCCTCATCAGTCAATTTACCAAATAAAACAACTATAACATAACCTTTTCTTCCTACTATGTTTGTCACGATCTAACAATTAGGAAGAGGATTGGTTTGGGTCTTGAGCGAGGAGGCATGCATTATTTGGACGACAAGGTGCATCTACGTGCTTGGTTGCGGATCAGCCGATCCTATTATTCTATGGCATTGGCGTCTTGAACATCTTTTTTTGTAGAAGCTTTGGTCTTTCATTCCTATTGGATCTTCCATTTCTATCTTAGCTTGCGAGTCTTTTTAGTTAGGTAAACATCATTATGCTTCGTTTCAGAGTCGAGTTAATAGCCGCAGTAGTTCTGTGTTTGAGTTAGTCCTGATGTCTGGGTCCTTGTCGTGTACCCTCAGTTCAAGGTTTTAGGTATTTTTTTTGTTGATGATTTCTCTTGTATGACTTGGCTCTATCTGTTAAAAGATAGAGATAAAGTTTCTGATGTTATTAAATTATTCTTTAATGAAATAAAAACTTAGTTTTCTACATCTCTTCGTGTGCTTCGTACTGATAATGCTTTGGAATCTTTATTTTATGCTAAAATGAAATTATTCATCCGACTTCTTGTACACATACTTCTCAACAAAATAGCGTGGATGAACGCAAACATAGACATATCCTTGATGTTGCTAGAGCCATGATGATACATATGAATATTCAAAGTATTTGTGGTTTGATGCTATTTTGAGCGCTTGTCACTTGATCAATAGAATGTCTTCTGTTCGTCAAGGAAAGGTTCTGTTCTCTTGTCTTTATCTTGGTAGAAGTGTTTTTCATATTAGTCCTCGCGTCTTTGAGTGTACATGTTTTGTTTAGGACTTATCTCCTAGTTTTGATAAATGTCCCCTAGGTCTGTCAAATATCTTTTTGTTGGGTATTCGAGGACTCAGAAAGGATGCCAATATACAATCCTTCTATTAGGAAGTATTATGTGTATGCTAATGTTACATTTTTTGAGTCTGTTCCATACTTTGTTAGATAGGCTAGGTAGTCTATCAGCACCGATTCCTCTTTCATCATTTGTTCCACTATCAGCGCTAGCGCCTATTCCGGATGCTATTGTGCTAAGGTCACAGTATGAATGTACGGAGCAACCTGCATCAAAACCACTTCAGGTGTTTACTTGTTAGCCAAATGTTCCTGCTTCTCCATCTGCCCTGAATGACCCCTTCTCTCCAATTGCAGGTCTACCTCCTCAAGGGTCTTTGCCCCTTCTGACCTTGATGTTCCTATTGCTCTTCGAAAAGGTAAACAGTTTTGTACTGATTATCCCATTTCTTATTTTGTCTCTTATGACCGTCTTACCCCCCTTTTTTTCCCAAATTTACCCCGCCTTTATCTTCTATATCTATACCCAAGTCTTATAAGGAGGCTTTATTGGCACCTGCCTAGAAGCAAGCCATGGACGAGGAGATAAATGCTCTTGTTTCTCGAGGAACATGAGAGTTGGTCTCTGCACTCAAAAATGCTGTTGTTGCAGGTTATCATTGGGTCTATACTTTGACATATCGCCTAGATGATATAGTGGATCAGTATAAGATCTGACTTGTTGCCAAATGTTATACTCAGACCTATGGCGTGGATTATTTTGAGACTTTTTCACCAATTGCTTGGTTGAATTTCATCAGGATTTTATTTTCTATTGCTGTCATTTTGTCGTGGCCCTTGTTCCGATTGAATGTCAAGAATGTTTTCTTGTATGGTGATTTGCAGGAGGGGAAGAGGACCCTGGCCCTGCAACCCTAATTTCCTTAAAACCAATCATAAGAACTTACATTTAGAAGACAGCTGACACTGCACATTACCCATTCCGATTTGACAGTATATCACTCATATGTTGATCTCTGTTGGATTACCAATAGCATGTCCTCATGAGCTCCCTAACATGATACAGGCTTCTAAATTTCAGAATTTATGTCTCTCTTGCCGTTGGAAGATTCTTAAATTTCTTTCCCTCTAATTATGCCATATAGCTACAGCTAGGGCAGTTGTAGCCAAGACTTTGCTTCTTCTATTCTTCCTAAACTTGGGAGTTGTGAAACCTTGCTAGAGTCCACACAAACTCCAAACATATCTAGAGATTGCACATTCAAGAAGTTCACGATGAATGGTTTCTAGAGCAGCTTTACATAGTACACATCGATTTTGCTCTCCGTTGAGTGATTTCAGAAAAACTCTAGAGAGCATCATAGCAGCTTACCCTTTAATGTTCTAAGCAAACACACTGGTACCTTAGGGCTGTGGTTATGAAACCATATCATGCTGAACAGCTCAAATTTTTGATGCCTTTGCCTGACCTGAAACCATATATATATATATATATATATATATATATATATATATATATATATATATATATATATATATATATATATATATATAGAATATATATATCAGCCGACGGCTGAGAGACTCTCTCAGCCTGCGGTGACGTGGCTCAATATTTGTCACCCCACTAACTTGCGCCCCGCTTATAGGAATAAGTTAAATTACTAAATACCCCTTGGTAAAAGCTACTCGCTCCGTTATTGTTTATTATTATTTTTTCACCCCCCAAATTTTTGACCGCTCGTTGTCAGATTTAGGTTATTGTTTATTATTATTTTCCCCCTTTTTTACTGCTCTTTATAAGATTTAGGTTATTGTTTATTATTATTTTTTCCTCCTATTTCTTTACCGCTCTTTGTCAGATTTAGGTTCTCCTTTTCTAGCCTGCGATAAAGTTTTCTCTGAAAATATCGATTTTCAGAGCAGTTTTTTATCCTTTTTATTTAACGTCGACGTCAGAGCAGTCTACTTCCCCTGCCAATTTTGGTCGCAGTCGTAAGCGATCTCTATCTCTCGATCTAAATATGGAGGATATATCATCTGGTTCAACTTTCTCTCAGAATATTGAAAGTATTGAAGGGTTGACATCTTTGCATGCCGATCAACAGGTTTTTATTGTGTCAATTTTTTCCCGCAATTTCTTAAATGTAGAATCTTTCTCTGTAGCGTATATGGTACTGCGACTTATAATTCGTTTTACAAAACAGAATAATCACTTGTTCTAAAGTTTAATAACTGCGACCACGGTCGCAATTTGATTTGAAAATAATCTCCGACTGTGAAAGCTATTTTTGTAACTACGACCGAAGCGCATTCCTTGTTGTTGTAATTCTTACACGTTTCTATGTCAATTATATCCATTTTATATATTCATTAGAGAGTTGCACAGTTATTATTCAGTTTTTTAAAAATTCTGCTCATACGGAAAACTACGACTACGATCGCAGTCTTTTAGTAAGTTATATAGATTTCATTACATCTGCGACCTTGGTCGCAGTTTTAGTAATTAAAGTTCAGACGTATAATATTTAGAAAATATTTATATTTATGTAGTTTGTCAATTTGTTTTTGTAGGATCTGAATGCACATGGAGAAATGTCTGGAAGCTCAAATATTTTTTATAGGGAAACAGTTTTTCACGGATATGGAAGCATATAATTTCTACAATTCTTATGTAAGGAATAGAGGTTTTGGCGTGAGAAGAAAAGGAATAGATAAGTCACGGAGGCCTCCTCATGAAGTTATTTGCAGAAAATTTTATTGCAACGAGGAAGGTATGAAGAAGTTGTGTGACAAAAGACAAGAGGGGCTTACAGTGCATCGTCGAATTGACACTAGAGTAGCATGTCCTGCTGAGATGCATGTTCGTCTTCGTTTTTTATTTGACAGAAGATATTGTGTTGTCACCAAATTTGTTGATTCTCATTCACATGAATTGTCGAGCCCGGATAAGGTACATCACCATTACTCTCACCAGACTCATCGATCGAAGATTAGCAGAAGCATTATGAGCAATTTGGTTGATGTTGGAATGCGCCCTTCAAATATTTCCCGTGTTGTGAATGCAATGAGCCAGGGAGAAGGTTGTGAAGAAGTAAGCCCGCAACAAGTTAGTGATTTTACTCGTCAACGTAGAAATAACCTTGGCCATGAGTTTATTGCGATGCCAAGAGAAAGCCGAGACCGATCCAGAATTTTTCTTTGCAAGTGAAGTTGATAATGCAGGCACACTTAGAAGCATTTTTTGGGCTGATGGAAGAGCTATTTCTTCGTATTTGAGGTTCTGTGATGTGATCGTTTTTGACACAACATACAAGACTAATCACTTGAGCTTGTCATTTGCTCTATTCAATGGAGTAAATCATCATCGGTAGTCAATTTTGTTTGGCTGTGCATTGCTTGCTGATGAGCAGAGGGATACGTTTGTGTGATTATTCCAAAATGACTAAAGTGCATGCATGGAGTTGCACCGAAGTTGATTATTACTGATCAGGATGCCCAGATTGGTGATGCCATCAAGATGGTTTTTCCAACTACTCGGCACCGGTACTGTTTCTGGCATGTATGGAAACATATTGCCGAGTAACAAATCTCGATGACAAACAAGTATGGAGAAGATATGGTCTCTGATTTTTCATCATTGGTACACCTCCCGTGATATAAGCACATGCGAGGAGCGATGGCGACTGATGAATCAAAAATTTCATTTAGAAGAAGAAGAAGACAGTTGGTTGTTGAAGATGCACAGACTGCGTGCACACTGGGTTAATGCATATCTCAAAGATGTTTTCTGTGCTGGAATGACAACCAACCAGAGGTCCGAGAATATTAATTCTTTCTTTGATGGTTTTGTTAATGCAAACACGAAACTAGTGGAATTTATTCACCAATATGATAAAGCTGTTGCTGCCCTTCGTAGTTCTGAATCTCAATAAGATTTTCGGGGTTTGAATTCTGTGCCCAACTGTACATCAAATCCATATGAGATACATGTTTCAAAGTTGTATACCTCGTAGATTTTTCAGTTGTTCCAAAAGGAATGGGCAGTTGTAACGATACTGTTTTTAGAAGAGTTGGAACACGACGGACCTGAATCAAAATATATGGTTAGTGATTTTTTAGAATTAAAAGACAGCTGGGAAAAGGTCAGTTATGAGAAGCCTGAGGAACTTCATGTGTCTTGTAGTTGCTCATTATTTGAAACAGATGGTATCCTTTGTAGACATATTCTGTGTATTTTGTGGCGCAATCACGTTACACATATACCAGAATCATATATATTTCAGAGATGGAGGTTGGATGCTCGTTACAAAAATGTTGCAATTGAAAATGGCATCAGGCCTTTTCCCAGTCAAGGCACTCCACGGACGGCTAGATTGTGGACACTTCGTTCAAAATTTAATGCAATTCTTGAGATGGTCGCCGATTCTGATATCCATCTTTCAAAGTTGGACACAGTTTTGGAAAGATTTGCTGAAGAAACCACTAGTGAATACAAAGTCAAGTCAGCAAATTATCAGTCATCACAGTCTAAAACTACTATTGGTTCCAGTGGATCCGTCGTCGTTCTGCGAGATGGTGAAGAATTGAATATAGGTGATCCAATTGGTCCTGTACCAACCAAGGGGAGGCCTAAAGCTGCATCTAGGCTTAAGTCTGGTTTTGAAGATTCTCTATATCAGAAGGAAATGAAGCATTGAATATGTGGTAACTGTCAAGAGCTGGGCCATTACAGGACTGGTTGTCCATTACTGGTATTAAATTAAACCTGTTATACAGTGCTTTCTAATGATTTATGTTTAAAATTCTTACTTTTCCTTTTTAATGGCAGAAGAAGTAGGTTTGGGTTGCGTCCACCTAGAAGGAATAAAGTGTTCATTTTGACACTTTCAGTCATGAACTGCGATCAGGGTCGCACAGTGCAGACAGATTCATGCCGCATGCTGCCACTGGCGTGTCATTATAAGCAGATTTTAATATCATTTTTCACTTCTACTGTACTTTTTTGTAAGTAGTACTTTAGAGTTTCTCTGTTACAAACTTGGCCTATATAGTTTACCTTTTAGTTACTTTAACGTAGACAGCGACTTTGGTCGCAAATATAAGCAGTGTATGGGGATAATTGCGATCGTGGTCGCAGTGCTTCTATACCGTGGAAATTGATTTGTTGCTTTTAAAATTGCCCCCGTCTCTTGGTATATTATTATAACATCTGAATATAGTTGAAATTTTTTCGCACAAGTATAATTTCGACAATTTTGCCCTATGTTCTTTATTCCAACGAACTCTCAGAACGGGTCGTCTGTATCAAGCTCATCCTCTGACCCGTAGCGAGGAATCGATTTAGAACTATACATCCAATTATCATTAGATGATTGGCTTCTTTCCGGTGAAGATGGTGGAGAAGATATTTTTGAATCTGTTTCCGAATATTGAAAGTAACGAATTTAAGTAAAACCTATTTAGTATGTTTATAATCCTGTAATGATGACCCTTAATATATTTTTAATCTCAGAATTTCAAAAGGTTTAAGCTCTTAAACGACGTGAACATGTCCCAAATTTATTTCTACCCTTTCCCATAAATTGTATACTTTCCAGGTGACTGTTCAGTTCTCGAAAACAGTTAAAAAGTTAATACCGTCTTACATCAAGTTACTTTGTACTTTGAACACGTGAAGATTATTATTGTTTTAATATCTTATGATAGAAAAATGCAGAGAGGATTATGTTTACGATAACATAAATTAATGAAGTTAATTAAATTAAAACATATATAAAGGGCTATGTGTACAAAATCTTTGGTCTCTCGATTATTGAAGTGCGACCAGAGTCGTATTTGGATTTGATAAATGATTCAGTAACTGCGACCGCGATCGCTGTCTCGATTACAGTATCGCAATATAAGGACATGATGTAACTCAAACAGTTCATGACTGCGACTTTGTCGCAGTACAACTTTCTAAACTCATGTTTGTTTATAATATCAATACGAATTAGTAAATTGCACTGTGTAACAGAAGTAGATTGGAAATAAAGAAATCTCAATAGATTTTATAATAAATAAATGTATAAAAATGTTTATAAATTAAATTAATAAAACAAATAGATCAATAAATTGCATTTATTTTTTACATTTATAAATAAAAATTGAGGTACATCAATGAATTGTCAACTGTCAGTCTTCAAATACCATCCTTCTTATAATTTCTGTTTCTTCATCCCAACTTTTCTCTCTATCTGCAAATATCATGTATGCAAGCTCACTTATTAGTCTCTGTACATCGGCAGCCGTAACAGTATCAATAGCTGATGGACTACCAAATGCTATACTTTTCATGTACTTGCATACATATACAGCGCAATCAACACTGAAAATTATACAGAGTAATCATTAAACGAAATTAGATTTCTGTACTAAAAAAAGTAAAAAAGATGATAGGTAAACGTCACCAAAAAATTAAATACTTGTTTGCTTGTTGGGGGCATCTTGTGTATTTTATATTTGTTTTTTCATTAATTTATTGAAATCAATTTCAAAAATCTGTAATAACCTTTCTTTCTGCAATGTCAATAGAAAAAATATCAGTATTAATCAAATTAAATACAAGTATTCAGTAATCGAAATATTAAAATTCAACTCACCATTATTCTTGCATCTTTTTGATATAGCTTTAATGTACTACTTGTTTTTTCAGGTTGGACCAAAGAGTTGTAAAAAATTCACTCTTCTGTATGACAATCAAATACCAATAAGATCCAGTGAAATCCGGGATCGTTGGCACTGTGTTTGTGATTGATCGGGAAGTACATGTACTGCACATCAACTGTCCAGTTTTTTAACAGCTGCTTGATGAAATAATCTTCAAGATCTCTACTTTTAGATACAACACCGTGCTGTGAACAACAGAAAAATAAATTTCAAAATGAATTCAAAGTATAAAAAAACATTATGAAAAACAGATGTTATTACGACAAGACAACAGACTGCGATCATGGTCGCAGTGCTTTTTGATTAACATACTTTACGCTGCGACTTTGATCGCCATCACCGGTATCCATGTTTAATTTTAAGCATTTCTTATGAACCCCGTTTTTTATATTAATATATGCTGCGACCAAAGTCGCAGTGTTGTTATTGATTAAGACTTCCAGCAACTGCGATCTAGGTCGCATCCTTTCATTACTAAAATGATATTCGTGGTGATTAATTTAATCATCGACTGCGACCAAGGTCGCAGTACATTTGGTAGCTACCGTCTTTTATATTAACATGCATAGCGACCAAGGTCGCAGTGTTGTTGATTAAGACTGCCGCCAGCAACTGCGACCAAAGTCGTAACCTTCATTACTAAATTAATATTCGAGGGATTAATTTAATCATCGACTGCGACCTTAGTCGCAGTACATTCGTTATGCCTTAACAGCAGTAAAAACTGCTAGTAGAATATTTAACGTTCAAAAATTTAATTCACCAAATTAATTAGGAAATTGATATTTCAATTAACTGTAAAGGAGAAAATAGATGTTTACCCAAGCTTCGCTCCGAAAGAATATACTTTTTAATCCTCCTCTTTTCTCTAGATGTTTCATGTAGAAATGAATTATATTCGCATCTAACTCTCTACTGAACATCAGGTCCTCAATGTCATTTTTGACAACAATGATTCCGTTGTCGGTATCCTGATATGCAGTAGAACTGCAAGATATTCAAAACAAAGTTAAGAATTATATTGTTCTTATATAAATATCTAATAGTTTTTGATATGATTTATAATAAAATTAATTAACTTACTCAGAGAAGGCCTTGTCCAAGAAATTTTTTATAAGAGCTTGTTGATGGGGCTGCAGAATTCTGTATGCTGTGGTTTCAGTCAATTCCCTGATTTTTGGCTGAGTGTCGGAAATCTGTTCGTTCCCGAAACCAGTGGCAGAAGTCTGAGCCGCAGGCTGTGAAAGAGGATGTTCATTAATTTTCTTTCTCTGTATTGGATAAACGAAGTCGGAGTCATCGCGATCTCTTTCAGTGCGCTTGCGTTCTTTGACTCCCCTTTCTATCGTTCCTTTAGAGTAATCCAAAACTTTTCTTTTTAAGGATTGCTTCTGGGCTGGAGTCTTTTCTTGAATTTTTTCTTCAGAAACTCTATCTTTTTGGAGTTCTTGAATCTGTTGAGTTATATTTAAAGAAAAATTAGGGAAATCTTCCCTAGAAATATTTACTATAAATTCAGAACTCTTAATTTCATCCTCTTCTAATTTTTTTTCTTCTCTTCTGCCTGCTTCTCCATCTGCTCCTTCATTCTTTTCTACTTCTCTTCTCCCTTCCTTCTCCTCTCCTCTTCTTTCATCCTCTCCTTCCTCTCTTCCCCCTCTTTCTTCTTTTTCTCCTGCCTCTTCTTCTCCTTATCTAACTTCCTCCTCTTCTTCTTTCCTGCTCCTCCTCTTCTCCTTCTCCTTCATCTCCTCTTCCCTCCTCTTCTGCTGCTCTTCCTCTTCCCTCCTCCTCTCCTCCTTTTCCTTCTCCTCCTCTTCCCTCCTCCTCTTCTCCTCCTCCTCTTCTGCCCCGCCTCTTCTCTCTTCTCCTCCTTTTCCTTCTCCTCCTCTTCCCTCCTTCTCCTCTCATGCTCCTCCTCTTCCCTCCTTCTCTTCTCCTTCTCCTTCTCCTCCGCAGCAGTGGCTGCTCTCAGCAGCTCTTCTTCTTCTTCTTTCACTTTTAATTTCCTCTGCTGCTTTTTTAATTTTTTCTTCTCTCTTCTATCTCTTTTTTTTCCTTTAATTCAGCATTGAGTCTGTTCTCAGTCTCCATTTTTTCAATTTTTCTTTCTAGCTGATAAACATATTCTCTAAAGTATTGATTTTGATTCCCCAAAACTTCAATTTCTTCAGCTTGTTCATCCCGTGGTGGTGGCAAATAACCTGCAATAGTTGGTTCTTGCTCACTCGTTTGTTCTTGCTCAACTATTTCGGCTGCTTCTGGCTCTGTTTCCGCCGGGATGTTAGCTTCATTATATGTATGTTCTTGTTCTTCTTCTTCCTCCTCTTCTCCTTCAACAGGAAGGCCAACCATATTTCTTTCATCATTAGAGATGCTAGCCATTCGACACAAAATCTGAAATTTTTTTTTAAACTTAAAACGATATAGAAATCTTATAGTTTTACCGCAGATGAATAAAACATTTACTATAATAGTTAACAAGGAACTGCGACGTAGGACGCAGTTATAAGCATTACATCAGACAAACAATTAAACTCTGCGACAATGGTCGCAGCACAAAACAATGTAATAATTTTAACTGCGACCATGGTCACAGTTTATTTACAACTATTTGTCATAAGAATGCGACCATGGTCGCACACAATTGTCCTGCACATAAAATGAACTGCAAAGACTTGCAGCTCAAGACTGCGATCATGGTCGCAGTTCATGTATATGGTATTTATCAAGAGAATGCGACCATGGTCGCACACAATTGTCCTGCACATAAAATGAACTGCAAAGACTTGCAGCTCAAGACTGCGACCATGATCGCAGTTTATGTATATGATATTTATCAAGAGAATGCGACCATGGTCGCACAAAATTTGTCCTATACATAAAATGAACTGCAACCAAGGTCGCAGTCCATTTAAATATATAAAATTTTAATCAACAATATATGGTATTTAATATTTAAAAACTTACGATATGTGTGTCAAGCTCATTTAGATCAACTTCAAGCAGAGATCTGCTAATGTTTTGGAGGTCCCATCTTACTGCGCGTGGGGTTTTGTCCTCCAAACCAGACATCGGCTCAAAAATAAGAGCCCTCTCACAGAGCTAATACTGTAAAATGCATAATTAATTAGTTTACACAAATATTCACAAGATATCGTTAAATTTCATACAATGTTTGCCAAATTTGATATTCATACTTACAATAATTTGCACGGAGCATCCTTGCAGCTCGTACGTGATGTGCCTGAAGATGTCCATTGATTCAATCAGAAATTGCCAAACAGTTTTTGTAACGCCCCGATTCCACGAATACGGGGACGTCACTGCGACGTATATACGTAGGTCAGAAGAAGCCCCCACGTATATACGCTAAGCATAAAAGTACAACAAAGATCAGAGTACCAGACAAAGCGTGGTATCATAAACATATATGCCAACACAAGAAATATACATACAAAGTTATACAGGATATTAGAAAGTATTACACCATACATGTGTATTACATCATATCCAAGTCCAAAAGAATAATATACAATATGTATACAAAAGCTCACAAGTAGAAAGAGGAACTCGTGAGAAGCGAGAAGTCTGGCACGGGGAAGTAGAGCTAGCAGCTTGGTCCTACGTGGATGGCTCCACTACGTTCCAAGCTTCAGAATCTGAATGTGCAAATCCAAGGAATCAAGACATATAAACAACAAGCAACTACAGCCAATTGGCTAAAGCGATAAAAATAGGGGTTAGAACACAAGTGTGATATATATAAGGACAGATATAGCATAGTCATCTTGAAACAGGAAATCTCAATAAATCTGATTGTAAGCAAGGTGATTGTATACGCTTAGGTTACGGTCCCATGAGACTAGTACATCGAAGGAATAATCCAAACAAGGAAACCCTCATATATATACCTTTGTCTCATGACACAGTATATCCAAGCGTATAAAATCAGAGATGCAAATCATACTATGGTCAAGACAGGAATACTTAACAGTAATAGTCAAGGTCCCTGCTACACGCACCATAAGTCAAAATCAGGACTAAGTCAGGAATCAATACCGGTACATATAACGGAAACTGAATCAGGAACATGACATAGAATCATAATAGGCAACGTCTACTATTATTATTATTATTATTATTACTCGTCTAACTTATATATCTAGGTATGTGTTTGAGTGTACATCCCACACACATACATCCATATATAAGAAAGTCGAGGGTCGTTATCGGAAGTAGATGGAGAACTGATATCACTGCTTATAGTAGTTCCCATACACCTGGGACCAGTGTTGGAGGCCCAAAGTCCCCCGATTCAGTAATCTGTGTGGGCCCAAAGTCCCACTAATCGGTACCGCCAATATGTCATATTCCCATACTATAAACAAGATATCATTCCGGCATCCATCACTTCCTCCCATACCCAATACAAATTGTAGCTTATTAAGATTATTAGATTTCGGGAATAAGTGGAAATAACATGAAGTAACCCTTACAGATTCAAGAGGTGGCCCCCACCATTGGACGATGTGGCACTTAGTTCCATATATGATAACAAGGCAATATTCCCGTAACTTAATAATCATATGGTCAAATATATCATGCTGGATATGAAATGATAGCATGACAAGTGATGATAAGTAACCAGTAACAAATCATGATCAGGGCAAGTCATGGCCCAATAAAAGGTCTAGCATGTCAGGTGATATACATATGTTAAAAGGAAACCTAAAACTAACAAGTCTAAAGAATAGACAAGTGGCTGATAGTGTGAATGATCAAGTCATACAAAGTGATTGATAATAGTCCGACGATGTAATTAGATATGAAACAGTAGCATGAAAGTGATATACGTGAAATAATGGCATGATAAGGGTGATATATGAAGTAACATGTCAAGGGTGAGAATATATATACTAACATGTTATGAAGTAAGAACATGAAATAAATACTAGTTATGAAGTGTTTAGCAAGGTTAATACATCACCCAAGTATCAAGGTTAAGACCAGATTTTAGAAAGAATGGGAATCAGCAATTCTGGCCCAAAACAGAATTATCGGTCGACTGGGCTAAAGGGCCGGTCGACCGATCAAAGGCCGTGAGCTCCAGGTTTGGCCGGTCGAGTGCCGGTCGACTGGGGTTATAAAGGGCGGTAGGGTACCGGTCGACTGCCGGTCGACTGGGCAAAGTGCGTGAGCTCCAGGTCTCCTATGCCAGTCGACTGGTTGGTGAACCGGTCGACCGCCTATTCAATTTTGTGCACGATTGTGCACATCGGTCGACTGCCCTCCTTGGGCCGGTCGACCGGAGTTCTGGAATAGGCTGTGGTCTGACTAAAAAAATCCAGATTTTGTGGTGGTTGTTTTTAATGACTAAAAATATGATTTTGATGACATGTGTACACAAAATATAGAGGCACGAATATACTAGAAATGAAACAAATCTTGGTGAGTAAAGATACTCACTTCGATCGGTTGTTTGGAACCTTTATGAGTCCCGAAGAGATAGAAATCGACGAAAAGCTCCAACGCGATCCTTGACAATATCGCGGACGATCCTTAAACCAAGTTGCTAGAGATGGGGCTGAACCTAGGGTTTGCTTTGGAAGTAGGGTTTGAATTTGAGAAGAGGAGGGATTTGCAAGGGTGGATTTCTTGGTGGAATGAAGAAAGGAAATAAAATGTAAAGGAATAGGTTTAAATAGGGTTTGGATTTGTAAAGGAGGAGTAATATTGTAATTGAGAGGGGGTTTTGTGTAAAAAGGGAACTCTTGGCCAATCAATTGAAGCCAAGTGGAAGGTGAGGTGTTCTCTCTAGCCAATAGGGGCTTGCCATGTGTGGGGTGAGGTGGAGAAGAAGTGTGTGGAAGTGGTGAGGTGGAAGTGATGAGGTGGCAAAGCTTAGGGATGAAGTAAAGGAATGTGTGGTGGAGAATTAAAGGAAAAGGAAATAGGAAAAGGAAAAGAATTGGAAAAGAGAAGATATTTCTCTAACTCCAAAAATGAAAACATTGGAAACACGGATTCCTAGGTTGAAGTCGATCATGCGGGAAAACATTTCAGAAAATACCGAAATCGTCCCGAAATCGAGTATCTCTGAACGACTCACATTGATACCAAAAATCAATAATATTATACTAAGTATCATAGTGAAATCCGTTTTATAAAATACTGTATAGTTTTAATTTAAAAATCCCGGAACCAGAAAAATACCGACTCCGGAAGAATTTTCATAAAATCATAAAATTCTCAGAAAAAGAATGTAGGTAGAAATTATGATTCTAAGAGACTTTGCCTAAAGGACTTTCTTGAAATTCCTAACTGTTTGGAATTTAAAAATACTGGAATCAGTCTGCTACCGACTCCGGCGGAAAATCCATAAATTCGTAAAATCTTCAGAAAAAGTATTTAAGTAAGAAATGTGATTCTAAGAAGAAAAGTCTAAAGGCTCTTCTGGAAATTTTAAGTGGTTTGTGAATTAAAAATCCGGGAAGCGGTCAGCGACATTGGCCGACACCGGTTTTGAAGAAATTCCTTTTATTTCTAGAAAATTCCAAAAATTCACATAAAATCTAATATATTAGAAAACGATATTTAAAATTAAAATCAGTCAATTACGGAAAGTAAATCGAAAAATACGGTCGAAAAACTGAATACGAAAGGAAGTACGTATTCCGGGAACAGGGTATTACAATCCACCCACCTTACAAAAAATTGCGTCCTCGCAATTTCGCTAAGGGGTAAATTGAACACAAAGGGGGTAAGGGTGAAATTAAAGGTCTCGAAAAATCAAAAACAGAGTTAAGGTGAACACAGGAAGAATCAGAATGGACAATCATAGAATGATAAAGGAAATATCTAGAAAGGTAAATACAAGATCGAGGGTAGTAGTTACCATGATATCCTCAATATCCCTGGCCTGGATACTGGTCTCCATATTCAGCTGCATCATCTGATGCCTCTGCTACCATGATGTAACCCTGGCCTCTACCCTGGTCTGCTCTCGGTCTAGCTCCTCTCCGCTGATGACCATACTGCTGGGGTGAAAATGGAGCTCTACGGTCAACAGGTTCTAGGTTCCTCCTAAGTGGCGGGGCTGGAAGAGCTGGTCTAACCGGTACTGGAAGTGCTGGTCGGACTGGTGCCACCTGACCAAACTTGCTGTACTGGCAATCCCTGAGCATATGATTCCCTTTGCCACATGCTAAACATAGCCTCTTGGCCCTTCGACAATCCTTCTTAAAATGCCCGGGTCTGTGGCAATAATTACATACAATCTGTTGGAATGGTATCTGAATCATCGGGTCATGGGTCGCCCTAACTCCATCATCTTCATCTATCAACTCAAAAGGCCTCTTCTTGGCCTGGTTCCTCCTCATCTGATCCCCCTGTGTCTTCTCAAACCCCCGCTCTACTTTCCGAGCGGTAGAGAGAACATTTGCATATGTCTTCAACTCCTGGGGCATCAGGTACATCTGAATCTCCATCCGAAGACCCTTCTGAAACCTGCTCGCTCGCTTCTCTTCGTCCGTCACCATATACGGAGCGAAGCGGCTGAGTCTAAGGAAGTCCGCGGCATATTCGTCCACCGACTTGTTTCCCTGCTTGAGTCCGATGAATTGCTCCTCCATCTCCTCCTGTGCTGTAGCCGGAAAGAAGCGGCTGTAGAAACTCTTGGAGAAAGTAGCCCAAGTGATAGGCCTCTCCAAGCGTGCCTCCTCTGCAAGCCACCAAGTCCGAGCCACGTCCTTCAGCTGGATCTTAGCGACCTCAACTTGACTCTCCTGCGGGACACGGGCTGCGTTCAGCAGGTCAGTCGTGTCCGTCAACCATTGCTCTGCTTCCAATGGTTTCTCACTCCCTGTGAATATAGCAGGCTGAAGTCTTCGGAAGTCTGATACATTCCCCGGCTTCTGTTCCTTCGGGGCTGCTAACTCCTGCCTAAGGAGCTCGGTCTGCTGCTGCTGATTTTCCATCTGCTGCTGCTGGTTTCCCAGCATAGTCTGAATGATTCTCAGCACATCAGCATTCTCTCCGCCTACAGGTCCATTCGGCACCTGCCCAACGTAGTTACGACCCGAGCGTCTCTCCATACCGAACAGATGAAAGGCAACTGGATTTGAAAACAAATAGGAGGAGTTTAGGATACAAAGAAATGAATCAAGGAAGGAATCAAGAAGGACTTAACAACTTTGTATATTGTAGTTGGCATAAGCAAATTACAAGAATTTGCCGCTTGTTTGTACTTTAGGTGTGAGAGCCTAGGCTCTGATACCAACCTGTAACGCCCCGATTCCACGAATACGGGGACGTCACTGCGACGTATATACGTAGGTCAGAAGAAGCCCCCACGTATATACGCTAAGCATAAAAGTACAACAAAGATCAGAGTACCAGACAAAGCGTGGTATCATAAACATATATGCCAACACAAGAAATATACATACAAAGTTATACAGGATATTAGAAAGTATTACACCATACATGTGTATTACATCATATCCAAGTCCAAAAGAATAATATACAATATGTATACAAAAGCTCACAAGTAGAAAGAGGAACTCGTGAGAAGCGAGAAGTCTGGCACGGGGAAGTAGAGCTAGCAGCTTGGTCCTACGTGGATGGCTCCACTACGTTCCAAGCTTCAGAATCTGAATGTGCAAATCCAAGGAATCAAGACATATAAACAACAAGCAACTACAGCCAATTGGCTAAAGCGATAAAAATAGGGGTTAGAACACAAGTGTGATATATATAAGGACAGATATAGCATAGTCATCTTGAAACAGGAAATCTCAATAAATCTGATTGTAAGCAAGGTGATTGTATACGCTTAGGTTACGGTCCCATGAGACTAGTACATCGAAGGAATAATCCAAACAAGGAAACCCTCATATATATACCTTTGTCTCATGACACAGTATATCCAAGCGTATAAAATCAGAGATGCAAATCATACTATGGTCAAGACAGGAATACTTAACAGTAATAGTCAAGGTCCATGCTACACGCACCATAAGTCAAAATCAGGACTAAGTCAGGAATCAATACCGGTACATATAACGGAAACTGAATCAGGAACATGACATAGAATCATAATAGGCAACGTCTACTATTATTATTATTATTATTATTACTCGTCTAACTTATATATCTAGGTATGTGTTTGAGTGTACATCCCACACACATACATCCATATATAAGAAAGTCGAGGGTCGTTATCGGAAGTAGATGGAGAACTGATATCACTGCTTATAGTAGTTCCCATACACCTGGGACCAGTGTTGGAGGCCCAAAGTCCCCCGATTCAGTAATCTGTGTGGGCCCAAAGTCCCACTAATCGGTACCGCCAATATGTCATATTCCCATACTATAAACAAGATATCATTCCGGCATCCATCACTTCCTCCCATACCCAATACAAATTGTAGCTTATTAAGATTATTAGATTTCGGGAATAAGTGGAAATAACATGAAGTAACCCTTACAGATTCAAGAGGTGGCCCCCACCATTGGACGATGTGGCACTTAGTTCCATATATGATAACAAGGCAATATTCCCGTAACTTAATAATCATATGGTCAAATATATCATGCTGGATATGAAATGATAGCATGACAAGTGATGATAAGTAACCAGTAACAAATCATGATCAGGGCAAGTCATGGCCCAATAAAAGGTCTAGCATGTCAGGTGATATACATATGTTAAAAGGAAACCTAAAACTAACAAGTCTAAAGAATAGACAAGTGGCTGATAGTGTGAATGATCAAGTCATACAAAGTGATTGATAATAGTCCGACGATGTAATTAGATATGAAACAGTAGCATGAAAGTGATATACGTGAAATAATGGCATGATAAGGGTGATATATGAAGTAACATGTCAAGGGTGAGAATATATATACTAACATGTTATGAAGTAAGAACATGAAATAAATACTAGTTATGAAGTGTTTAGCAAGGTTAATACATCACCCAAGTATCAAGGTTAAGACCAGATTTTAGAAAGAATGGGAATCAGCAATTCTGGCCCAAACAGAATTATCGGTCGACTGGGCTAAAGGGCCGGTCGACCGATCAAAGGCCGTGAGCTCCAGGTTTGGCCGGTCGAGTGCCGGTCGACTGGGGTTATAAAGGGCGGTAGGGTACCGGTCGACTGCCGGTCGACTGGGCAAAGTGCGTGAGCTCCAGGTCTCCTATGCCAGTCGACTGGTTGGTGAACCGGTCGACCGCCTATTCAATTTTGTGCACGATTGTGCACATCGGTCGACTGCCCTCCTTGGGCCGGTCGACCGGAGTTCTGGAATAGGCTGTGGTCTGACTAAAAAAATCCAGATTTTGTGGTGGTTGTTTTTAATGACTAAAAATATGATTTTGATGACATGTGTACACAAAATATAGAGGCACGAATATACTAGAAATGAAACAAATCTTGGTGAGTAAAGATACTCACTTCGATCGGTTGTTTGGAACCTTTATGAGTCCCGAAGAGATAGAAATCGACGAAAAGCTCCAACGCGATCCTTGACAATATCGCGGACGATCCTTAAACCAAGTTGCTAGAGATGGGGCTGAACCTAGGGTTTGCTTTGGAAGTAGGGTTTGAATTTGAGAAGAGGAGGGATTTGCAAGGGTGGATTTCTTGGTGGAATGAAGAAAGGAAATAAAATGTAAAGGAATAGGTTTAAATAGGGTTTGGATTTGTAAAGGAGGAGTAATATTGTAATTGAGAGGGGGTTTTGTGTAAAAAGGGAACTCTTGGCCAATCAATTGAAGCCAAGTGGAAGGTGAGGTGTTCTCTCTAGCCAATAGGGGCTTGCCATGTGTGGGGTGAGGTGGAGAAGAAGTGTGTGGAAGTGGTGAGGTGGAAGTGATGAGGTGGCAAAGCTTAGGGATGAAGTAAAGGAATGTGTGGTGGAGAATTAAAGGAAAAGGAAATAGGAAAAGGAAAAGAATTGGAAAAGAGAAGATATTTCTCTAACTCCAAAAATGAAAACATTGGAAACACGGATTCCTAGGTTGAAGTCGATCATGCGGGAAAACATTTCAGAAAATACCGAAATCGTCCCGAAATCGAGTATCTCTGAACGACTCACAATTGATACCAAAAATCAATAATATTATACTAAGTATCATAGTGAAATCCGTTTTATAAAATACTGTATAGTTTTAATTTAAAAATCCCGGAACCAGAAAAATACCGACTCCGGAAGAATTTTCATAAAATCATAAAATTCTCAGAAAAAGAATGTAGGTAGAAATTATGATTCTAAGAGACTTTGCCTAAAGGACTTTCTTGAAATTCCTAACTGTTTGGAATTTAAAAATACTGGAATCAGTCTGCTACCGACTCCGGCGGAAAATCCATAAATTCGTAAAATCTTCAGAAAAAGTATTTAAGTAAGAAATGTGATTCTAAGAAGAAAAGTCTAAAGGCTCTTCTGGAAATTTTAAGTGGTTTGTGAATTAAAAATCCGGGAAGCGGTCAGCGACATTGGCCGACACCGGTTTTGAAGAAATTCCTTTTATTTCTAGAAAATTCCAAAAATTCACATAAAATCTAATATATTAGAAAACGATATTTAAAATTAAAATCAGTCAATTACGGAAAGTAAATCGAAAAATACGGTCGAAAAACTGAATACGAAAGGAAGTACGTATTCCGGGAACAGGGTATTACAGTTTTAGCCTAGCATATTATCCTCATCAGCTACATATTGGCAATCTGTTTCACAATATACCACGACACCGTGCATTTACTGCCAGAAAAGAATAGAGTGGCCGACATGTATAAGATGATTATTGTAGTAAAGTCTTGAGCTGCAAGTCTTTGTCTGTCTCTTATAATTTCATTTAAAGTCACTTGCTGCTCAAGCTGTTCATCCTTAGTCATATCTAATTTACTCCTTTTCTTGACTAGAAGATCATCCAAAGCTTCTTCCAATAGATACTTTCGTGATCTTCTTTATATTAGGAAAATAATGTTTTATAACCCCTCTGTCCTTCATTGTACAGGTCTTATTTATAAATAAATCCCCCCATGATAGGTAGACTAAAAGTTAGGGCAACATCCTCCACTATTAACTCAATTTGTTTGCCCCCAATTCTAAAGGTCCTTGTATTCCTATTATACTGGTCTAAAATTCTCAGTACACTAATATTTGATTTTAGACCATTTTCACCTCTAAATTCCTCATTGTAGAAGGCCATGAAGATTGGGCCAAATGAGGTCTTCTTGATCGCATCTATGAAATCGCCCTGAATGTATTTTTTGAATTTCTTAATGAATTCACACATAGGTTTTAGGCTCGATCTCAGGGGACGAACCTTCAGTTGTTATTTACCTATAGATGAAGAAACATTAAAAACTTTAGTTTAATGTTTATTTTAAAATTAAAAGGGAATAAAAATCAAATGATTTTTAAAACACTGCGACCAAGGAAGCATACATCTACAACGCAAATTTAAACAACTGCGACCCAGGTCGACAGAAAAGGGAATGAAAAACAAATGATGTTTAATATACTGCGACTAAGGTCGCATAACTCTACAACGCAAATTGAAACAAGTGCGACCCATGTCGTCAGAAAACAAATGATTTGTAAAAAATTGCGACCAAAGTTGCATACATTTAAAACACAAAGTTAAACAACTGCCACCCAGTCGTCAGAATAAGAAATAAAAAGCAAAGGATGTTTCATATACTGCGACTAAAGTCGCATACATGTACAACACAAAGTCAAACAGCTGCGACCCAGTTAGACTGAAAGAGTATGAAAAAAATAAATAAATTTTAAAACGCTACGACCAAGGTCGCATAAATCTACAACGCTTTTCTAAACAACTGCGACCATGGTAGATAGAGAAGGAAATTAAAAAACTTAAAAAAAATTGGACCTTTTGTCGCTGTGTTACAAAATTTATAAATTTAAAAAGGTACTCAGGATCTCAAGTTTGAGAATCTCTCTGTTATTTGCGACCATGGTCCCAAGTTTTAAAAAAAGTGACAAATGGAATCAAATCTGGAAAAAAATATAACTATTATAATTCACAAATCCTAAAAAAATTTTCTAGGGTTTCCCTATTACCTTTTTTCACGGATGATTTCTTTGGCGCCATATTTAAAAAACTGAGAAAATTTGTGAAACAATAGAACTAATCTCTTAAGAATGATCAGGTGAAATTTTAGATCTGTAAATTTTTTTGAAAGGAAATATTTTACATAAGGTAAAAAGTTGTGAGGGAGGGTATTTTCGTCAAATAAAATGTTGTGGTGACTGATAGTAATTTAGACGGGATTTCTCAGGTTTTTGTCCGCCAAAATTAATGACAATTTCGTGGCTATTATGTTGCCACGTCCCGCCGGCTGAGAAACTCTCTCAGCCGTCAGTTGAGGTACAGTAACCCCCCACACACACACACACACACACACATATATATATAGTAAGACTTTGGCTCCTTCATGAAAGATTTTGGAGCATAATCCTTTCCATTTAAATTCAATGTAAGGCCAAAAAATTGAAGATCTACTCCATTTAAGTTGATCTAAATCATTTAAAGTGACTAAAATTAAAGAAATGAATTGTTTTTTTAACTCATGCATCTACAAGAGACAAATGGACGGCCTAAAGTGGCATATTGCTTAGATCTATGATTTTAGCCATACAAATTCTTGATCCAATTATTTGATATTGATTTAAATACTTAAAGACCCTTATGCAATAATTTTTGTTAAGTTTCAAATTTTCTACGCAGTTAAATTAACCAACTCACTAGTTAAGCCGTCTATTGTGCGCCTACTTGATGCATATGATAAAAACATCTAAAGCACTCGGTTTTTTTTTTGGGCACATATAATGATGTAGATCAACTTGAACGGAGTGATTTTCAATTTGAATAAACATTGAATTTGAATGGAAAGATTCAATTCCAAATCCTTCCGAAAGGACCCAAGTCTAGCTATATATATAGAGAGAGAGGGACTTGTGTCATTCCGGAATATATATATATATATATATATATATATACACACATATACATATATATATATAGACTTATGTCATTCCAGAAGGATTTGAGGCCGAATCTTTCACACTCATATACAACTCTACGACATCCGAATGCAAGATCCATTTTATTGAAGTTGACCTACATTATTTCAAGTAACAAAAAAAATCAAAAATCATGTATTTTGAACACTTTTTGCCCATCCATCAAGTTTGTGCAAAATGGATGCCCCAAACTAGCATATTGCTTAGATCTATGTCTTTAGACATACAAATTCTCGATCCAACCATTTCATCATGATTTAAAAACTTAAAAATTCTCATACACTTATTTTTGTTAGATTTCAAGTATTCTACACCGTTAAACTAACCAACTCACTATTTCGGCCGTTCATTTTGTGCCTACTTGATGCATGAATAAAAAGTATTCAAAATACATGATTTTAGTTTTTAGTTACTTGAAATAATGTAGATCAATTTCAACTGAGTGGATCTTACATTCAGATGTTGTAGGATTGTATTTGAGTGGGAAGAATTTGGCGTCGAATTCTTTCAGAATAATAAGTCTCTCTCTCTCTCTATATATGTTTATATATTATATATGTGGAAGTGATCCGTTCAGAATTATTCTCAAACTAAGCATCATGAGAACTCTACGATGGGTGCATGATCTCAATTGTCCAACTTGATCTATACACTTAAACTAGCATAATATGGAAAATCAGGTAATTCCAAACCTTTTTACCCATGCATCAAATGGTTGCAAGAAATACATTATTTTTAGTCGTACAAAATAGATATCAATTGATCCATGGATAAAAGCGTTTGGAATCACTTGATTTTGAAAACACCTAGAGGGGGGTGAATAGGTGTTAATGCTAATCTAATGATCTTTTTAAACAAGTATGAATATATGATGCAAACGGTCACTCAAAACAAGAAATTGAAGCCGAATTCCCCGTGAAGGGCTCTAGAACTTCTCTTTGATTCCTCTAGATTATGAGTTGAGGCGCGTAATTGCTTTCTTCTTGAGATGAGTAAAGACCGGGAAATGCAAGAATGAAATGGATGCAATAATGAAGTGTATACAAGATATATCACAAGATAGAAAAGTAGAGCAATAAAGAGCAATAAGCAAAATAATCGCAAACACAAAGGATTTGTTTCGAGGTTCGAGCCACCGCTCTACGTCCCCGCCTTCACCACCGTGAAGGGTTTCCACTATATCCACCGAGAAACTTTACAAAAGGTCTACCGAAGACCGGAGTACCGAACTCCACCAATCCAACCCTCTCCATAATGAGGGCTCTCAACACAAAGAACAATAAGTAACAAGGTGATCAACAAAGGACCATACACTTCTCTTTTATAACCTCTAATAGAATGAGGAAGTATTTTGGCTCAAGAAGTGTAGAGAAAAATTCAGTTGAAAAGTAGTACTAAATAGCTTGAAAAACAACTGAAAACAAATTGCAAAGAATGCACTTTGAGAATTGAAAGCCTTTGAAAACTTTTTCTTTCTTTTGGAAACTTGAAAACTAGGGATTTTTCTTATTTTTTGCAAGTGACCAATCCCCTCTATTTATAGGGATTAGAGGAAATCTAATCATCATTAAAACTAGCTTATTAGGTCAGGAAGTAGCCCCCAAAAATTCAGAGAGATCAAATCAAAACATCTCAATCAAATCCCATTATTAAATCTCTGAAAACTAGCCGTTATGACTGCTGGCGGCTGTCGGTCGACCGGCCCGGTCGACCGACAGTCCATTGGCAAACTAGCCGTTGGACTCGGTCGACCGGTCGGTCGACCGGCCGTCAAAAGAAAAATTTCTCTTTGATCTGTCGGTCGACCGGCCCGGTCGAGAGCAAAGGGCTTTCAGTCGGTCGACCGACCCTTTCAGTCGGTCGACCGGTCGGTCGACCGACAGATGTGCACAAACGTGCACGCCCTGACCACAAGCCTCGGTCGACCAGCCCGGTCGACCGATCAAGCCTGAAATGGAATCGGTCGACCGGCCGGTCGACCGACAGGCCTGAAACAGGATTTTTATAGGAAATCTTTTTAAACTTTGAAACATTTTCAAAATAATTTTGTAAGGCTATATGATTAAGTATCATGTTATAAAGGTTGATATACATGATATAAACAAGATATAAAATTATAAAATTTTGAGTCACGTAAAACCATCAAGACATGTACCTAAATCAAATACCAAAAACAAAAATCGTATTTTAAAAAATGAAGGTGTGTGTGTGTTTTCTTGAGCCAATTTATCAAAGCCTCATTCTTTAACAAACTAATTCTTACAAAGGTTCTAGGTGACTACAAGGTCTTCAAATAAGAGCTTCTCCATAGAATAATGCATAGCTTAAATCCTTGAGCCCGATTTGAGACATCTTGAGTCAAACGATTCCGAATTGATTCATCTTTAGGGAAAAGCACAACTAGAATCATAAGAACCCTGAAACACACTTAAATACTAAAAATGATTAGTACAAATAACTATATATGTTTTGTAATTATCAAAACTCAAAAATCAGGTGATTGTAATCTTGGGCCAACAATCTCCCCCTTTTTGATGATGACAAAATATATAAGTTATTTAAAAATATGAGAAAGGAGCTAGGATGTTCCCCCTCAAATCATGCTATATAAATGAATGGCTATATACATAAAAAGTACAAACTAAGAATTTTGACATAAGAAAGACATAGGAATGCAAAACATATTGCTCAAAACTCTTAACTCAAAAACTAACCTTTTATAACTCAAAATCTAAAACTCAAAACTCAAAACTAACTTGTTATAACTTAAAACTCAAAACTAACTTGTTATAACTTAAAACTCAAAATGCATAACTCCAAAATAAAAATAAGCTAACTTTTTCTCCCCCTTTTTGTCATACATCAAAAAGGGTAAACATAGTTAAAATAAATTTTCTTCATAAATCTATAACACAAACATTCAATTCACCACAAATAAATGAAAATCTAGCATAGTCTAGTGGTTTTGTAAAACTATCGGTAAGTTGAAAATCAGTAGAAACATAATCAATATCAATATCACCTTTCTCGTAATGATCTCTAAGAAAGTGATACCGAATGTCAATGTGCTTAGTCTTACTATGTTGATTTGCATTTTTAGTCATATGAATAGTACTAGTATTATCACAAAATATTTTAATATGGTCAAAATGCAAATCATAATCAAGGAGAGTATGTTTCATCCAAACAATTTGTGCACAATAAGCTCCGACCGCAACATACTCCGCCTCGGCGGTTGAGAGGGCTACCGAATTTTGCTTTTTGGAAGACCAAGAAACAAGACAATTACCAAGAAATTGACATGTTCCACTTGTACTCTTCCTATCCACTCTACAACCCGCATAGTCGGCATCTGAAAAACTCGTCATGGAAAATTGTCCGGTCTTCGGATACTACAAACCCATTTCAATTGTGCCCTTAAGGTATCTAATAATGCGTTTTACCGCAATCAAATGGGACTCTTTAGGACACGATTGAAATCGAGCACAAAGACATACACAAAACATAATATCCGGCCTACTAGCCGTTAAATACAACAAGCTACCAATCATGCTACGATAAAGCTTAATGTCTACACTTGTATCTTGTTCATCCTTATCAAGCTTTGTGGTAGTTGCCATGAGAGTTTTGCTTGTTTTAGCCCCTTCAAGCCCAATTCTCTTGATAAGTTCCTTCGTGTACTTTGCTTGATTGATGAATATCCCATCCTTCCTTTGCTTGATGACCAAGGAAGTAGTTAAGCTCACCCATCATAGACATCTCGAATTCTTCCTTCATGCATGATTCAAAAGCTTTACAAAGATTTTCATTAGTAGAACCAAATATGATATCATCCACATATATTTGAACTATAAGTATATCATTTTCAACATGTTTTGTGAACAATGTAGTATCTATTTTTCCTTTCTTAAAACCATTAGAAATTAGAAAAGAGAAAAGTCTTTCACACCAAGCCCTAGGGGCTTGTTTTAAACCATAAAGAGCTTTGTCAAGTTTGAAAACAAAATCCGAATTTGTAGGATCAACAAACCCGGGGGTTGTTTAACATACACCTCCTCTTCAATAAATCCATTTAAGAAGGCTCTTTTTACATCCATTTGAAAAAGCTTAAAATCTTTATAAGAAGCAAATGCAAGTGTCATCCGTATGGCTTCAAGCCGTGCTACGGGTGCAAAGGTTTCTTCAAAATCGATACCTTCGACTTGAGTGTAACCTTGGGCAACTAATCTAGCTTTATTCCTAATAACATTTTCTGACTCATCCAACTTGTTCTTAAAGATCCACTTAGTACCAATTGTTGGTCTATCGTGGGGCCTAAGAATAAGATTCCAAACTCAGTTGCGTTCGAATTGATTGAGCTCCTCTTGCATGGCTAGCAACCAATATGAGTCGCCCTCGGCTTCGAGGATGTTCTTTGATTCAAAGTGAGAAATAAAGGCATAGTGTCCACAAAGATCATGAAGTTTAGAACGAGTAGTTACCCCTTTTGATACTTCACCTAAAATAAGATCCTTTGGATGATGTGGATTGTATCTCCAATCTTTTGGAAGTGGTTGAGTAGGCTCCACTTCAACTTCTTGAATTTCATTTTCTTGAACCTCATTTTCTTGAACTTCATTTCTTTCATCATCCTTTGACATGTCTTCAATAGTAGGTGAGTCCTTCAAAGTAGCTCTCTCCATGTCTTCATTTAGGGAATCTATTTCTACAACATTCTTAACAAACACATTAGATTCCTCAAACTTTACATGTATAGATTCTTCAATAGTCAAGGATGACTTATTGAAAACTCTATAAGCTTTACTGGTGTTAGAATAACCAACAAAAATTGTTTCATAAGACTTTGCATCAAATTTTCCTAAATTATCTTTAGTATTCAAAACAAAGCATTTACAACCAAAAACCTTAAAGTATGAAACCTTTGACTTTCTAGAAAAATAGATCTCAAAAGATGTTTTTGAAGTATTTTTGCATAAGAAAACTCTATTTGAGATATAGTAAGATGTGTTAACGGCCTCGGCCCATAGATAATGAGGGAGACCATATTCATTTATCATTGTCCTATCCATCTCTTATAATGTTCGATTTTTTCTCTCAACGACTCCATTTTGTTGTGGAGTTCTAGGACAAGATAGTTCATGCTTAATTCCATGTTCTTCACAAAAAGTGGTAAAGGGTTGGTTATTGAATTCACCACCTCTATCACTTCTTATTCTTAAAGAATCTTTTTCCTTTTCAACTCTTTTCTTAAAGGCTTGAAAATATGAAAAGGCTTGATTTTTGTGTTCTAAAAAGAAAACCCAAGTAAAACGCGAGAAATCAACTAAAACAAAAGCAAAACGATTCCCACTTAGACTTTTGGTTTGAGTAGGACCAAACAAATCCATATGGATCAACTCCAAGGGACGTGATGTCATGATATCCTTGATTGACTTGAAAGAGGACTTGGTTTGTTTTCCAAGTTGGCACGCATCGCAAATGCGGTCCTTTTCAAAGTTTAAGTAAGGAATACCTTTCACAATTTCCTTATTGTTTAATCTAGATAGATGGTCAAAAGAAATGTAGCCTAATCTTCTATGTCACAACAAGAGTCATCATCGAGGGCTTTCAAACAAGTAGCATTGCATAGCATATTAGACATGTCAATCATGTATATATTGCTTTCACGAAATCCGAAAATATACATGTGTTAGATTGTCTATCAAAAACTCTACAAGCTAGGTTATCAAAAACAACATCAAAACCTTTGTCACAAAGTTGACTAACACTCAAGAGATTATGCTTGAGGCCATCAACTAAAATAACATTTTCTATTAAAAGGGATGTGCCAAGTTTAACATTACCAATACCAATGATTTTTCCTTTGGCATCATCTCCGAAGGTGACGGTGCCACCTTCATGGTACCTTGATAGGGTTGCAAAGTTGTTGATATTCCAAGTTATGTGCCTTGAGCAACCACTATCAAGATACCACAATCCTTTACGTTGTTGGGCCTTGGAATGTACCTACATCATTTAACAAATTCGTTGACTTTGGTACCCAAATTTTCTTGGGTCCTTGAAAGTTAGTATTCTGAAGCCAAACATTATTATGCGAAGCATTTAATCTATCATAGCAAAATTTAACCAAATGACCTTTACGGCCACAATATGTGCATGAAAATACTTTACCATACATGAATGCATAATGTGTGTGTGTGGAGTGTGGGCATGTTTAGGGTGCTTGGCATGATGCAAAGGTTGTGATTTATGAACATGAGCATGAATAACATGTGAATGTTTCTTTGGGACTTGTTTCTTAGGAAACATAGCCTCTAGTCTATTCTTATCAAATTCACATTTCTTCAAAACTACTCCTAATGAATCAATTTTCTCTTTTAGTATGGAAAATTTCATTTTCATTAACTTGTGAAAATTTACCCTTGCAAGAAATTTTGTGGTTATCAAAGTCCTTTTGTGTGGAAACAAGAGTAGAAAGCAATTCCTCCTTTTCTTTTGTAAGAGTGAAAACTTTATGATTTAGAGATTCATTTTCCTTTTTCATTTTCAAGTATTTCTTTTTGAGAAAATCATAGTTATGAGAGAGTTCTTCAAAAGCTTCTCCTAATTCATCCATAGATAGATCACAATCAATGGAAGTATTGGGAGTTACCTTGCTTGTGCTTTCATTTGCCATGAAGCACATGTTGGCGGTGTCGACTTCCTCCTCGGATTCACTCTCGGAATCCCAAGTAGCCTTTAAAGCTTTCTTTTTGTACGGCTTCTTGGAGGTGGAGGGTTTGGCTCTTTCCAGACATTCCGCAACAATGTGACCCGGCTTTTGGCAATTGAAACAAGTGATTTTCTTCTCTTCTTTACCTTGCCATCTCCTTCTATTTTGGAACTTTGCCTTGTTGTATATTCTCCGAACATTCTTTACAAGAAGAGAAAGATCCTCATCATCCTCTTCTTCATCATCGTCGTCGGAGTAGTTGGAGGAACTCTTGAAGGCAATAGCTTTCTTCTTAGGAGGAGCCATCTCTTCTCTTACTTTTCTTTCCATCTCATGGGTTTTGAGATTCCCAATGAGACCTATAAGCTCCATTTCTTCCTTGTCATTGAGCTCCTTCAAAGTTGTGGCTTTGACTTCCCAAGATGGAGGGAGTGCGCGGATGATCTTCCTCACCTTTTGGTCGTTGTCAATAGTACACCCAAAGAAGAAAGTCCATTAGTATTCTTTGTAAATTTAGTAACCATATCATCTATGGTTTCATTCTCTTGCATAGAAAAATTTTCATTTTGGGAACGAAGAAGGTCAATTTTTGCCCTCTTTACTTGTGAAGTTCCCTCATGAGTGACAAGCAAGTGAGCCCAAATCTTATGGCGGATTTGCAATGAATGACTCTAGAAATATCATCGTCATTAAGAGTTTGAAGTAAGGCATAGTGTGCCCTTGCATTAGCGTCAAACTCTTTTGTGTCAATATCGGACCAAGTGTCCTCATTATCGGTGGGTGCACTAAATGGTTTGGTCACCGCTTTTGCTACCCGGCTTCCTTGGGATTACAAAAATACGGTCATCTTAGCCTTCCATATAGGAAAGTTAAGGCCATCAAACTTGGGTGGGGTCTTAATTCCTTCGGCCATTTTCACTAAGTGTATGAGGATGAAAAATGAATAGAATGATTAGCAATAAAGGATCTTTCTAAGGTTGTTAAGCCAAGAGCCTAGAGACTAAAGGTCTGATACAAATTGAAAAACACCTAGAGGGGGGTGAATAGGTGTTAATGCTAATCTAATGATCTTTTTAAACAAGTATCAATATATGATGCAAACGGTCACTCAAAATAAGAAATTGAAGCTGAATTCGCCATGAAGGGCTCTAAAACTTCTCCTCTTTGATTCCTCTAGATTATGAGTTGAGGCGCGTAATTGCTTTCTTGTTGAGATGAGTAAAGACCGGGAAATGCAAGAATGAAATGGATGCAATAATGAAGTGTATACAAGATATATCATAAGATAGAAAAGTAGAGCATTAAAGAGCAATAAGTAAAACAATTGCAAACACAAAGGATTTGTTTCGAGATTCGAGCCACCGCTCTACTTCCCCGCCTTCACCACCGTGAAGGGTTTTCACTATATCCACCGAGGAACTTTACAAAGATCTACCGAAGACCGGAGTACTAAACTCCACCAATCCAACCCTCTCCACAACGAGGGCTCTCAACACAAAGAACAATAAGTAATAAGGTGATCAACAAAGGACCACACACTTTTCTTTTACAACTTCTAATAGAATGAGGAAGTATTTTGGCTCAAGAAGTGTAGAGAAAAATTCAGTTGAAAAGTAGTACTAAATTGCTTGAAAAACAACTGAAAATAAATTGCCAAGAACGCACTTAAGAATTGAAAGCCTTTGAAAACTTTTTCTTTCGTTTTGGAAACTTGAAAACTAGGTATTTTTCTTATTTTTTGCAAGTGACCAATCCCCTCTATTTATAGGGATTAGAGGAAATCTAATCATCATTAAAACTAGCTTATTAGGTCAGGAAGTAGCCCCCAAAAATTCAGAGAGATCAGATCAAAACATCCCAATCAAATCCCATAATTAAATCTCTGAAAACTAGCCGTTATGGTGCTGGCGGCTGTCGGTCGACCGACAGTCCATTGGCAAACTAGCCATTGGACTCGGTCGACCGGTCGGTCGACCGGCCGTTAAAAGAAAAATTTCTCTTTGGTCTGTCGGTCGACCGGCCCGGTCGACCGATAAAAACCCGAGAGCAAAGGGCTTTCAGTTGGTCGACCGGTCGGTCGACCGACAGTACCGGTCGACCGACAGACGTGCACAAACGTGCACGCCCTGACCACAAGCCTCGGTCGACCGGTCCGGTCGACCGATCAAGACTGAAATGGAACCGGTCGACCGGCCGGTCGACCGACAGGCCTGAAACAGGATTTTTATAGGAAATCTTTTTGAACTTTGAAACATTTTCAAAATAATTTTATAAGGCTATATAATTAAGTATCATGCTATAAAGGTTGGTATACATGATATAAACAAGATATAAAATTATAAAAAATTTGAGTCATGTGAAACCATCAAGACATGTACCTAAATCAAATACCAAAAACAAAAACCGTATTTTGAAAAATGAAGGTATGTGTGTGTTTTCTTGAGCCAACTTATCAAAGCCTCATTCTTTAACAAACTAATTCTTACAAAGGTTCTAGGTGACTACAAGGTCTTCAAATAAGGGCTTCTCCATAGAATGATGCATAGCTTGAATCCTTGAACCCGATTTGAGACATCTTGGGTCAAACGATCCCGAATTGATTCATCTTTAGGGAAAAGCACAACTAGAATCATAAGAACCCTGAAACACACTGAAACACTAAAAATGATTAGTACAAATAACTATATATGTTTTGTAATCATCAAAACTCAAAAACCGGGTGATTGTAACTTTGGGCTAACAGATTTTTCATTATTAGTCTAATTTAAGTGTATATATCAAGATGTATGGTTTAGGTCACGCATATGATAATCCAATGCTTAGTTTGTGAGAACTTTAATGCTGCTATGGTATAATGAGGCTAGTTATACTCACCTATAAAAGTATACAATATGCAAAATAATAAACCACTCTGTTCGTTTTGATCTAAATATTTTAAAGGTTTATGGACAAAAAATCATGTATTTTGAAGGCCAATTGCTCATGCATCAAATATTGTAAAATGATTGACTTCTAATTTTCAGAAAACCATTCATTTTACCACCACTTAAACCATAGGTAAATGATGTTCAAAATGTACGAGTTTTTGTACATAAAACTTTCAAAATATGTTGAATAAGATTAACAGGGTGGGTATCCTAATTTTGTTGCAAAATATTTATTTATTTAAGTGAGCATAACTAAGTTATGCCCTAGGACTAATATATGTGAAAGCGCAAGGTGAAGTGTTGGACCCCTTTATAAGGCGAGACGTATGCCTTAGGGTGTGATGCGTGGGCCTCATTAAATTTTTATACTTTTATTTTCTAAATTTATAAATACTATATAATTATATATGATGGTATAATATTCTACAAATGGATAAAGTTAGGTCAAGTCACTAATTAAGAATTAATTAGACTTAGTATATGGACATAAATAACTATAAAATATGATAGATGGTGAAGAGCCTAAGGCCACTTGTACTTAACCACATGGTCTTACTCAAGACCACTTGATTAAAGAGTTTACATGAAAAATAAAAGAGATGTATGAAAGCTGCTGTTAAAAATAAAATGCAACACTTAGGGCTTGTTTGTTTCGTCGCAAAACATCGCAAGTCGTAAGTCATAAAACTTTTTTTCCATTTACCGCTGTTTGTTTCGTTGAAAAACAACTTGCAAAATGCAACTCTCATTTTCCCACTTACAGTTGCTACAGTTAAATTTGTGGTCATGTAAATCTTACTTTTACATCCACATTTTTCATTTACAGTTGCTACAATTAATTTTGTGGTTATGTAAATCTCACTTATAGTACACTTTCAGTTCAAAACAGTTACTTGATAATTAATATATAATTTAATATTATTAAATATTTAATATTTTTAATATTTTAATAGTGTTTAATTTCTTATTTAATTACTTTATATTTTTAATCTTTAATCTTTTATTATTTTTAATATTGCTTTAATATTTAATATTTTACTATTTTAATTTAATATTTTTTATTTAATACTATATTATTTTATTAATACTTATACCAATTTTTAACTATTCATTAGAGTTAATATTTATTAATATAACAATATTATACTTTAATATAAAATTACTATATATTTAATTATTTATTTTTATATAAATAATTACTTTATTAATATTGTAATATACTTTATTATTATATTAATATTTTTATTATTTTAATATTATAATAATAATTCATTATTAAATTATAATTATATTTTACTTTTTATTTTATTATAAAATTACAGTAATTTATAATAAAATTTAATATTATAATAATTTTAAGTATTTTTAATATTATAATATTATAACTATATTTTATTATTTTCCTTAAGATTTTTTAATATTTATGTTTTATTAGTATTCTTAGAATTTTATTAATGTTCTTTGGATTTTCTTAAAATTTTATATTATTTATTTAGTGAATATTTTAGTAATAATTTACTAATTATACTAATATTTTATTAATATATTGTTATAAATAAAATATTAAGACTATTAATATTTTATCTCAAATTTATTAATACAATTTAATTTAATAGTATTTATAATATTTACTTGCAGTTGCACAGTTAATTTGTGGTCAACTTTTCCAGTTACACTTTGGATCTGCTTGGTTGTCGTAATTGGTCGTAATTCGTAGTCGTAATTGGTAAAATCATTTACAGTTATAAATGAGATACATGCATGTAAGTTTTATAGTATTTGGTTGGTAATATAAAGTTATAAGTGAAAAAGTGTATTGTATTTCACGGTGTTTGGTTGTCGTAATGTGTAAGTCGTAAGTGAAAAAGTTGACCACAAAATTAACTATTTGGTAATTTAAAAATTTTTAATATTGCAAATAAATATTAAAAATGCTAAATATTAAAAAAAATTAATATTAATATAAAAAAATAATACAAATTTGCACGATCACAAAATTAACTGTAATTGGGCTGTAAGTGAGTGGTAATTGGGTTGCAAGTGAGTGGTAGTTGAGTTGCATAAGTCTTTTACAAATTACGGTCCAAACAAACGCCGTTGTTGTAACTGGGTTGTAAGTCATTTACAAATTATGAACTTTTACGTCTTTTACGGCGAAACAAACAGCCCCTTTCACTTTACAACCAAACACCGTAAAATGCAATATACTTTCCCATTTACACTTTCACTTTATCAACCAAACACCGTAAAACACAATTTATTTTTCCTGCTACAGTTCACTTTTTCCATTCTCATTTTACGACTTACGACTTGCGATGTTTTGTGGTGAAATAAACAGGCCCTTAGTTGTCAAAAGGAGAATTCAACTACAAATAAAAATGAAACAAAAAACCAGAATCCAACCGCAAATTCAAAATAAGTGTTTATGCATTCTCTGATCGAAGATAGCCAATTTTCTGGAAAACCCATCTTCTTCATAATGAATATTATAAAATCCCTGTTAAAACTATCAAAGACTTTGTGGAGATCAATTTTCGAACATTTTCAAAGAACAACCTTTTGGTGCTTGCCTCTTCTTAAAATCTCTTATTAGCTCATGTGCCAATAAGGGACAGTCACTTATCTGGCTTCCTTTGAGGAAAGCACATTGATTTGGAGAAATGAGCTCAGTGATTACTGCTTGAAGCCTGTTGCAAGAACTTTAGAAATTATCTTGCAGAAGCACATTGCAACAAGATATTGGCCTGAAATCAGCTAATTGAGAGGGCTTTACAACTTTTGGAATTACTGTCATAAAAGTATGGTTAATCTCTCTAAGAATTCTTCCAGAGTTGAAGATTTCTAGTAGTGTAGTTGTCCAGCTGGTTCGTGCTTAGCTCTTTGGATCAATTGACCATGGTTTGACTCCCAACATTAGCAAAATGCACACACACACGCACACATATATATGTACATACATGTCCTTTAATTGTCTGGCTGGTTGGGGGTCGTTGGGTGCATTCATTGCTTTGCATAGCCTTCTTTTTCCTGCTCTCTCTTTCTTCCTCTCTGTTTCATTTAATTATTTTGTAACTGCTTGCCTAATTGAGTGACAGATAGATAATATGTTTTACAAAAGAAAAAAATAAATAAATAAAGAAGGTAAAGGAAATACATGGAAGGTATTGATGCCCCTTTTCCCTGTGTTTAGTCCCTATATATATATTTAGAGAGAGAGAGAGAGAGAGACTTGTGTCCTTCCAAAAGGATTTGAGCCCGAATTCTTCCAACTCAAATATAACCCTCCAATATTCGAATACAATATCCACTCCGTTGAAGTTGATCTAGATTATTTCAAGTATTTTTGAACCAAAAATCAAGTGTCTTGAATACTTTTTGCCCATCCATTAAGCGGCGATGTCTTTAGACATATAAATTCTCGATCCGACCATTTGGTTATGATCTAAATATTTAAAAACCCTTACAAACCAATTTTCGTTAGGTTTCAAATGTTCTACACCGTTAAACTAACCAACTCCTGTTTTTCTCCTACTTGATGCATTGGCAAAAAGTATTCAAGATACTTGATTTTTTGGTTCATAAATACTTGAAATAATATAGATCAACTTTAACGGAGTGGATCTTGTATTCGAATGTCAGATGTTGGTAATTGAGTGGGAAGGATTCGGCCTCAAGTCCTTCTTGGACACAAGTCTATCTCATATATTGAGATAGACTTGTGTCCTTCCAAAAAGATTTGAGCCCGAATCCTTCCAACTTAAATTCAACCCTCTGACATTTGAATATAATATCCACTCCATTGCAGTTGATCTATATTATTTCAAGTATCTATGAACCAAAAATCAAGTGTTTTGAATACTTTTTACCCATCCATCAAGCGGCGCAAAATGGACGACCGAAAGTAGTGAGTTGATTAAATTTATGTCTTTAAACATACAAATTCTCAATCCGGTCATCTGATTATGATCTAAACATTTAAAAATCCTACAAACTAAATTTTGTTAAGTTTTAAATGTTCTATACCGTTAAACTAACTCACTATTTAGGCCATCTGTTTTTTTCCTACTTGACGCATGGGCAAAAAGTATTTAAGACTTTTGATTTTTGATTAATAGATATTTGAAATAATATAGATCAACTTCAACGGAGTGGATTTTGTATTCGAATGTCGGATGTTAGTATTTGAGTGGGAAGGACTCGACCTCAAATCTTTTTGGAAGGACACAAGTCTATAGATAGACTTGTGTCCTTCCAAAAGGATTGAGCCTGAAAATACAACTCTCCGACATTCGAATGCAATATCCACTCCGTTGAAGTTGATTTATATTATTTCAAGTATCTTTAAACTAAAATCAAGTGTTTTGAATACTTTTGCCCATTCATCAAGCGGCGCAAAATGGAAGGCCGAAAATAGTGAGTTGGTTAGATCTATGTTTTTAGACATACAATTCTCGATCCGGCCATTTGATTATGATCTAAACATTTAAAAAACCCTACAAACTAATTTTTTATTAGGTTTCAAATGTTCTGCACTGTTAAACTAACCAATTCACTATTTAGGCCGTTCGTTTTTTCTCTATTTGATGCATGGGCAAAAAATATTCAAAACACTTGATTTTTAGTTATAGATACTTGAAATAATATAAATCAACTTCAATGCAGTGGATCTTATATTCGAATGTCGGATGCTGGTATTTGAGTAAGAAGGATTCGGCCTCAAATCCTTCTGGAAGGACACAAGTCTATGTCATATAGAGAATATAGAGACTTGTGTTCTTCCAAAAGGATTTGAGCTCGAATCCTTCCAACTCAAATGCAACCCTCCGACATTCAAATACAATATCTGCTCCGTTGAAGTTGATTTATATTATTTCATGTATCTATAAATCAAAAATCAAGTGTTTTGAATACTTTTTGTCCATTCATCAAGCGGCATAAAATGGACTACCGAAAATAGTGAGTTGGTTAGATCTATATTTTTAGACATACAAATTCTCGATCCGACCATTTGCTTATGATCTAAACATTTAAAAACTCCTACAAACCAATTTTTGTTAGGTTTCAAATATTCTATACCATTAAACTAACTCACTCACTATTTAGGCCATCGGTTTTTTTCTTACTTGATGCATGAGCAAAAAGTATTCAAAACACTTGATTTTTGGTTTATAAATACTTGAAATAATATAGATCAACTTCAATGCAGTGAATCTTGTATTCAAATGTCGGAGGGTTGTATTTGAGTTGGAACTTGGAAGGATTCAGGCTCAAATCCTTTTGAAAGAACACAAGTTTCTTTCTTTCTCTCTCTCTCTCTATATATATATATATATATATATATATATATATATATATATATATATATATAGTGATGATCTGATGAGAGAGCTAGCTTAGGTGAGAAGATGAGAAGGGAGCATATGAGCTGTAGGATTATCTTTTGGGTAGTTAAGATTAGTTTTGGGTTGGTTAAGTTAGTTTTTGGGTTGGTTAAGTTAGTTTTGAGTTTTAGTTTTTATTTCCTCCAAGTCTAATCTCAACTACTCAGAAAGTAATCCGACGGTTCCAATGCTTATTTCTCATCTTCTCACGTAAGCTAGGTTTCTCACTGGATCATTACTCTCTATATATAGATAGATAGACTTGTGTCCTTCTGGAAGGATTCAAAGCCGAATCCTTTCCACTCAAATATAACCCTACGACATCCGAATGCAAGATCCACTCCATTGAAGTTGATCTACATTATTTTTAGTAAGTAAAAACAAAAATCATGTATTTTGATTACTTTTTGCCCATCCATAAAGTAGGAGCAAAATGGACGGCTGAAATAGTGAGTTGGTTTAGTTTAACGGTGTAGAATATTTGAAATCTAACAAAAATTGGTGTGTGAGGGTTTGAAAGTGTTTAATCATGATGAAATGGTCGGATCAAGAATTTGTATGTCTAAAGATGTAATATAAGCTATATGCTATTTTCGGCGGTCTATTTTTGTGCCTACTTGATGGATGGGCAAAAAGTATTCAAAATACATGATTTTGATTCCAATCCCTGTTTTAAATATCGGCCGAGATATCGTCCGATATCTCCTTTTTTGCCTGCTGCCAATACGATATGGAGAAATTGTTCGCAGTATCGTTTGCAGCAAAAACGGCCGATATGTGAAATATCGGCCGATAAATTTGAAAGTGCCCAGATGCCAATTGTAAATCACCTAGAGGGGGGTGAATAGGTGATAATGCTAATCTAGAAACTAAATGCTCAAAATGCGGAAGCTAATGCAAATTTTGCAACACACTTAATATAACACACAATTGTAGCCGAATTCCCCGTGAAGGGCTCTGGACTAACTCCTCTTGATTCCCCTTTAATGGGTTGAGGTGCTATGTGAAGCTCTTGTGGTTAAGTACAAGTGAGGCACACACACAAGCATATAATGGATATGGCAATATGAAACAATGCTCAACACAAGCAAATATGATATGATGAAATGAATGATGCTTTGCACAAAATGGATAGAGAGAGTTAGAGAGACAAGTGGATCAAACGCTAACAACAAGATATGTTTCGAGGTTCGAGCACCCAGCTCTACATCCCCGCTTACACCACCGTGTAGGATTTCCAATCCACTATCTCCCACCGAGGGAACCTCTACCGAAGAGGATTTGTTACAACACAAGGAGTACCAAACTCCTCTCTCAAACACCGCCTCACAACCGAGGGGTAGGAACAACAACCAACACCTCTACCGAAGAGGGTTTACAAACCAAACTCCACCTCTCACTAGAGGGAGCAAACACCAATCTCCACCTCTACCAAAGAGGGAGCAAACACCAACCCAATACAACAACCTCAACCTCTACCAAAGAGGGAGCAACTCAAGAAATCAAGGGGTTTACAACAAGTGGTATATCTCAACCACAAACCTCTTTCCGTTTTCTCTTTTCCACAAGACAAGGATCCTAATAGAATAGGATAGATGATAGCTCAAGTGTGGAAAACAAAGTGTTTTGATCAAAGAAAATCTCTTGAGAAAATATCAAATTGATATGGAAATGAAGAACAAGAAACCAATTCCCAAAAACTTGTTTTCTTTGAAAATAACAAAACACTTAAAAACAAACAAGATGAATCTTTTTGCTCTTCAAACTCTTTTTAAAACTTGTTTTTAAAACCAGAGAATGGGAGAAAATCAGCTCTAAAAATCTTGGTTAAAACCTTAAAGAGATGGGGTATATATAGGCCCATCAGAAAACTAGCCGTTAGGCTGATCTGGCAGCCTGACAGGCTACCGGTCGGCCGGCCCGGCCGACCGCCAACGGTCAGAAATGTGACCGTTGGGGCCGCCCGGTTGATCGCCCGGTCGACCCAAATAAACAGAGAGCAGAGCTCTCTGGTCCGGTCGGCCGCCCGGCCGACCGTCCCAATGTGTGCCAGACGTGCACGGTTCTGTGCACGTCGGTCGACCGTACGGGTCGACCGGCCTATGGTTCGGTCGACCCATGCGGTCGGCCGAACTGGCCTGACAGAAACTGTTCTGGATAGAAAAATATAAGTTAAAATATTTCTAAAAATTCTTTTATCTCTTATAAAAATACCCAAAAATAGTTTTATCATTTTGTATTGATACATAAACATGTGATAAAAAGTTTGGCTCAAATATCAAGCATATGAAACTATTTTTGTGTCTTATCATTTTTATCAAAAATCAAAACATGTATTTTTATCAAACTTGGATTTTTCAATACATGAATAGGGAAGTCAAAATAAGTTTGTATAAGAAGTTTAAGCATGCATGTATAACTAGAATACATCTATTATACATATAAACCATTTAAACTTGTTTTGATCAATCTATTCATGAAAACAAATATCGGTTAAACTAAAAACCGAAAAACCAATATCCAAACATAAAACTAGTGTGTGTCACTTGAGCATATCAACTATTTTAAGCTTTATAAATGGATCTAAACACACTCTAAATTAAAATAGGATACCTAAGTTTTCTTGACGATCTTCCATCTTCAAGTCGACTCGATTCCAAACCGTGATCCACCGAGTGCAAAGGTAATCTTGATGCTCGGGCACGGGAATCACCAAGTGAAGGCTTCCAAACTTCTCTTTTTGAAGCAATCACCAACTAATATCTTGATCAAAGATCTGTAACTAAAATCACAAGATAATTAGTAAACATAACTACATAAGTTAATCATCATCAAAATTAGGGTGGAAGGCCTTTGGGCCAACAAAATTGCTCGATTTAGGCTGATAAATCACCTGATATATCGCCCGATATGAAATAACTTATTTATTGCACAACTGCATGCAAATGTACAATATTTTTTACTGGCTCTGCATGCGTATTATATCATTTTTATTAGGTAGATAAGATCTATGACACTAAACCAACTTTTAGTTATCAGTATTTCATTATATATAGTGTCCGATTTGAACGCTCGATATGTGCGCGTATCCCCGATATCTCCCCCGATACCCGATATCTGATATGAAGAACCTCCATCCGATATGATCTCGATATTCAATATTTAGAACCTTGATTCTAGTTACTTGAAATAATGTAGATCAACTTCAATGGAATGAATCTTGCATTCGGATGTCATAGGGTTGTATTTGAATGGGAAGGATTCGGTCTTGAATCTTTCCGGAATGACACAATTCTATCTCTTTCTCTCTCTATATATATATATATATATATATATATATATATATATATATATATATATATATATATATATATATATATATATATATAGTTAGTTAGTTAGTTAGTTAGTTAGTTAGACTAGGCTTCTCCGACGAGGATTTGGAGCCAACTCATATCTATTGAAATTAGATGAAATGACATCTAATTTGAAAATCCACTATGTTGAAGTTAATCTATATCATTTGGAGTGCTTATAAATCAAAATTTATACTATTTAAGTTTTCTTTTCCATCCATCAGGTAACCCTTAAACGAACAACCAAAAGTTGAGTTATTCAGTGTTATGGTCTAGAATGTTTTAAACCTAACAAAAATTAGTCTTCAAGGGCTTTAAAGTACTTCAATCATGAAAGGGGATTTTCAATTGGTACTCTCCAAGTCATAGATCAACAAAACCCTCCATTCTCAACCGTCTATTTTTGGCCACTTGATCCACATATTAGAAATCAAAAAAACATTTCATTTTTTCTATGCATTTTAAATGATTTAGATCATGTTGAATGGTTTGAATCATCTATTAGAGTTTCATAATACGACTTTCTAAGTGATGGGATCCATATACGTCGAAATTAAATGAAGTAGTGTTCTTTTAGACTATATGGTGATGGCCGTGATTGTGACTTCTTAAAGGAATAAATACCTTATCGATCTCATATATAGATTAAATTAGAATATCTACGCTAAATTTAAGTAGGTACTCTACCGTCAGTTCAGATATACAAGTTTCATCCCTAAACTAACATCTGTACATCAATATATTTCTTCTACACACAATTTCAAAATATACATTTTTCTAAAGCTCTAGTGGACCCATACTAATTAAGGACTTGAATTTTGACTTCACTCTATTATTAGTTATGCTTCTTGGTTGAAATCAAAATGTCCACGGCTACTTTAGTCACTTAGTGTAATGTTTGTTACAAATTAGCATACCTTTTTGTTAGTTTATAATTTTCTCATTCTCCGGTGTAGACATTGCATCCAAAACATCTCTTGTCCATTTCCATTGAATGATTTGGAGGATTATTTGATTACCAGTGATTCACTCAAGTGTCGAAAACTTGTAAAATTCCTGGATTTATATTTTTATATGAATTAAACTCTCATATTAATCAGATCTACCAACAATTCTGGTTCTCATCTTTTACTGTTCCTGTCATATTAGTCATGCATTTTTCAACAGTGTGGTATACTTGTCATTTCACAATCATTTCAGATAACTTGTTGATTACGTCTTTTATATGCTAATAATGTGGAATGTTCATTGGCAGATGGGTTAACTGGCCAAAGTTTTCTAACTGAGAAAGAGCAAGTTCATGCTCACATCCCCCCAGAACTTCTAGTCCATATTGATTTATCAAATGATATTCTGAAGTCATTTTATTTACTACCTTCAGTGATGTACCGATTAGAGTCTTTGATGTTGGCTTGCCAGTTACGTGCTGAAATTGGTTACAATCATGGCACTTCCTGCATCCCAAGTTTTCTGGTCTGTGTTTATCTTGTCATTTAATGCAACGAGATACAGTATTCCTTAGATACAGTATACATTTCTTAAATCTCCCCAAATTTTCTTCCTTTCAGATTTTGGAAGCAATTTCAACTTCAAGATGTTGTGAGAACTTCTCTTTGGAGCGCTTGGAACTGTTGGGGGACTCAGTACTGAAGTATGTATTGAGTTGCCACCTTTTCCTCAATTATCCCAATAAACATGAAGGCCAACTATCTGATCTGAGATCTAATGCAGTTTGTAACTCAACACTACATAAGCTGGGAATTGGCCGCTCCTTGCAGGTTTTCTCCTGTATTGCGTTTTACAGTTTACATCTAGTCAATTACTCATAGTTATAAAAGTGATATTCAAGGTTTTGATGTTAAAAAAACCATGATTACAAACAAAAAAATTTTGAAGTGGTTGACAACATCTGAATTGTTTCTCATTGCCCTCCATTGGAGATGCAAGTTTAAACATGGACTCCTTAACGAGGTTGTCTTCATGTCTGACCATAAGAACTATATCGATGTGAGATACTAGACATGATATTAACCCTATAATATATATCATGTGATATTGTCGATATGGCCGATTTTGATACTAAAAATTATTGGTTGACCGAGATTTTAAACCATGGTTTACACCCTTGCATTATGCTGATATAATGGAGCCTAATCTTTGTATTTGGATTTTGGTTGGGTGGATCGTATTCTGGAGCTTGCTTTGGTGATTGGGCTCTAAGGTTGATTTCATTATCTTCTTTATCATTTCCTTGATTTTCCATGTTTTGGGGGCCTTGTTTAGAGCTGGGCAATGCCTTGGATTTGAGAATTGTCTGAGTTCCTTGGAACTAATAGGCAATAGGCAAGTGTATAGATGGACACTTGTACCATTAAATCTCTGGCCATGTTAATGTATTGGATTTCCACTCAATGCGCACTTCACTAGCAACATGCCACATACTCCTTAAATATGATTTATATTGTATAATACATATTTAATAAAACAACTTTTGTGACACATTAGCCCGATTTTAACACTTCTTTCACATTGTGATATAAATTTCAATGTTTTATGAAATGTCTATACTTTAATGAACAAGCTACTAAAGTTGTGGTTTATTATATATTGATATTTTAAATTCAGTTCTAAGTTGTATTGAATTGACAACAAGTTTTCTCAGTTTATATCACTCCTTGACTACAATGCAAATCACTGAATAAGAAAAGTTTATGGTGTTGACCTCTAGCATTCTTCCTTAATTTTGTAAAGCTTTGGATGGTTTTCAATGGTTGCATGAGCTTGAATTGCATAACCAACAAGCTAGTTTTTTTTCTATTCGCTAACTCACCTACAATGTTTTATGGAAATCCCTTATTCCTTTACATCTTTGGTTAAGGATTTGACACCATTTAGAGGCTTTATGTCATTTTAGTAGCAATCATAAAATTGTCACTTTTCCACCACAAAACCTTGTGTATATGGCGTTCCACTTGATATTCATATTGAAACCTTGAAAGACGACAATAGTGATGCATTGTAACTAATATTAAATATTGTACCTTATGGCAAGGGCGAATCAAAGTGGGGGCCACCCGGGCACGTGCCTCCCTGTGTTGGAGGCAAAATTCAATAATAGGCTGCATTTATTACAGAAAAATGTTGAGAAAATTGAGGGATAATAAATTGTGCCCGACCTCACCAAGTTCTAGCATCATTAACTCCACTTTTTACTCTCTTTGTATGCATATGACAACTCATGCCTCATTTAATTAAAATAATATCATATTTGTGTTATATATATTTCTCTTTTTATTGTAAATAATAAGATACACACTATTAACTAGTGTAGATTCTAAAAAAATTAGAAGTGCAATATCACAAAAGGTAATGATACCAAATTCTCACTGCATTAAACTTATAAATGTGCCCCCTGCATTAAATTCTGACTCCCCTACCTCGTGGGAACATGAAGAGTCAACCAATTCCTATATGTGGTTGTTTAATAAAACCAAGGTATTGTCAGATAACCACATTTTGCTAAAGCTTAAGCTGAGATGTTATGGGCAAACAAGGTACATCAAACAAACCTAACACTTAAATTCACGTGGGTAAACACATGTTAAATTGAAATTGATGAGGTCTGAACCCGTCTCTTGAAACCTAATGCTTTAACAACATGTCGGATAACCCTTTCACCCAAAAACTTAAATTGGTGAGTTGTAAGTTGACAATGTATATCAAGCAAATTTAACACTTAACATGTATAATTACGGAAAAGAAGACATTCTTAAGTATTAAATTTAGTTAAGTACTCAAAAAGCACACACGGTTAGACAAAGGATGGGTATCTATAGTCCCATTCTCTCTCTTGCATTTATATATAACAAAAATTAAAAGATTTAGATTCCCATATGGCAATAAAATAATACTCATTAGTAATATGTTGATGAAGGTATGTATTTATTGGCGCGTCCGCCTATGTTATATCCTACTTATGATTTAATATGCTGACATTTCCATGTGCTATTGTCATGAATGTGCCCATCTCACGTCCCTTTTCGTGCTTCTTAGATAGGTATTAGGAAATATAATTTGTATAAAGAGTGATATATGAGTTGTATTTGGAGTAATTACTTAATTAGAATTCATATTGCTATATGATATTTGGAGTCTTATTTCTATTAGGAGTTGTAATTGTATTTGTCTATAAATAAGATTATAGAGAGATGGTAAACTTTCTAATTTTCATAATACAAATTTTCTCATGGTATCAGAGCGTTAGGGTTTCCGATCTTTACAACCTTCACCAACATTATCTTCGTCATCGACATCTTATTCTTTTCTTTTCTTTTTTTCTCATCTTTTTGTTTAGCTTATAACTTGTCTGAATCCAGATTTATAAAAAAAATAACGTTACTGTTTAGTGAACAATATTGTTCACGTGAACAGTAAATTGAAAAAAAGAAGAGGATCATGTGGAGGAGGTTCAGACTATTCTCTTTTTAGATTATATATTCTTATTGAACACTCTAGGTTTGGTGATTTTATATGAGGTGTTTAGATCCCGAGGGAGAATCATTTACTTGGGTCTTTTGGCATATTTAGATCCTAAGGGAGGATTACTTGCTTGGATATTTTGGCGTGTTTAGATCCCGGGAAAATATTATTTGATTGGATCTTTTGGCGTGTTTAGATCCGAAGGAGCGATTGTTTGGATATTTTGGCCAAGAAAAGGATCGATTTCATAAGAGAGTTCAACATTATGACACAAGAGGAGTATGCATGCCAGAATTTCAGATCTTTTAGCAGTTTCAATAGTTTCAGATGTTTCAGCAGTTTTAGGCTGCCCGAATGTCTTCTTCTCAACAATTTGCTCAGCAGTTTCAACAGTTCAGATATTTCAGTAGTTTTAGACTTCTCAGATATCGTCTTCTTCCGCCACAACTACTCTGGTCTGGTCAGGTAACTCCTAGCTTGCCTTGCATTATCTTCACATATTATAGATTTATAAGCTTCATATCAATATGATTGAAACCAAGGTATATCGTCATATCTTGATTCTACGTGTTCTTTTTCTCTGTGTTACATTAGCGGACGATTCTACTTTTGTCCATGACATAAAAATTGCTAATACCACATCTTCTTTATCTCTATCATCTGTACTTAATATTTCAAATTTTCTTTCAATTTACTATTACTTTGTAAAATTACTAGAGCGTTAAATTATTCAGTAAAATTATATCCTAACTTTTGTGAATTTTTGGAACTTGGAATGAAGATGATTATAGCGCTAGGAATGAGAAAGACATTGTTTTACCTGGACTTAGTCTCCAAACTGGCGTGCACCGATTCTGTTTCACTTTTTTATCATCGTTGTCGGTTATGTCATCCATCTCTATAGGTTTTAAAGTTTTGGTTTCGTCAAACTGAGTCTTTAGAATGAAAATCTTCTCAACTAAGAAAGCATAATCGAATGTCTTATCCTAATAGAGTCAATAAAAGAGTCAATTACCAATTTGCTTTGCTTCATTCAAATGTATGAGTCCATGTTCAATAAAATTCAAACTTGGTTTTTTAGTATTTTATTATTTTTGTAGATGATTATCCACATATTACTTGGCTTTATCTCATGACATCTTAATTTGAGATCTTTTCTGTATTTCAAAACTTTTATTCGGAGATTAAAACTCAATTTAACACTTTTGTGTGAAAATTTTAAGATGTGAATAATGTTAAGAAGCATTTTGTTCATCTTTCTTAAATTTTATGTCTGAAATGATATTATTCATCAATCTCATATGCATAAACTTTTCAAAAAGATGGTGTCGCTGAGCATAAAAATCGCCATTTGCTTGAAATTGCTCGCACATTGCTTATTCATAGGAAAGTTCTTAAATAGTTTTGGAGTGATATAGTTCTTATAGTATGATATTTAATCAATCGGATTTCTTATTTTGTTCTGCAAAATCAAATCCAATATTTAGTATTATGTCCCCAAAATGATTTGTTTTCTGTGCCATCAAAGTTTTTTTGATGTATGTGTTTTATTCAAAAAAATGATGCACATAAAACACATCTGAATTCTCATGCTCTTAAATGTATTTTTTTAAGTATTCTCAAACACAAAAGGTTTCAGTGTTATTGTCCTTCACTAGATCATTTTCTTATTTCAGCTCATGTCAATTTTTTTGAGTCTAAATACGGTTTGATAGTGAGTCTTCCTCCATAGGGTCGGAAGACGACATGTTTTTCCTTATTCAAGATCCACTGCATACTCATCATCAGTTGATATAGATCTAAGTACATCTATGCATGGAGAATCAAACCACATATCCAGTTTAGAGAATAATTAGAGTCTTCATAAGATGTACTTCTATTGCACCTGTACCAATATCTACTATTCCAATTTCTGAATAACAAACTGGTGAGAATACATCTGTTTTACTCTCTAACGTTACTACTAATGATTCTGACACTCTCTGATGATGTTCTTCTCATTGCTCCTCGCAAGAATTAAAGCACTTGCGCATCTCATCTTATCTCTCGCCTTTTATTTTATTCACACTTGTCTCCCTTCTTTCATGCATTTATTTTTTGTAGACTCATATTTTCTTCTTGAGTCTGTGTTAGAAGTCTTATCTATCTCAAAATGGAAGGATGCCATGAAAGAAGAAATGCTAGCCCTAAAACAGAATAGAACCTGGGATCTTTCTGCTCTTTCACTGGAAATAAAACAGTTGGATGTTAGTGGTTGTATATTGTGAAGTTGAATCCTGATGGGTCATTGTTTCATTTGAAGGCCTGTTTGATTGCCAAATGGTATTCTCAGGTGTATGAAATGAATTATCAGGACACCTCGCCGATTGCAAAGCTGACATGTGCAGATTCTTATTTCTTTGATTACCACTCATCAGTAGTCTCTCCATCAGTTGAAGAATGCTTTTTCTTAATGGTGTTCTTGACAAAGAATTTATATAGAGCAATTACCCGGTTTTGTTGCTCAGGGGGAGTCAGGGAAGGTGTGCAAGGTGAAGAAGTTTTTGTATTGCTTGAGGCAGTCACCGAGAGCTTGTTTTGGATGATTTTTCTCTGTTGTTTGGACTTTTGATCTTTCTTTTTCTCAAAAGGATCACTCTTTGTTTGGGCGACACCATCAAGAGAAGAGGTTACTCCTTTTAATGTATGTGGATGATATCATTATCGCTTGGCGATAATGCACAGGGATTGCAGATTTGAAATGCCACTTACATTATCATTTTCAGATAAAAGACTTTGGATCTTTATGGTACTTCTTAGGCATTAAAGTAGCTAGGTCTAGGAGGAGAATTACTCTTTTCCAGAGAAAGTATGTGCTTGATATGCTCTCTGAGGCAGGTATGTTGGGGTGTAGAGTTGTTGGTGCACCCATGGAAGTTAATGTCATGCTGCTACCTCATCGGGGGAAGATCTTAGATGATCCTGTCAGGTATCGTTAGTTAATGGAAATGCTACCTAACAGTAACTAGACATGATCTTGCATTTGCTGGGAGTGTTGTAAGTCAGTTTCTCCTAGCACCAAGAATATCTCATTAAGATGCAGTAGTGCAGATTCTTTGATATTAAAGAAGTCTCTGGGAAAAGGGCTTCTATGTTCAGATTGTGGATATAACAGAGTTTGCTGATTTTCAGATACTGATTGGGCATGATCACCTGTTGATAGGCAATCTATCACAAGCTTTTGCGTGTTCTTTGGAGGAAATCTTGTGTCATAGAAAAGAAGAAGCAGAATGTGGTATCACGATCTAGTGCAAACTTAGAGTATCGTGCGATGGCGAATGTAACTTGTGAAATGGTTAGAGTCAGAGACTGTTGACTGAGTTGGAGTATTCCTTGCAGTATTTCACGAGCTCACAAAACAAGTTGAAGTGGATAGACATTTGGTATGTCAAAAGATAGAAAATAAGATTGTTAAAGTTTGACATATTTCATCTGATCATCAGCTGATAGATTCACAAAGTCTCTTGAGAAGACACGAGTTGATTTTATTTGTGACAAGCTGGGCATATATGATGTGTGTGATCCAGCTTGAGGGGGAGTATTAGGAAATATGTTTGTATGAGAAGAGGTATATGAGTTGTCTTAGGAGTAGTTACTTAATTAGAAATCATATTGCTACATAATATTACGAGTTATAATTGTATTTGTAAATAAATAAGAGTTTAGAGAGATGACTCATCAACTCTCTAATTCTCATAATTACAAATCTTCTCAATAGGCATGGAAAAAAACACCATAGAAGGAAGCTTTACATCTTGCACTAAATGAATTTCTACTTTGAGTGATTGATTGATCAAATCCTTTTCATCTTAGAAATTTCAATTTTGTTTGAAAGCTTTGTAAGAAATAATTTTTGCAGAGGAAGTCATGACTTCCTCTATTACAAACAAGGGGTGTGATTGCCTTTATAGAAAAGGATACTCTGTATAGCCGGGAGACACTCAAGTGGTAGTCTTCCAGATGCCCCAATAAAGCATTCTCATTGAAAGTGAATCAATAAAGTTAAATATGACAATACTACTATGTAAGTGTTCCTTTTAAATATATTTGGATTGATTCTAACTTTGAATTGATTTGGGCTGAATAGGTTTGAATAACCATTATCTTTTCTTCCCTTGCTTGAATGGACTATACCATCCTATTTTTGGACAATGTCCCATTTTTATGGTGTATCTTTGCGTGATGTGCTATAATAAATGTTTATTGTCTTAAAGTCTGCAATGACACAAAAACCCCGAAATTATGGTGTTGAAGGATATATTTTTATATTCTAACACTAACCCGAGGGCCCTTTCGTGGACCGAAACATGGTTTTTTACATAGTGTTTATTCTAATTTGCTTTTAAATACGTGCCAACTAGATCTTAACTTGGTTGGTTTCGGTACCATCTCAAAGTCTCACCACTGCACCAAAACTTTAAAGTGTTTTGAGTCACGGGACATATTTTTTTGATTCTAACAGTTGTAGTGGAGCCTAAATGCTAATGTGTTCAATTTCTTTCCATGCACGGCTTGATTATGTAGAATTTTTCGTTCATATTTAGAATAATGTTTTTTCTTATATGTCTCCTCAACTCAATAGGAACTTTGGGATCAACAGATCTTATCCAACCTTGGGATCCTGACTGAGCGATAATCATGTTGATGTCTTTTTTTTTGTTGTTTTCATCTTTAGATGCTAGCGTTATGCGATTATTTTGTTAGAATATAAAAGTATTACCTTAAGTCCTTCACCACAAATTTAGAGGTGTAGGACTTTAGAATGGTATCAAAGGATCCTGATTTAAATCCTACTGGGAGCACATTAAAGAAGTACTGTCGGAGAAAAAGCACAGCTTTACCCTCACCATGACTTCAAAGTTTTGGTGCAGTTGTTGTGACTTTAAAGCCATTGTTTTACGACAATTAGTCTATATCCAATATACCAAGTTTTGATTTCTATTTTGCCCACAAGACAGAGAATTTGAAGAGAAGAAACTTCATACTCTAGTGCAAGGACCTTGGTCAATAGGGTTCGGAATGCCGTGGAGGTTGTTTCTTGATTCAATTGATGCAAGTTTATATTTTAAGCCAATCGGCTCAAGTGGATACTTTTGGGATTTTAAAAGTTTTGGGTTTCAATGAACTTAAATGGGATTTATGATAGCTTGTTTGCTCCTTGTTATTTGATATTGAATCTTTGTGTGATTGCATAAAACTTACTAGGAGTTTTCATTATCATTGCATAATTTATGTTGGATCATTATTCAAGTAGTCTTGTCTGTGTGCACATAGGTGATTTGCACAGGTTTCTTGACCGGTCTATAGGTATATATAGAGTTTTCTGCATCTACGTGCTTATTTATATTTGCATCTAGATTCGTATAGTCCAAGTGATTCGTATAGCCCAAGTCTTTATGTCGCAGGGCTTATTCATTTTGTAAAGTCATAACAAAATATGTATATTAAAGCTTTAGCACATTTATAATCATCACATGTTCTTATATTATTAGATGTTTGGAATTTGGATGCACGGACATGTATATGTATGTATGCGTGTATGCTCTCCCCATTGTTAAGTTTATATACTCTACTGTCATGTCATTGTGTCCTCGTGTCCTACTTTTCAAGAAATTGTTGTGTCTCATATTCGTGCCTTGACTCTGTTCCATGCTAGATCTGGGTGCAAAATAGCGTGTGCACTGGAGCCAATTTCAGATTAGTTATCAGCCAAAATGAGGTGTTATGTGCACATTGTGGCATCAACAATCTGGTTAATTATTCACACACCCACTTTTGTAATTTCATTTTTCTGTAGTTTAAGACAACCCCATGCATATTGTCTATTCAACTTGACATGATTTTCTTTCTTTATAGGGTCACTTACATCTCCCTAAACATGTAACATTTAATTCAATAAGTTTGAGCACCATCTAATCTCAGCTAACCATTTCCACCATCCTTAACTTTCATCTCAAGTTTTATCAAATGCCCTCTCTTTATCCAAAATAGGGGATTAGATGAAAATGTAAAAAAATTATGTTCCAGAAAATGTAGAGATAAGTACCAAAATGTAAAAGAGAGACAAAGGAACTATAACAAAGACCTATTGTGCAATCACACTCCAAAGATTATTTTGTTTTAACAATGTTGCATTGCCTTGTTACATAGGTTTTCAACCTCAACCTATTGTTCTCGAACCTTATCTAGTTCTAACCATCTAAACATACATGTCGCTTTTCCCACTCTGCTTTTGTAACACCCTGTCTCCAGAATACGTACCTAGATACGTGTTATGATTTTTCGATCGTATTTTCTTATTTCTCCTTGTATTCGTTTTAAGTTTGTGATTATTTATATTATTATTTGGTATCGAGTTCAGATTTCTGGACTCAAAGTCAGCCCGAGTTTGAACCAGGGACCCGATCCCAGTGTACTGCTCGATTGACCTTTCTGTTATTCAGATTTTACTGATATTCAGATTTTACTGATTTCAGTTTCAGATACTGTTTTTCAATATTTTAAATTTTCATCATTTTTTGAAATTTTTCTGAATTATTTTAGAAATATTCAAAATCAGTATCAATCGGTATCGCCGAGCGATTCTTAGACTTTTAATTTACAAACAGAGTTGAATTTCTGAAAACAGATTTCACATTGTTCCTCAGGACCATATTTTCTACTTTAACACATTTTGAGGATTTTTTTTGAATTAGTCAAAATTCGACATAATTGGTGTCGACTGGTATCGCCGATCGATTTCAAGATTTTTAATTTGAAAACGATATTCTTGAATCTGATTTCACCATGTTCCTCATTATATATTTTATATTTATAAAATTTTAGGGACTTTTTCGAATTATTTTATTTTTCGGGTATTTTCAGTATTTCTTCTGTATTTCCCGAGTCCGGATTTGACAGGATATTTTTTTTTCCTTTTCTTTTTTTCTTTTTCCCTTTTTCTTTCCCTCTCCTTTTCCCATCCTTTTCCCCTCCTTTTTCTTTTTTCTTTTTCCTATTTTTCTCCACCACAAATTTTCTCCCCAAAATATCCTACTTCACTCCTCTTTCCTCCCCCAAACGCCTATCTCCCCCACCTGCTGGCCGGCGCGGGACTCCCCAGCCCTGGACGCGAAGCTCTCCCACCCCCCTTAGAATCTCTCCTCTAAATTCTCTTCCTCCATCTCTCAAATTCATTCACTACCTCTTTAATTCCTCTCTCAATCTCTCCCTCTCCTCTGCAGACCGGCGCCGTCGCACCCTTCGACGGGCCCTCCTCTAAAAAAATGATCTATCATATGTTTATTTTTTTACCAACACATGTTTATAGTGTACTTGTTACATCTAGTTTGTTTTAATCTTTCCATGTACTGCTAAATGGGCATATCTTCTGTATATGCAAGGACCATAACAAATTTCATTTACCAGAAATAAGAACATGGTTATACCATAGTCCGAATATTCTTGAAAAAAAGTTATCATCATGAAGCAATGTATCCTCTAAAAGTTTCAATTGCTCCCCATCTAGGGGTGTCAAATGGGCCGGCCGGGCCCAGGTACGGTGGGCCAAGGGAGCGGGTGCATGCCAAGCATTGGCCGACCCGACCCAGGCCTGGGTCCCTTTGGGGGACTCGGATCCTGCCCGCGACCCGACCGGGCCGACCAGATTACTTTTTAAAAAAATAAAAAATATTATTACACACTAAATATGTTTTTCTCTCTACTATTTACACGAGTGTTGGGTGGTGTAATTGGTCATCAGGCTTCTCTCACTCACACTTCCTTAGTTCGAACCAGGGCATTTACAATTTTTTTGACATTTTATTTCTCGAGGTGTTGGATGGGTGGCGGGCGGAGTGGCGAGCGACGAAGGTGGAGGGGGTGGCGGGAGGGGGGGCGGCTGTTGGGGCAGGCGGAGGGGGGCGACGGGGGGAGGGGCGACAGACGTGGAGGGGGCGGGCCTTTGGGGTAGGCGGGTCATGCCAAAGCCCGTGCCCGGGCTTGGCATGGTTGGCCCGGGCTGTGAGCCGCTTTACCCAAACCCGGGTCCATGGGCTGGACACGGGCAGGGTCTGGCCTGGGTATCACCCAGGCCGGGCCAGGCCGGGTGGTACCAGTGCCCAAGCGGGCCGTGCGCGTGCGGGTTGCCGGCCTGACCCAGTTGACATCCCTTCCCCATCTTCCCATTATCCTCCACCCATGCTACTGTGTGTTAAACTCATCTTGGAATGTCTGATAAGATGGGTGCAGCGAAAGGTGGAATTATCATGGGGAAGGTTAGTAGCCTTCTCCTGCAATGTGGGCCTTAATCAAAGAATTTATAGATATTAAGCACCGATTCATGCAACTAGGGACATACCTGAATCCAATTTGTGTCCACTATGGATGCGCACGGATTTGTGTAAGATTTGCAATGGATACAAAATCGAGGTTTAAATATAGTGGCGGGTGAATAGGGGAAGGAGTGTGATGCAGAGGAAAAGACGGAAATTTAGAGATAAAAAACAATATCAGAATGAAATCAAGTAGGTGCGAAATGGCTGCATTTGCGTGGGGACGATGAGTGCCGTGTTTTGGATTTGTGGATGGTGAAGCACAGCTTAAAGTCGAAGGATGTCGATAAGCTAAGAGGAGAAATAGAGCCATCGGCAAGGATGGGCTCACATGGGGGCATAATAATAATTTTGTAATTTCTATTTTATTCATGACACTTGGGAATAGGCTCACTGAGAAGCGTGCATGAGGTGCTCATGTTTTGTGAGTCGCGACACCTGGATGATTATTGACAACACGAAAAATTTATTCAACACCTCTGTGTTGATATTTTATTTATACCCTTTAACTTGAAAAAAGTACGACTATAAGTTTTTTAAGCCTCTGTTGGGTAGATAATTTTGTTTAAGCCCCTTAACTTGAAAAAAACACAACAAAGTGTCAGTTTTTTAAGCCTCTGTTAAGTCAATATTTTATACATTTCTGATCGGTCATAAGTGATTCATAATTAATTATAAATTTTTATTGATTATAAAAATATAATAAAGTATTATTTTTTGCTATATCCATGATATATTTGTATCCATGATTTCTTAAAACTTTGCGTATCCACGTATCTATATCGTATTGTATCCGATATCCATACTCTGTAGGAAAGCTTAAATATTTAACCGTTGCCTATTTAGTCATGTTTGTGATGTTACACAGGATCACAATTACTTTCAATTCAAAAAATGAGAAAAACTAGGGTTTTGAGAAAAGAGAAATTAGCGTTTAAGAAAAGAACAAAATAAATTTGGGCTTCGGCTTCACATCCCTTACGTCACGGGTTTCACACTCAAAACTCAAGAGCACACTCAAAAATTTTAACTGAAAAAGGTTTTCATTTAATCATCGTCTACTAATAAAAGAAATCTGATGCCTATAAACAAAAGAGCTTTTTTAGGAGATAATTGATATACTAAACACCCACATAAAAAAAGACGACTACTTAAAATAAACTAAAGCATAAGAAAATAACTAGCAGCTGGTTATGTCCTCATCATTTTTCCCGAGGTGGGAGGAACTCGACCATGTCGAATTAGGGCACCCCTCATGAAGCATCTCAATCGGGCCATGGAGGTGGCCGTGACGGCAGCACTAGCGCATCACATCGAGACCAAGGTGGTGGAGGTGGAGTCGGCTTCCGTGAGAACCAAGAAGTCGTTAACGGAAGCTCGACTAAGGTACATGCAGCATGAAAAGTCAACTCTGCTTCACTGACATCTAACCCACATATCAAGGTACCAATTTCCTGTGAAAATGGCTTCTGGAGAAAGATCTGCAAGAAATCGTACACATCAGGCGATCTCAAGAAAATTGAGGCCCTCATATCTGCCAAAGAAGGTATTAGCTCCAAGGTGGGCTCTACTAGAAGATCTACACGGGTCTTAATAGGTAGCTTTACAACTTCCGTGGGTCGTGAGAAAATTTCTTCTTGCAGTGTTACTAGCTCAACAATAACTTCTGGCCTTGATTCTGGCTTATTATCAACTTCTGACTTTGATTTTGGATTTTCAACAACCTCTATCGCCTTACTTTCTAGCATATTCACCATGCCAGCGAGTATCTCCTTATATTCAGCGATTGATCAGATCACTGAATTGTGGTCCCTCAAGGTGTAGAGCATACCGAGTATGAAGAAGTTCTTGTAAGATAAACAATCTCGACAATCGATAAGTCTATCTTCTCACCACCAAAAGCTTCTCCAGCCAGCTGCATTTAGGCATAATGGTACTTTTGCGTAGCTGTCAAGGAAAATTATTTGAAGAAAACTTCAAGTTGATTTTTTCACTTTTCATACCTATCCTGATCATTAAGACCCCGAAAATATGGGAGAGCTGCATGCATGTCCCATTCAACCTCCTTATCACCATCAATATTTATTTGCCACAAAAGTAAAATCTCATGAATAAAATTCTGTGCATAAAGATCATAGGTTACACAAGAATCTAAATGGCTCAGATTGGACTCAAATCGAGCTGAAGATATGACCTGAAATGTTGATTCTCTGCTGCTGGAACAATATCGACCCCAAACACGGGCTCGTGGAGGTCGGATCTGTTTCTTAAGTGCTATGAAATCTCTTCAGCTGCTCCGGGGCTCAGTCACGAACTCAACGCTTCAATTAGACTCTCGAACGGGCCTAAAACAGGCTCTGAATTAAAACTGTGCAGGCTGCTATACTGAACTAACTCAGAGAGCCGCTGACGTCAGCATTGAGCCACTGACGTCAGCAGAGGCTTGGGTTGGCTCGGATTAGAGCCGCGGCTCCGTGTCGTCTCTGTCTCAGCTCGAGCTGATGGCGGAAAGCTTGGAGCCGGCTCGTTGAGTTACTGACGTCAGCAAGTGAGCCGCTTACGTTAGCAACTCAGTTGGCTTAGTCGACTCTGCGGGTCGGATCTGGGTTGGAACAGGTCGGATGGCAGAAACTGACCCGATCTAAAACCAAACAACTTAATCAGGTTTATAGAAATGGGTTTCAATTTGCTTACCCAACAATCCACTATAAATGAAGTTGTCCCTCTTCCAACTAGGGTTTGCAGATCATTGGGCGGCTACAGAGCAGGCGTTGGCATAGGGGGAGATGATGGATCTTGTTGGCGGAGGAAGGCGGTAGCGGATTGGCGGTGGTAGTCGGCGAAGGACAACGGTGATGAGGAACCTGGAGAGATGGAGATGTGGCGGTGATGGAGATGTGTGGTCTGATTTCGGTGAAGCACGAGGTGGAGATCAGTGGTGTTGATGAGGAGTAGATGTTGATCTGAGCAAGGTGGCGGCTGCGAGGAGGTGGCACAGGTGGGTGGCGTGGGTGCGCGGGCGCGTGGGTGTTGGGGGATGGTGATGTTGATGTCGATGGTGATGGCGCAGTGGAGGAGATGTTGAGGGATGAAGATTTTGAGGTTGGTGATGACGATGATGGTAAGGGATGGTGAAAAGAATGATGGAAGAGGTGGTGGATGGCAGCCGCCGTGGAATAGGCTGTGGCGAGGGTGGAGCTTCGAGATTACGGTGGCGGCAGATCTGGCTGGTTGGAATGATGATGGCGGCGGCGGATGATGTCGGTGATGTTTAGAGCAAGAAGAGAGAGAGAGAGGAAGAAGACGTACAATGTAAATTTTGGAATTTTTTTGTTTTCTTTGGGAGAAGAAAGATGACAGTATAAATTTGTATTTTTGGGTGATTTTTGGAAGAGGATTTTGGGGAATTTTGCTACAATGTAATTTTTTTTGGAATAGATCTAGTATTGATCTAGATCTAGGGAGGGTTTCAGGGAGAGATGAGAAATTTTGAAGGGGATTGGAATCAGAAGCTTTGATACCAAAATGATGTAACACGGAATTGCAATCACGTTCAATTCAAAAAAATGGGAAAAACTAGAGTTTTGAGAAAAGAAGAATTAAGATTTGAGAAAAGAATAAGATAAATTTGGGCTTCGCACCCCTTGCACAACGGGCTTCACACCCTTTACGCCATGACACCCCCAAAACTCAAGAGCACACTCAAGAATTTTTATCTGAAAAAACTTTTTATTTAATCATTGTCTTCATAAAAAAATTTAATACCTATTTATATGTTATTACAAAAGAGCTTTTCTAGGAGATAATCGATGTGGTACTAAACACCCACATAAAAAAAAAATAACTACTCAAAATAAACTAAGGTATAAGAAAACAACTAGCAGCTGGTGATGTCCTCATCAGTTTGCAATTATAATTGACTCATTATCGACTTTGGCAAATTATGTAGAGGTGTTGTGAATTGATCATTATTAATAATTAGCTCAAAGAAAGTTTTCATGTCTTAATGTGATGATAATATTAATGTCTGGATAAAAGAAAATTAGTTTTTTCTTCTTTTGAACAATTAGTTTTCTGTTCAAAATAGAACTATCAATTGTTAATTCAATACAAAATTCTGTCACCAAAATGGATCTGTTATCCTCCAAATTATATTTTCTATACATGTTTCATTTGTAACTAGTATTAATTTGATGAAATTAGAACCAAAATGCCTTTCCATATACAGGGATATATACGATATAGCGCATTCGATCCACGCCGTTGGGTTGCTCCTGGCCAGATTTCATTACACCCTTTCCCGTGTGGTTGTGGGGTTGATGCTGCTGAAGTGCCATTTGATAAAGCTTACATGACCGAAGACACTTCCATTGCAATAGGAGTGACATGTGACAAAGGTCACAGATGGATGTGCTCTAAAACTATTGCAGATTGTGTTGAAGCGCTAATAGGAGCATATTATATTGGGGGTGGTTTGAATGCTGCAGTTTCAGTGATGAAGTGGCTGCATATTGATGCTAGCTTTGAGATAGTGTTGGTGGAAGAGGCCAAGAGCAAAGCATCTCAGTTGTGTTATCTCTCTAAAGTTAATGAGATTGAGAAATTGGAATCAGCACTTGGTTATAGCTTCTCTGTCAAGGGTTTATTATTGGAGGCCATCACACACCCATCCTATGAAGAATTAGGAATTGGATACTGTTATCAGGTATTTTGATGGATATTAGGCTTTAATAGCTTATGGTAACTCTTTGTTTGTTCCGTGAATGTTTTAATATGCTTTTACATCAATCACCAACATTTGGAAAATTTGTGCTTACAAATTTTTTTTCTTTTAACCTCTTGGGTTTATTTCAGCGGCTCGAATTTCTTGGAGACTCTGCATTGGACCTTGTAATTACAACATATCTCTATAGGCGCCATACAGATGTTGATCCTGGAGAGTTGACTGACCTGCGTTCAGCTTCAGTCAGTAATGAAAATTTTGCTGAAGTTGCCATAAGGCATCACCTTCAACAGTATCTTCAACATGGTTCTGGAGTACTTTTAGGTAAAATCAAGGAATATGTTAAATATTTCTCAGAATATCAGCATGATGGGAATTTTCTTGTATCACGGAGCATCCTTCGTGGCCCTAAGGTGTGCTTTTCTGTTTTCCTATTTGTTTTATACTTTGCAAGTTATTCCTCAGTTTCTTTTCTACCAAACTCTTTAAATAACCTTCTAGTAAGATCTCAAAGTGTACCAACATTGAAGTTCATTAAAGCTTTAATTGTAGTCTGTATACAGGAAATCGTTGTTGTTTTATTTTTAACTAGTTTCTTTTCACCAACAGGCTCTTGGGGATATGGTGGAAAGTATGGCTGGGGCACTATTGATAGACACATATCTTGACCTAGATAAAGTTTGGGAGATTTTTAAACCTCTACTTTCTCCTATCATAACACCTGATAAGCTTGAATTACCTCCTTTACGTGAATTAATTGAGTTATGTAGTAATCTTGGATTTTTTATAAATACAACATGCACAAAAGATGGTGATGAAGTGGTTGCTGAACTTACTGTTCAACTCAAGGATGATCTGTTGGTTGGACGTGGACATGACAGAAATTGGAAGGCAGCAAAAGCACAGGCAGCACTTTTTTTATTAAACGAGCTAAAGGTGGTCGTTTACCATTTTCCTATGATCCTTTCATTTTAACGATTTCATTGTAAGCGTTTGTACTTAATCTGTATAGCATTGAGTACTTGCCTTAGTTGCTCTGTTAAGACAGTGGACTTCTAAAGTCACTCCACCAGGCTTATTATTTATCAATGTTTCTTGTACTTACTATTTGGGGTTAAATGTCAGATTTGTATCGTAGGTACTATGTGTCTGTTTGTCCATGCCAAGTACTGAAGTAAGTTTTCTTTTAACAGAGGAGAGGAATTTCACATGCTCAGTGTGCATCCAAAAGAAAGAACTGCAGTAATGGACCTGACAATAACACCTACCATTCATGTTCCAAGTTCAATAGCCCTATCCCTCCAAAAGATAATGAATGTATCAGTAGGCCAGACTGTCTTACGAAGCCAGAAATTGTGACATGCTTGTCACAGTCAGGTCCATCTGCACTTGAGGATCATTATTCAAGGAAGATGAGAAGTTCCAAGCTAAATGAACCAGGTATTTAAATCATCCTTCCAAATTGTCTTTCTAAATATGAGATGCTTCATTATAAGAAATTTACATGAGCACGATATTTCTTATAAACCAAGTCATTTGTTTACAGAGTGATATAACTGTTTTAATGGAAGACGTGATTTAAGGGTTTCATGTGTACTTTGAGGTAGTTCATACATCACACACCGTGTATTGTGATACATGGACCATATTTGTTACTTATAATTTCTTTATAGGGCAGTGAGGTTATATACTTTTTTTTTTGTAAAACTTTCTGTTAAAATGAGAGACTAGAAAAGATTGGAACTTTTAATCTGAACTGTATTAGAGTTACATGTACAGGAAATCATTAGAAGATTGAGGCTAGATTTTCTGCAGCAGAGGCTAAATTTCAAATCCAAACAAATTGCACATCATAAATTGCAAAAATCTCAACTTTCGGTCTCTCAATGGCTAGTCCTTTGCCATTTCATTCTTTAAGCTTTATGTTCTTTGGTATCCCTATTTCCCTAATTTCAATCTAGAATTCCAGGATTCCAGGTACCTTTAGACCTCAGTTACAGACGTTTAGAGCCATGTCAGATCTCCGTCACTTCATTTGTTTTTTGAAATATCAGCGCATATGGTTTTATTCTCATCTCTTATAAATATTTCTCAATGCACTGACATAACCTCCATTGCAGTCTTTGCAAGGTTCATTTATTTATTTTTGGACATGAGGATGATATTTGCTTTTATTGCTGCTTTATGTAAATTGTTTTGTTCACAACATTGATCTGTCAATGGTATGGTACTTCCAGTTATTCTTCCAGTTGCAATGCAGAAAGGTGGGCCTCGAACTGCTTTGTTTGAGCTTTGCAGGATACACCAGTGGCCACTGCCCAAATTTGAATTGACAGAACAGAAGTTCAGGTAAATAGTGACTCTGTTTGAGTGCCACAAGTGCCTGTTTGTTCATTCCTTGAGTCTCTCCTAATTCTTTACTTTTGGTATCTCTTTCAACAGACATCCTATCATACTTAATGGGGTAGAAACACCAAACTTCAACATGTTTACATCACATATTACGTTGCATATCCCCAATACCACAGTTATTAAACTAGTCGGTGATCCAAAAACTGACAAGAAAAGCGCAAATGATTCGTCAGCATTTTTCACACTTCACGAGCTCCAGAAAGCAGGAAGGTGTATTCTTAAAGAACAATGACAGTACTTTGAATACTCTCCTTCCGAAGACTGGAGGTTGAAGACTTGCGGTGACCAGGTGCCATCCATCTTCCCCGTCCAGATGAGAACAGTTGTTATTGTCTGCTGTTGAATCCTTAACAACTGCCGGCTTTTTAGTCTTTAATGTTCTTAAATTAGATTTGCCTGCCCATTTAGGTTTGGTGAGCCATATACATAAAGCTAACTTTTAGTCTATTGCTTTGCAAACTAGAGAGTTACTTGGGTGCTCATTGCTTCCTAGTGGTACTTGTGTATTGTTTGCCATAAAGAAAAAAAAAAAAGGAAGAAGGCAATCAGTGTTGTATGTTTAGGATCTTTGGAAAATATTTCTTGGAGTCTAGTTTCCTGTCTTCAACAAAGCTGCTTGTATTTCAGTTTGCTGCAGGAGCCTTCCCAGAATTCAGTCCGGACAACCTCCGGCCATCTCTTCGAGCATGCCTTCCAGCACCACCCTCTTCTTGTACTCAGATTCCATATCCATCTTCACAGAACTCTTCTGCGTCTCTCTGCTGCCTCCTCCTGTTGCTCTCGTCGCCGTCCTCAGAAGAGGGAGGAGGTAGAAGCAGGCGCAGAGGCAAGCTATCGCGCAAGTGTGACCGCACAAAAGCATTATGGTGAGCGTAAAAACCCAGTACCGACAGTCCAACCGCAGGATCAAGAGCTGCAGGCCGGTCTGAACTTCCTGCGTGAACGGGGAGTTGGATCGGTTCCGATGAACCAAGATGTTTGGTCCTTGTCGTGGTTCGGACTGCGTCAGGCATCGAGCTCGGGGGGTGGCTGCTGGTGGCCGCGCGTACCGTACTTGGCTGAGATTTTGGGGAGGCTTGTGCTTTGAGATGCAGCGTTGCTGTTGAGTTCCAGTTCTTCTTCTTGATGTTGGACCTGAGAATTGCTCCTCCTTGGCTTATTGCTTCTGGTCTGCAAATATCAGAATGCACCAGGAGAAATACTTTTATTGTACGTCATAACTCAATACTTTTTCTACACAGGAGGTACACATATAATTGATGTGCTCAGCCAACTAAAACATCCCATAATAAAAACCTGCTCATATAAATATTAAGTAGTAAGCTAACTAATTTTTAGTTTTATCATATTTTTTTTTTTGAGTACATATAATCGTTAAGGTTGCTAATTTCGTCGCTTGTTAATGATAGAGATTGATGTTGACTCTTCACAAGCTAGTATTTACATCGGTTATACTTTTTATATACATTGTTTTTCAAATAAATTTTATTATAAGAGAAACCAAAGAAAGAAGGAAAGAAAGAGAGGCTTTCACGGGAGGCTTGCCTACTATTTGACACGAACTTTTTGCTCCCATCCCATACAAGTAAACCTAATCCAATAAAACATATTTAATAAAACTAATTAAGGGGAGATCATCATCAATCAAAGCAATTCCCATACCTTGTGAAGCTTATCCTTGTCTCCTTGGCCTGCAGGTACAGACTTCGTAGAATCGTTAACGGAGACCGGCACTGTTATCATCTTCATCATCTTCTTCTTCTTCCTCCTCCTCGTCCTCCTCCTCTGGGACCATGGCCAAGAGAACCATGGAGCCTCCTCGTGAGCCTGAGGCTCGGGCCGGGAGGCTAAAGTCGAGCCCAAGTCATCGGACTCGCAGACGGGTGAGGCTGAGAAGCAACAAGAGAGGCATGAACGTGGCCTTCTCCTCCTCTCTTGTTTAAGTTCATGAGGATTCTCTTTGGCCGACATGCTACATGCTATATATGCATGAAAACAATATTGAAGATGGGAGGGGAGAGAGAAGAGGCATGGAGAGGGAGAGGTACATGTTGAGAATGGAAGCTGGGTCTAAGTTTTAGATATAGCCACCTAACTTCATTTACAAGTCTCTCTCTCTCTCTCTCTCTCTCTCTCTCTCTCTATAAGACTTAACTAATTCAACTACTACAGTGATAACTATTTTTTTTTTTTTTTTTTGAGGGAAAGTGATAATTACTTATTGAAGAGAGTGGACTTTTGTGGGCAGAGAATCCTTAGATTACTGGTTCTCTCTGTGCATATATACTGGTGTGTTTGTATTGACTACGTGTATGATAAAATAACAAATACATCGATCTAGTAATTATGTAGTGATATTGTAGTGTTGCAATGGGAAGTTAAATGAAAAGATCAACGACCTTTTTGTCTGAATTGTTCGTCTTTACTTTGCGCGAGCAAACTTGGATTAAACGACAGTGTTCCCTTGTCGCTAGTAATTCCCCCACCTAAATTGTTGCAATTTGCCACGGACAAATCCTTGGTCAAGATTGGAATATACTTGGAAAATGGGTCGGAAAGGTTAAAAAAGAAAGTGAAGTTTATTTTTAGTTCAATTTAACCTAAAAACCCCCTTTTAGATCTTAAAGTTATACTCGACAGATCGGGGCATATACTAATTAGAATGAAACTGGGGTCTAACACAATGATAATGGTTAAGTTAGAATTTTAGAAACTGGGGTCTAACACAATGATAATAGTTAAATTGGATTACAAGTAGGGATACAGACGGATGCGGAGTATCCGCGGATATCCACATTCACATTCAAATTTGATAGGTACGGATATTATTTTTTCACATATGCTAATATTCGTATCTCTATCTGTATCCGAAAGGTGATTGTGGATACGGATATAAAAAAGACAATATCTGTATCCGTATGCGATCAGTATCCCATCTCCCTCCGTCCATGGAGCAAGAGGAAAGCAAGAAACCCCAAACTTGCTCCAAACTCTCCCTTGCTTCTGTCTTTCACTTTGCGACGAGGTCTGTGTGGCCCTCAAAAGAGAGAAAAGACGGTCTCGTGTTTCGGCGGTTCGCCATCAGTTTCCGGCGATTCCGATGAGCTGGCGGGCTGTAGGAAATCGCAACGGTCTTCATGGTGCGGTTTCGCTCAAAGAAGGCGGCGGTGCCCGTTGATGCTGACGCAGAGAATGATCTAATCGTGGCCGCCGATGAGCATGAGAAGATGCCGCCGGCAAAGGTGTCAGCTTCGAAGGCTGCTTCGAAAAATTTCACAAGGTATACTTAGTTGACATTAATCCTAGTCTTTTTCCAGAATTAGAATGAAAAACAGGCTCAATTGCAAAATATTGAATGAAATGAAAAAAAAAAAAAAAAAAAAAATTAGGAAAGATAAATCGATCTATGATCACTACTTGTGGAGGAAAGAATGTGACAGCTAGCACAAGTAGATGGGTTCTTTTCCAACTGCTTTTCACATGTTTCGTGAGAATTTTGAAAGGGAAAATGTGATGGCTGGGTGTAATTTGAATCAAGATTATTTTGAGACCACATAAACTTTAAAGTTTATTCTATATGGGTTTAAGTTAGCTTCTGGTCTCAAAATTAACTTTGTCAAGAGCTATGTATATTTAGAGAAAAATGATAATTTTCATAATCAAATTGCTGCTATGTGGGCAAGTTTCCTATTACTTATTTGGGGATTCCTTTGAGACCACAAAAACTTTTAAAATCTGATCTTTTGGATAAATTTGATAGAAGATTGGCAGGATGGAAAGGAACAACTTTGTCCAGGGGAGGCAGATTTGTTTTGGTAAATTCTGTGTTATCAACATTGCCTATTGATATAATGTCCTTTTATATGTTGCCCAAATTTCTTTATTGATAATTTAGACAATATGAGAAGTATTATGAAGATGGCTATCCACCTTTACTACCAATCACCAATCACTTCCTTTACTTCCAACCACTAACCACCTCCATCACATTCATAGTAAATATAGGTGGTTACTATAAAAATAGTGATTGCATAGTAATCATAAGTTTTACTATAAATAAGCCATTCATGTATTCATCTTATACGCTTGGAAACTACAAGAAGTCTCTCATTCTCTCTCTCTCTACTCTCTCTCTCTCCCTCTCTCTCCCCCCTCTCTCTCAACTTTGTATTTCTTAGTTTTATAACACATTATCAGTACAGACGCTCTAATTCTATCACAAACTTCTACTTCTATTTGTTAAAAGAAAAAAAGTAAATTATTCTGCTCATTATACTCGTATAACACCAATACTACATATAAAAGGAGGCTCTGCCACCTATTTATAGTAATGTGATGTGATTACGAAAAGTTAATATTATTTTATGTTGTTATCTAACTTTACTAACTTCTTCATTGATGTTTGAGCGGAATACACCCCAAGCTACAATATTAACTAACATATATTTCAATTATTTTTATTATTTTTTACTTTATTATTTATGTTTGTATAAGCACTCATCGAAAGCTTTAACGAGTACTATGGCGTACCTATGTTTGTTTCATTATTTATTGCTCCATTATTTATGTCTCTGTAAATACCGACCGAAAGGTTTACCAAGTAGAGTGACTTGTCTATATTATAACTCATAAGTACATATATTTATTTTATCATCTCTTTATTTCATTATTTAATTGTATAAAATTCAATTTGCTTTTCTCTCGCTTCCAATGATTATATAACAGATAGTTTTTGCTCTATAAATAAGTGAATTCTAAACCCCCATAACTCATTTCTCAATATCTTTATCCTCAATTTCTTCATCATCTTCACAAGTTTCAATTAAAGTTTTTTTCAAGATGCTTAGTCTATTTTTGAAGTTTATTATTGTCCTTCTTATTATTCTTTTTGTTGGAGATATGCCTCCAAGTATTTAACTTTCTCTTATACCCCTTGTATTCTCTTTTATTTATTACATTATGATTGACATGTAAACTTTACTGCAATAATTTTGTTCTGAAATAATTCTATTATAGTTATTACCATATCAAACCTTGCAAAGTTTGAGTTCGGGGTTGTTTGGATACTCAGAAGTGGGTGGAAGTGAGAAAGTAGGAAGTATGATTCTTTTCATCTTGGAAAATGAGAATTTGTATTTCTTTTCCAGTGTTTGGATGATAGTTGTGAAGTGCAATTGAAAAGTGTAATATCTTTTCTGGTGTTTGGTGGATAATGTGGAAGTGAAAGTGGAAAGGTTGACCACAAAGTTGACCGTAAAATAATATTAAAATAAAAATTAATTATGAAAAAAATTTAGACTGTAATAAGAATGCAAGTAAGATACATGATCACATAATTAACTATTTTGAGGTAACAACTTACTACAAATGAGATTTACATGATCACAAAATTAACTATAGCACCTTAGAAGTGAGGATTGTTGTGTAAAAGAGAACAGAGAAAAGGAAAAGAGTTTTTTTTATTTTCTTTTTCTGGTATTTGAATGGACATCAGAAGTGTGAAATGACACTTCCCACATCCTCACTTCCGCCCACTTCCAACAGCCTCTTCATTTCACTTGATATTAAGGAAAGAATTATTTGTCTTGGATCATTGACATAAAAATGCACCTCCATCTCGAATCAATGGGTTTCATAGAGACAATTAAGGAGATAAATACTACATCATTGCAAGATAAAGTAAAAGCGACAATTTTTACGTAGACATCTTAATGAGTATTTAAAATGTGAATACCTCACAGTGAAAGATTCAAGTGTCCTATAAAAAAAATCTAAAAGAAAGATTTCATCATCAAAAAAAATTGTGCTTTCTGCCACCCGTGATAAATGGAAAACTTTATGGTTCCATGACTTCAAAAAATTCTGTGATTACAACTCTACAATGTTCAGAATAATGTCGCAACTTACATTATGGGGGTAAGTGTCACAGATAATGAAATGCTGAAGAAAACTTACTTCACATTTCATGCATCTCATAAAACCTTACAATAACAATATCATCTGCGTGGTTTCAAGAAATATTTTGAACTAATTTCATCTCTTCAAGTGGTAGAAAAAATAATGAAATATTGATAAAAAATCACGAATCTAGTCCTACTAGTTCAACAGTATTTCAGAAGCAAATACCATAATTTTTAAAAATTATGGATGAGGACATAATCGTGACCGTGATCATGAACATGGTCATGATTGTGGTTGGACGCGGTCGTAGTGGTTATTATACTCCTTCACAAAACAGCACGATTCAAAAGAGGTATCACGCGGAGAGACGCGATAAAGAAAAAGATGTTCATGAAAATTTTTTTCGGAACCCTGCAGGTTCTTTTATAGATGTGGTATGAAAGGACACTGGTCTCGAGTCTGTCAAACACCGGAGCACCTTTATAAGCTTTATAAGGCATCTCTGAAAGGGAGAGAAACAGAAGTAAATTTAATGCTTTAAACTTTATTGATTATTTTGCTGATAAGGATATTGGTGACAACTAGATCGATGAATGTATTTATGTTTGTCGTATTATAAATTATCTTTGATTGTATGTTATATTTATAATAATATATTTAAAATTTTATTCTCATCAAATTGTTTATCTTTGCATGAAGCTTGATATAGATTATACTAATAATGGAGTCAAGTTCAGTGTCGAGAATTATTTACATACTGGATAGTGGTACAATGCATATTATTCTCAAATATGAAATGTACTTCTCTGATTTAAAATCAACAAAGACAATTATCAATACAATATTAGGTCATGTAGACTTGATTGAAGGGACTGGTAAAGTTAGTTTGATATTGCCAAATGGAAGTTTTTCTTAAAATTTTTTATTTTCAATGAAGTCCAAAAGTTTTAACATACACAAAAAGATTTTTCTATAACTAGATTTTTAGTTTAGTTTTATTGATACATGCTAAAATTCTCTATCAAAATTTTTACCTCTATATATATGAATTTCATAGTTTGATCCTAGTCAAAACTATTTTTATATACAAATATATATATTAAAAATTATATAGATATTTTGAAAGAAAAAACATAGAAATTTTTGGTCTGAAGATCGACCTCTCAGTCGATCGGGCATGCACAGGACATTCACATTACCCAGGGCCAGTGGTCAGTCGACCACCTGATCGACCGATTCACTAGCTCAGTTCAGGGGCTGATGGTTGATCACTGGTTGACTGCCAGACTAAGCTCATTTCTGAGCTCTCTGTTTGGTCTCTCTTGGCCGGTTGATCAACCAGTCGACCGTTGGCGACAACTATTTTGAAATTAGCCGTGGCTGGTCGACCATGCAGTCGACCGCCAGCGTTGCCAGAAATGACAACAGAGCTATCTAATTGGCCATATTCAAAATTAAATTGGTTTTCTTTATCCCAAATGAGCATTTTTCACTTTATTAACAATTTATCAGTTATTTAAAGCCCTGATTAACTCTCTAATGATATTTATCCATCTCCTATAAACAGGGGTCATTCGTAAAAGGTTTTTATTATCAAGAAATCAAGAAAAATCTTTGAAAATTGTTTAAAAATTTTTAGAATTTTGAAAATGTTTCAAGTTTCAAAGGGCTTTCATTTCTAATCAGTTTTTGCAAGTTTTAAACTTTCAAGTTCATTCTTTTCTCTCACAAACTTCTTGAGCCTCAAAATTTCACTCATACTATAGGAAGTTGTAAAGAGAGCTTGTAATCTTGTGGTCACCAAGTTGTAATTTTCTTCTTTGTGCTCTCCTTTTTTTGTTGAGAATTGAGGTTGGAGTTGAGACTCCGGAACTTGTGGGATCCTAATTGTTGAGTTCTTGAGAAGCAAGTGGAAATCCTTTCGATTTTTATTTTCTCTCACTCTTACTTACCGTCTACTTGCTTAATATTGCTCATACTCATATTGCTTTTACTTTATACTTTTGTTCTATTTCTATTACTATTAGTTTATCGGTTTCACTCATTCAAATAAGAAGACAATTGTGCACCTCAAGTCGTATTCAAGAGAAATTGTGAGGAGAAGTTCTATAGCTCTTCATTGAAAATTTGGCTTTACTTCTAATTTTTGATTTTGTAATTTTTGTTTGTTGTATTTCTTGCATTAGATTAATATATCACCTATTCACCCCCTAGCTAGGTGATTTTAAGATAGAGTTGAATGCAATTTGATTTAGAAGGATTCCTTCGATTTTCTTTGTCTGTCTTGGTATTCTGTTGAATCAATGAGTAATTGATGCCTATTTTTCCACCATTCATAAGCGAATAAATATGTTTATAGAAGTCTTAATTTTCCAGAATTTATGAGAAAATCAATAGGTTTCAAGAGTTATCTTTTTCTCTTTTTTTTCTGAGCTTCTGCCTGTATCAGATGCCACTATTCATAACAGCTCGTATTGATGTTGGGGCGCTATTGTTGGGATTTATGCGAACAAATAGTCCCACACTGGCTAGATATGGGGATGATTTTGGATATATGAAGATTTATGCTACTCTACTTAGAAGGCTAGGCTAGTCTTTTGGGATGGTGCCTCGAGTCCTTACAAATGGTATCAAAGCCATGCCCCGGACTTAGTCGTGTGTGGGTGATGTTCGATCCCTTAGGGTGCAAAAGGCACAGTAAAGTCCTTATAAAGCCTAGATGAGCTCTCGAAATTGGCAACAGAGTTCTGCTTCACGTAAGACGTGCCCGCAAACGTGGTGAAGAAGAGTAATAGGCTGCAAGTTGTGCTTCACGTAAGGCGTGTGCCGCAACGCAGTGAAGAAGATCTTGATGGTGCATATGGTCTTCTGGGTGTGTGAAGATGAGCTTATAAGGAGACTCTTTGTTCGAGTGGGGATTGTTAGGATTTGTGTGAACAAATAGTCCCACATCGGCTAGACATGGGAATGGTCTTGGGTATATAAGGATTTGAGCTACTCTACCTAAAAGGTTAGTCTTTTGGGATGGCACGCCGAGTCCTTACTGTTATAACATTTGAAACGTGGGGATGCTCTGACAATATAACGAAATCCGCGAATCACGGGAATCGGGCCGCTCGGCTGTAACCGGCGCAGTGGAAACAGTCTTCGCGAACGGTTTTGGTCTTATAAATTAGGGCCCCCGACTAGCAGGACGGTCTCATCCGAGTTGAGGATCCTAGTGGATGATCCCGAATCGCTGTGGTCTCGGAAAGGAACATGATGATCGCAGATCTGTGCCAGTAGCTTGGGATGATAATGGGCTCGGGACAGGACCCGAGGCTTCCTCCTTGGGACCGTACTGAGCTTATTGGCATGTCGAGCTCATTGATCGCTTTGTGACGATTCTAACGCAGCGGGGCACATGTCGTGATCTTGATGAGAGTCAAAATTTGACCACTGCATTATGGAATGACATTAATCACCACCCGACTTTGATTCTTGGATTAACTGGAAATCTGATATGTTGAACCATGTTGCTCATGCTTATGCACAGACTATAAGATCTGGCACATATGGGATCGTAGCTGGCTACACCGGGACCTTTTTGTTGGAATTAGAAGGCTCATTTGACTTCATGCTTTCAAGATTTTTGACAAATTAAATTTTCTTTTTGTGCTTACTGATTGATGTAGCTAAGATTTTCTTAAAACAATTCTGGCAGGCAGAAGAGAGGCTGAGGAAAGCCACGACTTCATGCAATGTTATGCGGCTAGATTCAAAAGAGAATGGAGCGACAGGCTTGATCAGTTTTTCGTCAATTTCTCCACAAAAAAGGAACTGTTTTTCGGAGAGGTCTCTGTGGTATGAGCACTCAACATCGCATCTTTCCTAATGTTTTTCTATTATCATATAGGTTCTTGTTTTTTTACAACGGAAAGTTTTGAGGTCTGGTTAGAGCTAAATCAAACAAAGGGATATAACAAATCTTTTGAGATTTTTGTCAGATGCTATTGTGATCTTCACCGATAAATATTCTCAAGGGATTGTCATGTTAATATGTTACATAAATCTTTTTTATTTATTTATATGTTCTCCCTAGAATGAATTGGTATATTGCGTTTTGACTTTTGTATTAGTTATTTGCCAGAGAGTATCAAGTCAATTTTCAAGACTGGTAAATTTCTGATGTCTTTCTTTACCAATTACATGAGTTGTTGGAATTGTTTGATGGATCATTGAAGATTGGCACAATTCTATTGGAGAGCCACACCGAGCATTTTTTTTCCTTTTCTACTTCTGAAATTTGGGCACATAATTTTTTTTTTTTTTTTCTTTTTCTGTTCAACTTACTTTCTGTGTTGTTGGTCATCTCCAACCATAGCAGTTACTTCTTGCACTTGAAGATTTGAACTTCGGAGGAACAATCTATCTTGGACATAAGAAATCTTTCTGCTGTTAATTGTTAAACTTGGATTCTGTATAAAAGAAGGAAATAAATAATTTTTTAAAAACAAACTAAAAGCAAAAACAAAATTTGAAACTGGGAGATTGCCTGAATAGATTTTATATTGATTCCATATGCTGGAAACCAATTTCAAAATGTTCAGATATATCTTATGTACCAAATGCATCAAAATTCTTGCTATCGCTCTGAAGGGATCATGTGGATATAAAAATAGCTGTCATATTTCTTTTTGGGCAGGTTGGTTTTCCTTTTGTTTAATGTGACCTAACTAGTTGTAGGTATAGTGCCGCTCCAGGGTGGGGACTTACTAGAATTTCTTTTAGGCTTGTTAGGTTTTGCGGAGGGTAATTTCTGAGGAATTTATCCATGTATCAAAATCAGAGAGGTTGACAAACGAATCTGAGATCAAACTAACGCAAACACAAAGATTTATGTGAAAACTCTAAAGGGAAAACCGGGCGGGAGGGGGTGGGTCGGTGGGGGGGAATTCCACTGTAATTTAGGAAAGATTATAATGGTGATCACCTTATCTCATGTGCTAGGGTTTATGGGTTTTGTTGATCGTTCCCTTCTCGTTAGAGGGATCTACTATTTATACATGTGAGTTCTTGTTTGGATAAGGTTACAAAGTTTTTATCTATCTGAACATTTGTTCTATCTCAACTACTTATCTTGGAGGCGGTTGGAGCCAAACATCCTTATTGAATCGTAGAACTCATGTTCATCTTTATCTAAGGATCTTCGTCTAGCTGTAAATGTGATCAATCCACTTCAGAGCTGTAACCGTTACGTTCCAATGTGGATTTGGTTTGGAGACAGTGGTACTTGTAACCGAATCTATCTCTAATCTTCTAACTGCTTGAACTGCTTAGAGTTTGAATGGGACTGAGACTCTCCTTTAAAAGTTCTAGAGAGGGCCACGTGTCACGCATCCACTCAAGGATTGGATGGACACATGTCATAATCTTGCGGGGTCGGAAACTGACCACTACAGATGCCCCCTCTGCTTCCTCTCTTTGGCGGGTGGTCGAGAACGAATCCTCGGGAATTATGTGTTCACGGAAATTTTGAGAGAGAGGGAGGAGAGTAGACTTCTTGAGCTTGGACTCAGGTTGCTTGTGTCACTTCAGTTTTTGTCTTTTTGTGACGTGTTCTACAGACTGATAGTGCTTTAAATGTGCGTCCCGTCTGCTGTTGCGATGGTCTGGTAACCGTCACTTTTGAAGGGGCGTGACGATCGAGATTGGTGTAGCGTATCAAGAGCGACGGTTCGGATATGATCTGTCGGGACACGTGTAAACCTCTGATCGAGGGGTTGCACAAGTTTTGAGGGTTTAAAAGGCGCTTCACACACAAGCCCTAAACATTACTCCAACTTCTGAGTTTCTTCAACTTTCTCGCCTTCTGCATCTCCTTGCCTCCTTCAGATCTCTCTTAATCAACTAATTTCTTTTGCGATGATGAAGAGAGGAAAATCTGATGCTGTCGGCGGTGCGGACAAGGGAAAAGCCATGACGGAGAAGAATGGGAAGAGGTCCCATTTTCGCACCAGGATCAGCATGGATTTCGATCCATGTAACACCTCGTTCATAGGATACATACCCAGATACGTGTCCTTATTTTTCACTCGTATTATTTTATTTCGTTATTATTTGGTGTTGGTCTGTATTCTGTGGACCGAGCCCAGGGCCCTGATAATTGTGATTATCATATATATATTGTATAACTTTTTTTTATCTCTTTTGTAATACATTTAATACTGCATGAGTGTTTTATTTATGTTTATGCAGAAATTAGGTCAAGAGCACAAATTAGAGAAAAGTGATGAAAAAGTGAAAAAAATGATTGCAGCAATATATTTCAAGATCTAGACATCCGGAGACCTAATAGAATTGCCAAAAGAGTCTATAAGATGTGAAAAAACATCTTTCAAAATATGAGATCAAAACCAGCCAAAGTTCGGTTGGATAGCTGAATTATCGGCTGTGCAACCGTCCACTGCTCAACAGAGAATAAAACAGACTCAGACTCGGATTCAGGCTGTACACATTTTAGTATTTTGATCATAATATTCGCTACACAAATCTAAATTTTATGATTCAAGATGATATGGAAAGAGAACTTAAAGGGCTACAACTTTGATGCTGACAACGTTTCCTAATTTAGAAGTTAGTTGTCCCATATTTAGCGATCAATGCCAACTGACTGCAGTCTAATTCAAAATTGGATTCCTATACCAAATTGAGATTGGATGAGAAATCTTAATGTTTTTATTATTGTAATTGGCTTTGAGGTCTATATAAAGAGTTGCAATCTCTTATAATAAATCAATAAAAACATGGAAACAAGTTTTGTAATTTAGGTTTTAGTTTCCCTTTTTCTTATATAAAATTCTGGTGCTTTAGAAGAAGAAGATTAGAGGAGAAGCGATAACTAAGGATTAGACGTAATTCTCAAATTGGTGTTATTCTTTCCCTTTCTTTTTTAATTACTATATGAAGATAGAAATTATTTTTATTGTTTTGCTTTGCAATTTCTTTATCATGAACTAAATCTCCATAGGTAGGGCATTGATGTAGGCAATTTATATGAATATATAATCTTGTTGCTTTGTGTTAGTTCTATTTTACTACTTTATTTTTCATGTTGGATTATTATCATGTTAAGTTTCTATTTTCGTTCCTCAAGTAATTAGTCGATGTACACAACTATATTGATAGCTAAGTTTGAAACCGAGAGGAGATGATCTAGTATAGCATCATTGAAATAAAAACCACAACTTGGCACGTTGAGATGGAGAAGTTGTGCAATCATATTAGAAAGATTCACCATACTTAATGCTTTCTCTAACTTATAATCTACTAGATCGAGAGATTGTAGGTTTGTATATTAGAGGTTAGAATTAATATTGTTCGAGAGAGAATATTAGCTAAGATAGGGACTTTTGATTGTTACCATAAGTAGTAGATAGTTACTAGCACAATCAACTTGTTAATTCATATTATTAATTGTTGAAATCAATTGCCCTAGTGTATTTCCTATTCATAATCAACATTTTTCTTGTTTATTTTACTTCCAAATATATATCTTTCTTTCAAATAAAACTTTGAGTCAATATAGTTTTAGTACTTAATAAGCTAACAATCATCGTAGGTTCTAAGCTACTCTATCACTTTATTACTTGTAAATGATTGATGCACTTTCCAATTTACAACATCAAGTTTTTGGCGTCGTTGTCGGGGATTGTTTATTTTTATGAATGTCAATACCGTTTGACTCTATTTTTTACTTTGAATCCTATTTTATCTTAATTTTTATTTTTTCTCTTCCTTTTTATTTCAGGTCTATGGATTTCAAGTCCAAGTTAGAGGGAGCTCTCAATAAAATTATAGCTACTATCGCAGAAGCAACTACCTTGGATCAATCTCGAGAAAAGAAGTGCAAATTGAAAGAAGCTCGCTAACAATTTAGGCCGATATTTGAGATTTGTGATAGTTATCTTTCCATCAATCAAAAGATTGTCATTGGAAATCTTTACATCCAAGTTGAACAACTGTTATATGCGCTTTCATTATCAATTACTATGGAAGAAGGTCCCGACGAGTATGAGGAAGACAAATTAAGCATCAAAGAGGAGTTTGAGTGATTCTCTAGTTATGAGGTGAATTCTATCTCAATGCAGAAGATACAAGAAACAAAGATCATGACTTAGGAAGAGAAGGGTACAAAAACTTACAACAAAACTTTCAACATCAGCTGCCTAAACAGTTCAGCTACGCAACCTAATTTTCAGCTGGACAGCCGACCGCTTGTTGAACCAGAGCCCGATCTTGAGCCACAGCAAGCACTGAAGAGTATGGGGTTGTCCTCAGGTTTAAAGTTCCTTTCGAAAAAAGGAAACTTGATTTGAGTATCTGTATGTTTGATGAGACACCAATGGAACAATTTATTGAAGATACCATACTTGATGGGTCACCAAGTTTAAATAATTGCAAGTCTTTATCTAATAATTTTAGGTGTTTCTTTATTCAGGTTGATGATGCTTTTCCGAGTGATGATGATGGTGTTAAGATGATCCAATACTCGAAACGTTCAAAGAGCAAAGTGGAGAGACTCAACGCGAAGCTGACGAAAAGATTGAGCACATTCGAACCTCCTGTAAAGAGGATGCATTGAGAGAGTTGCAAGTGTTCTCGTGGGTGGAATCGATGAATTAAGGTAAGGAGAATTATTGTAAATATATATATCACTTTTTCTTTTTCTTTTTCTGCACCCCAGCCCAGAACCAGTGCTTCAAACTAGAAATTGAACTACATGATGAACTAACTTGATGAAACAAAGTAGACACAAAAATTTGAGGATCAAAAGAGTAAAAAGTGCAGCTGGGCAGCAGAAGTTATGATTGTGTAGCTGAACAATTTTAGAATTACAAGTTTAAATTTTTCTCAGAAAAGTATTTTTCCAATTGGCTATTTATGAACATGACTATTTTCTGCAAATTGATATACATGAGTTTTTTTTATTGCTTTTATAAGTTTCAATTCACATACATTGATTTTTTTGGAGGTGGTATTTATTTGCTATTTTACATGTGATATGGATTCATCTTGTACTACATGAGGTATGGCATGGTTTAGGTATGGGGAGGGACTTAGGATTTTTTATTTTCTTTTTAAGATTTTGTTAGGATTTTTTTCTTTTACTAGATTTTTCCTTTTCTTTTACTAGATTTTTCCTTCTCTTTTACTTACTGAAAAAAATTAAAAATGTCAGTAAGTTTATCTAGTTTTAGGGGATTTAGTGACCATAAAGTTTGAATTGGATAGGGATATCAATTTGATAGATTCCATAATTCTTTGAGAAAAGATGAAAAATTTAAAGATTGATTGCCATCTAGAATTTGTCTATGTGAATATGCATTTTATTTATACTTCGATGTTAGTTTAAGCTTGGAATGATAAGGATTACTTAATACTTGAAAAAAAAAAGAGAGGGAAAAAAACTTAATTATTGATTAGCTAGATATTTTGACCTCAAGAAGCCTGGTATTTACGTGAAAAATAATTAGGTAAGTTGAAAATTTGTTATATGTATTAACAAGTCTAATGATAATTAGCTAGGTATCTTGGCCTGAAGAAGCCTTGATATTTACACGAAAGAGAGTTAGATGAGTTATGTGTATTAAAAAAAATAAGAAATAAAAAGAAGTGCTTAAAGGGCAACAGAGTGGTTATGCTTCGAAACTTCTATATTTTGAAAAATATTTAAGCATAAAAGTTTGAATCAAAGTTCCAAGTTAAGAGCTATCACATGTTCACAAAGATGCATAGGATCAGAAAACTTAGGAGGATGGTAAGATATATTAGGATCTGAATCTCTACGATGAAATTGTTAGATTTCTTGATAGGAGATTGAACTTGAAGATGATTACTTATGAAAACTGTTGAACTTAATTTACCAGTGTTTCTTATTGACCAAAAATATTTATTTTCCTTATTATTATTTTTCTTTTTCTTTATTTTCAGTTATCCTTATTTTTTTATTCTTATTTTCTTCACTTTCTTTAAATTCTTTTCTTTGAATTTTGTGGGTATATTTACCGCAAACCCTCACAAGACAACACTCGTCCACTGGAGTAACTTAGGGGTTTAACGGCTTGTTGCATATGCTAAGTGCAACCGTGATTCCTACGAAAATGAGTTAGGATTTTTATTTTATTTCTAGGATATTTTTTAGTTTTTCTTTCTCTTTTTAGATTAGGGTTTTACTTGACGATTAGCAAAAGTTAGATATGGAGGGTGATAATTGTGATTATCATTACCACTTTTATATCTCTTTTATTACACATTTAATACTGCATGGGTGTTTTTCTTTATGTTTATGCAGAAATTAGGTCAAGAGCATAAATTAGAGAAAAGAGATGAAAAGGGAAAAATCAATGATTACAACAATATATTTCAAGATCCAGATATTCAGAGACCTAATAGACTTTCCTAAAGAGTTTATAAGATGTGAGAAAACATCTATCAAAATATGAGATCAAAACTAGCCAAAATTCGGCTGGATAGCCGAATTTTCGGCGGTGCAGCCATCCACTGTTCAACAAAGAACATAAAGCAGATTAGGTCTCCGATTCAGACTGTACATCTTTTAATATTTTGATCATAACATTAGCTACACAAATAAATTTGATGATACAAGATGCTATGGAAAGAGAACTTAAACGGCTATAACTTTGCTGCTAATAATATTTCCTAATTTAGAAGTTTGTTATCCCGTATTCAGCGATCAACGCCAAGTGACTGTAGTCCAATTCAGAATTGGATTTTCATACCAAATTGAGATTGATGGGAAGCCCTAATATTTTTATTATTGTAATTGGCTCTGAGATCTATATAAAGAGCTGCAATCTTTCATAATAAATCAATAAAAATATAGAAACAAGTTTTGTAATTTAGGTTTTAGTTTCTCTCTTTCTTGTATAAAATTCTAGCTTTTGAAGAAGAAATTTTGGTGTTTTAGAAGAAGAAGATTAGAGGAGAAGCGATAACTAAGAATCAAACGTGATCCTCAAATTGGTGTTATCCTTCCCCTTTCTCTTTTAATTTACTATATTAAGATAGAAGTCATGTTTATTATTTTGCTTTGTAATTTCTTTATCATGAACTAAATCTCCATAACTAGGGCATTGATGTAGGTAATTTATATGAAAATTTAATCTTATTGCTTTGTGTTAGTTCTATTTTACTATTTTATTCTCATGTTGGATTATTATCATGTTAACTATTTTCGTTCCTCAAGTAATTAGTTGATGTACACAACTATATTGATGGATAGGTTTGAGACCGAGAGGAGATGATCTGGTATAGCATCATAGAAATAGGAACCACAACATGGTACGTTGAGATGGAGAAGTTGTGCAATTATATTAGAAAGATCTACCGTGCTTAATGCTTCCTCTACCTTGTAAATCTATTGATCGAGAGATTGTAGGTTCTTGTATCAGGGGTTAGAATTAATATTGCTCGAGAGAGAATATTAGTTAAGATAGGGACTTTCGATTGTTAACATGAATAGTAGATAGTTACTAGCACAATCAACTTGTTAATTCAGATTATTAATTATTGAAATCAATTGTCCTAGTGTTTTTTCCTAATTATAGTCAACATCTTTCTTGTTTATTTCACTTTCAAATATATATAAAACTTTGAGTCAATACACTTTTGCTACTTGTTAAGATAACAATCCTTGTGGGTTTAACACTAATCTATCACTTTATTAATTGTACACAATTGGTGCAGTTACCAATTTACAATATCAAGTTTTTAGCACCTTTGCCAGGGGATTGTTTTTCTTTATTAATATCAATACCGTTTGACTCTAGTTTTACTTTGAATTCTATTTATCTTAATTTTTATTTTTTTTTTTTATTTCAGGTCTATGGATTTCAAGTCCAAGTTAGAGGAAGCTCTCAATAAAATTATAGCAACTCCCGCAGAGGCGACTACCTTGGGTCATCCTTGAGAAAGGAAGTGCAAATAGGAAGAAGCTCACAATCAATTTAGGCCGATATTCGAGATTTGTGATAGTGATCTTTCCATCAATCAAATAATTGTCACTGGAAATCTTTAGATCCAAGTTGAACAACTGCTATATGCACTTTCATTATCAATTACTATCGAAGAAGATCCCTGTAATATCCCTAATCTAAACTACTGTATTTTATTTCTTCAAGTATTTATTTTGATTTACTGAGTATTTTTATTTAATCAAGTTAAATTGTTATTTTTCCTGAGATTATTATTATTAAGTGTGGAAGTTATTTTTGGGGCAGTAAATGGTAATTTGGATTTTAAGTTTACCATTATATATCATTAACATTTCTTTTGCCAATTGTAATTATTAATTTATTTCTATTGGTTGTTGATACTATTAGTAGTTACCTCCATTAGTATTATTGTTCTTTTATTATGATCATTATTTGTGATTGGTATTACTTATTTATTTTTAATATTTGCATTGATACTAATCATGGTGGTGGTGGTGTTCTCTTTGTTTAGCCTCTCACCCTATTACCTAATTGCCCGTTTGGATTTCGTAACACATTAGACCCGTTCCTAATCCTACCCATTAGCATATTCACTCATCTATTGGATCTCAACCCATTTGGATCAAACCCAACCCTCATTACCTAGCCGGATCCTAACCCGTTGCCTAGATCGCTACCCGCAAACCCAATAACCCAATACTCCTATATATAAACCTATTGTTAACCTAAACCTAGATCTAAAACCTAAACACCACCCTAATCTCCATATCTCAGCAACAGCAGCCACCTCCCCTTCTCTTGATGGCTGCCACACACCTTCACCCCCACTCAGCCGGATCTCATCCATGGCCGGCCAACACCAGCAACCACAGCCACCAGCGGCTTCTCCAACAGCCTGGCCGCCCCCTCCTCTCTTTTGGCGCAGCAGCACCACCAGCGCCGGAACCCCATTCTCCCCTCCGGCGAGATCCGCACCCCCTGTGCACCTCCTTGCGCGCGGCAGCAGGCCTCTCCTCTCCGGCGGCACATCAGCACAGCCCCTCCGGATTCAGACCGGATCCCCATCTCCTGGCCGCCCCTCTCCTCAGCAGCCGCCTCTTGAGGGACAACCACCCTCCCTCCTCTCCTTCAGGTCCAGCAGCAGGTGCCACCATGACGGCAGCGAGACACAGTCAGCCATCTCCCCTGGTAGCAGGTCACCCCCCATTCAGCAGATCCAGCGCACGGCAGCCCGTGTGCGCTGTCGAGGCCGCACGCCCCAACAGATCCAACAGCAGGCGCAGATCCAGATCCAGCGCACACAGGCAGCGAGCGAGCAGGCCGTTCTCCTGATCCACGCCAGGCCGTCATCGGAGACCAGCACGGTGGCCTTCTCCAGCACCTTGGCCACCCTCCCATGCAGTCCGATAGCGAGGAACTGCACCACAGCGACCGCGGTAGCGACTCGGCCCTTGACGCGCACTGCAGCGAACGACACCCAATGTGAGTGTAATCTCCTCCTTTCGATTCTTTATTATGTGCATCTGGTTCTATTATGATTCAATTGTGTACATGGATTAGTGTAGAGATTGTGTATGTTGATGTGTGCAAGAGAGGATGCATTTACATATTTTATTGTGTGGGAGAATAGAATTGTTGTATCTCTGTTTTTCTGTTCTGGCACTGGATTAGTCGACTTGACTCATCTATTAGTCGACTAATCCATGTATTAGTCGACTTACCCAGCACCCCTAGTCGACCAGGTTTCTTCCCAGGAATGTATTGACTCTCTGTTTTCCCTGCTGGTCGACTTGATCACCTTTATAGTCGACTAGCAGTTGGTGTAGTCGACTTACCCTTTGCCCTAGTCGACTAATAGTTGGACCTGGAGCTGTGTAACTCTCTGTATCTGTCCCAGTCAACTTGGTTTACCTGTGCAGTCGACTTAGCCTTAGTGTAGTCGACTTGGGCTACCCTTGTAGTTGACTAACTCATCCTCCAGTCGACTAATCATCACCCCTAGTCGACTAGTGTCTGTCTGAATGTTATGTATAGACATCTGATGGATTGTAGATCTTACCCATGAGTTGTGTGTTGGATATAGATGGATGTACATGATATCGAGAGATGGATATTGGTGGTAATGACTTGATCTAATAGAACTTAGATACATGGATATGTTATGGTACCTAGTATCGAGATATCATGATAGAACTCATATGCATGAATATGTTGTGATATCGAGTGTTGGGATATTAAGACTGATCATAATAGAAGAGGGAATTGTGAAGACTTAGGGTTTAGCGTAGATTTATGGAGTGAGAGGATTAGTACTGATATTGATATATGTTGGAATGACAATTATTGAATCAGATTACTAGATGTGTAATGAAACTAGATGATTATGGAACTATTGGAATTTAGAGTTGGTTGTAATGAGTTGGATCTATAGTTGAGTATATGAGAACTATCAGATGATGTGTCGTTGATGTTTATTATTAGAAGTTGCTATTCTATATTGCAGTTGTTTGAGGACATATTAGATGTGACCTTACTTTATTAAAGGATTAGAGTTCTTGACGATTGGATGGCACATGAACTATTTCAGAGTTGGACTGTGATTTGGACTGAACTAGAGTTATAGAGAACAGATGATATATTTTTCAGTAGAGTACTTTCCAGACTTGTGATTCTTTTATTGGTAATAACTAAGGTGATGATTCATTTGAGTATTGATGATGGACTGGTTATGATGTTAGAGATTGGATTACTTGATTCTTGAATCAGTATATGGACTGAGTTGGAGTTTGGACTGATCTGGGATTTATGTTATTTACATTGGATATTGATCAGTATTTAGATGTGACTGATTAGTTGGGTTGTGATTTAGATAAATCTTGAGTTAGAGGTTATCCTGAATTTATATTCCTTATATTGGAGCCTGACTTGTATTGAGATGAGATTGACGTTGTTGGCATTTGGGATTTGCTTAGATGATATGTTGATGATGTTGAGTACCAAGAGTAGATATTCTAGACCATAAGTTATTTGAGGATGATTCCCTTACCTTGATATGATTCAGTATGTGTTGACTTGATATTCTTTTTATTAGTAATGATTCATTCAGATATGGATGTGGACTTGTTATGATATTAGAGACTGGATTACGTCAGTTGATAGAGATTGAGTTATTGTGATAGTGACCTAGTTGATGTCAGTGATCTGGTACTCAGAGTTACCAGATAGCAGTTATTAGTTCATTAGTAGATTTGATTATCTTTTTGATGATAAGACAGGTGAGAATTAGTTGGATATTGGTGCACTGAGCTTAACTGGTCATGCCTGGCACCTAACTGATAAACCTAGTATTCAGATTACTGGAAGTTACGGGAAAATGATTGGTTGACTGTAACATCTTATACAGTTTTATTGTTCATCGTATACACGGTTACTGTTACTATTCACTGTACTGATATTGTTCACCGTGTATACGATTACTGATTGATTATTACTGTACTGATATTGTTACCGTCCCATAGCATCCCAGTAATTGAAATGGCATAAGATATTGATTGTTACTATATCACTACCTAACTGACTGTACACCTGGCACCTTTTCTGGGACCTTGGCCTGCTATGACACTGTTACCTGATATCTTGTACCCATGTATCCTGGACTCCTATACCCCCTGTATCCATGTCCCATGCACTGTTGACCTGTTAATAGCACAGTCAAACCGGCGTCCGGCGGTTTGCCGCCTGGTGTCGGGATGACGAGGATGTATCCCACAATCGTACTAGCGTCCGGTGGATCCTGAATGGAACTAAGTGCCATACGGAACAAAGTGCCACATCATACATATGGTGGGGGCCACCTCTTGAATCCGTGGGGGCCACCTCTAGAATCCATTCCCCTCAGAGCAAAGTACCACACGGAGCAAAGTGCCACACCACACACGTGGTGGGGGCCACCTCTTGAATCTGTGGGGGCCACCTCTTGAATCTGTAGGGCTATCTACTGATTGTGCCACCTGGTGTTAGCGTGATATTACGTTCTCAGTGCCTATTAGCATTCACACGCACTTGTATGTTGATGACACCTTGAATACATGTTATTTGGTTCTCTTTCCCTATTCGAACAATGATACCCGCATATCGGAGTTCGAATGAGTTCTACTGGATGTGCGGGCTCCAGGGTGAACTGTCAGATGTTGTGGGACGCTGATAGGAAAGGGACAAAGATAACAAAGAACCCTACTGATTGTTATTGAATGAAAACATTGTGTCATGCCTTGAATGGTTACCCTGCCTTATGACATATTGCTGTATACATGATTGTAACCAGGACCAGATTATTATAACCAAGACCAGACTTGTGACCAGACTTGGATACCAGCCTAGTGACATGTGATAGGTTACCTATTGTGACATCAGTTGCTTGCTTACTATTGATCAGTTGTTGCCTATCTTTATTCGTGTTGTTATCATGTTTATTACAGTTCTGTTATTTATTTGTTATATGGTCTCTTATATCTGCAGTTGTTTTGATTACTATTTATGCACATTGTTTCTTCTGCACGAGCTCTTTCCCCTTTACACACATACTCACCATGGTCGCGTTCTGATGACCCTGGGTTTGCACGTCCAGATATTGGACGATTGTTTCTAATGTGCAGGAGTTCGATGAGACGGTACGCTTTGCGAGGAGCTTGGATTCTCTCTTCCTTTTTATTCTGGTATTCTTGCATTTTCCTTATTCCTGCTATTATTCTTGATTCTTGTATATCACATTAGCCTGTCATTCTATTCCTTATTTCATTTCAGATCCTGTGTAGTCTTATATGTATTATTGCAGTGACCTATGATTATGTCCTGATTTATAGCTTGTTCAGGTTAATTTAGGCTTAGCGTGTATTTGTGAGGTATTTTCCTCGCGTATATACGTCGCCGACCTTCGTCGCGACTCCGTTTCCGCGTATTTTGGGAAGCGGGGCGTGACAGGGTTTTCTTGGTATCAGAGCCTAGGTTTTCGACTTGCGATCTTGAATTTTGACTCTTGTTTCGCAAGAGAGACCTAGTTCTTACCGGTAACTTGAATAAGTTATAATTACACTGCAATATACATATACTATCCTCCTGATAATATTGACCTCATTTGGAATTGATCGTCCTCCCTGTGGAATTCCATTCTTGATCTGTTGATATCCATGATTCCAACACTTCATTTAGAGTGATTTAGATGTCCATCTTGATTCATCCTTCTTTTCTATTCATTTCTCCTAATTCTATCTCTTGAGATTGGTTACTCTTGTTGAAGCCGGTATCAGAAATCAGAGCGCGCAGCGGAAGCGTGGTGAAGTCTTGATGCAGTGAGAAGTGGTGTGGAAGCTCCATCTTCTTCCTAATTTGATTTTTTATCATTCCCCGCTTTATTGAAATTTCGAGGACGAAATTTTATTAAGGTGGGTAGAATGTAATATCCCTAATCTAAACTACTGTATTTTATTTTCTTCAAGTATTTATTTTGATTTACTGAGTATTTTTATTTAATCAAGTTAAATTGTTATTTTTCCTGAGATTATTATTATTAAGTGTGGAAATTATTTTTGGGGCAGTAAATGGTAATTTGGATTTTAAGTTTACCATTATTTATCATTAACATTTCTTTTGCCAATTGTAATTATTAATTTATTTCTATTGGTTGTTGATACTATTAGTAGTTACCTCCATTATTATTATTGTTCTTTTATTATGATCATTATTTGTGATTGGTATTACTTATTTATTTTTAATATTTGCATTGATACTAATCATGGTGGTGGTGGTGTTCTCTTTGTTTAGCCTCTCACCCTATTACCCAATTGCCCGTTTGGATTTCGTAACACATTAGACCCGTTCATAATCCTACCCATTAGCATATTCACTCATATATTGGATCTCAACCCATTTGGATCAAACCCAACCCTCATTACCTAGCCGGATCCTAACCCGTTGCATAGATCGCTACCCGCAAACCCAATAACCCAATACCCTCATTACCTAGCCGGATCCTAACCCGTTGCCTAGATCGCTACCCGCAAACCCAATAACCCAATACTCCTATATATAAACCTATTGTTAACCTAAACCTAGATCTAAAACCTAAACACCACCCTAATCTCCATATCTCAACAACAGCAGCCACCTTCCCCTTCTCTTGATGGCTACCACACACCTTCACCCCCACTCGGTCGGATCTCATCCATGGCCGGCCAACACCAGCAACCACAGCCACCAGCGGCTTCTCCAACAGCCTGGCCGCCTCCTCCTCTCTTTTGGCGCAGCAGCACCACCAGCGCCGGAACCCCATTCTCCCCTCCGGTGAGATCCGCACCCCCTGTGCACCTCCTTGCGCGCGGCAGCAGGCCTCTCCTCTCCGGCGGCACATCAGACAGCCCCTCCAGATTCAGACCGGATCCCCATCTCCTGGCCGCCCCTCTCCCCAGCAGCCGCCTCTTGAGGGACAGCCGCCCTCCCTCCTCTCCTTCAGGTCCAGCAGCAGGTGCCACCATGACGGCAGCGAGACACAGTCAGCCATCTCCCCTGGTAGCAGGTCACCCCCCATTCAGCAGATCCAGCGCACGGCAGCCCGTGTGCGCTGTCGAGGCCGCACGCCCCAACAGATCCAACAGCAGGCGCAGATCCAGATCCAATGCACACAGGCAGCGAGCGAGCAGGCCGTTCTCTTGATCCACGCCAGGCCGTCGTCGGAGACCAGCACGGTGGCCTTCTCCAGCACCTTGGCCACCCTCCCATGCAGTCCGATAGCGAGGAACGGCACCACAGTGACCGCGACAGCGACTCGGCCCTTGACGCGGACAGCAGTGAACGACACCCAATGTGAGTGTAATCTCCTCCTCCTTTCGATTCTTTTATTATGTGCATCTGGTTCTATTATGATTCAATTGTGTACATGGATTAGTGTAAAGATTGTGTATGTTGATGTGTGCAAGAGAGGATGCATTTACATATTTTATTGTGTGGGAGAATAGAATTGTTGTATCTCTGTTTTTCTGTTCTGGCACTGGATTAGTCGAATTGACTCATCTATTAGTCGACTAATTCATGTATTAGTCGACTTACCCAGCACCCCTAGACGACTAGGTTTCTTCCCAGGAATGTATTGACTCTCTGTTTTCCCTACTGGTCGACTTGATCACCTTTATAGTCGACTAGCAGTTGGTGTAGTCGACTTACCCTTTGCCCTAGTCGACTAATAGTTGGACCTGGAGCTGTGTAACTCTCTGTATCTGTCCCAGTCAACTTGGTTTACCTGTGCAGTCGACTTAGCCTTAGTGTAGTCGACTTGGGCTACCCTTGTAGTCGACTAACTCATCCTCCAGTCGACTAATCATCACCCCTAGTCGACTAGTGTCTGTCTGAATGTTATGTATAGACATCTGATGGATTGTAGACCTTACCCATGAGTTGTGTGTTGGATATAGATGGATGTACATGATATCGAGAGATGGATATTGGTGGTAATGACTTGATCTAATAGAACTTAGATACATGGATATGTTATGGTACCTAGTATCGAGATATCATGATAGAACTCATATGCATGAATATGTTGTGATATCGAGTGTTGGGATATTAAGACTGATCATAATAGAAGAGGGAATTGTGAAGACTTAGGGTTTAGCGTAGATTTATGGAGTGAGAGGATTAGAACTGATATTGATATATGTTGGAATGACAATTATTGAATCAGATTACTAGATGTGTAATGAAACTAGATGATTATGGAACTATTGAAATTTAGAGTTGGTTGTAATGACTTGGATCTATAGTTGAGTATATGTGAACTATCAGATGATGTGTCGTTGATGTTTATTATTAGAAGTTGCTATTCTATATTGCAATTGTTTGAGGACATATTAGATGTGACCTTACTTTATTAAAGGATTAGAGTTCTTGACGATTGGATGGCACATGAACTATTTCAGAGTTGGACTGTGATTTGGACTGAACTAGAGTTATAGAGAACAGATGATATATTTTTCAGTAGAGTACTTTCCAGACTTATTATTCTTTTATTGGTAATAACTAAGGTGATGATTCATTTGAGTATTGATGATGGACTGGTTATGATGTTAGAGATTGGATTACTTGATTCTTGAATCAGTATATGGACTTAGTTGGAGTTTGGACTGATCTGGGATTTATGTTAATTACATTGGATATTGATCAGTATTTAGATGTGACTGATTAGTTGGGTTGTGATTTAGATAAATCTTGAGTTAGAGGTTATCCTGAATCTATATTCCTTATATTGGAGCCTGACTTGTATTGAGATGAGATTGACGTTGTTGGCATTTGGGATTTGCTTAGATGATATGTTGATGATGTTGAGTGCCAAGAGTAGATATTCTAGACCATAAGTTATTTGAGGATGATTCCCTTACCTTGATATGATTCAGTATGTGTTGACTTGATATTCTTTTTATTAGTAATGATTCATTCAGATATGGATGTGGACTTGTTATGATATTAGAGACTGGATTACGTCAGTTGATAGAGATTGAGTTATTGTGATAGTGACCTAGTTGATGTCAGTGATCTGGTACTCAGAGTTACCAGATAGCAGTTATTAGTTCATTAGTAGATTTGATTATCTTTTTGATGATAAGACAGATGAGAATTAGTTGGATATTGGTGCACTGAGCTTAACTGGTCATGCCTGGTACTTGACTGATAAACCTAGTATTCAGATTACTGGAAGTTACGGGAAAATGATTGGTTGACTGTAACATCTTATACAGTTTTATTGTTCATCATATACACGGTTACTGTTACTGTTCACTGTACTGATAATGTTCACCGTGTATACGATTACTGATTGATTATTACTGTACTGATATTGTTACCGTCCCGTAACATCCCAGTAATTGAAATGGCATAAGATATTGATTGTTACTATATCACTACCTAACTGACTGTACACCTGGCACCTTTTCTGGGACCTTGGCCTGCTATGACACTGTTACCTGATATCTTGTACCCATGTATCCTGGACTCCTATACCCCCTGTATCCATGTCCCATGCACTGTTGACCTGTTAATAGCACAGTCAAACCGGCGTCTGGCGGTTTGTCGCCTGGTGTCGGGATGTCGAGGATGTATCCCACAATCGTACTAGCGTCCGATGGATCCTGAATGGAACTAAGTGCCACACGGAACAAAGTGCCACATCATACACATGGTGGGGGCCACCTCTTGAATCCGTGGGGGCCACCTCTAGAATCCATTCCCCTCAGAGCAAAGTGCCACACGGAGCAAAGTGCCACACCACACACGTGGTGGGGGCCACCTCTTGAATCTGTGGGGGCCACCTCTTGAATCTGTAGGGCTATCTACTGATTGTGCTACCTGGTGTTAGCGTGATATTACGTTCTCAGTGCCTATTAGCATTCACACGCACTTGTATGTTGATGACACCTTGAATACATGTTATTTGGTTCTCTTTCCCTATTCGAACAATGATACCCACATATCAGAGTTCAAATGAGTTCTACTGGATGTGCGGGCTCCCGGGTGAACTGTCGGATGTTGTGGGACGCCGGTGGGAAAGGGACAAAGATAACAAAGAACCCTACTGATTGTTATTGAATGATTTGAATGAAAACATTGTGTCATGCCTTGAATGGTTACCCTGCCTTATGACATATGGCTGTATACATGATTGTAACCAGGACCAGATTATTATAACCAGGACCAGACTTGTGACCAGACTTGGATACCAGCCTAGTGACATGTGATATGTTACCTATTGTGACATCAGTTTCTTGCTTACTATTGATCAGTTGTTGCCTATCTTTATTCGTGTTGTTATCATGTTTATTACAGTTCTGTTATTTATTTGTTATATGGTCTCTTATATCTGCAGTTGTTTTGATTACTATTTATGCACATTGTTTCTTCTGCACGAGCTCTTTCCCCTTACACACACACTCACCATGGTCGCGTTCTGACGACCCTGGGTTTGCACGTCCAGATATTGGACGATTATTTCTAATGTGCAGGAGTTCGATGAGACGGTACGCTTTGCGAGGAGCTTGGATTCTCTCTTCCTTTTTATTCTGGTATTCTTGCATTTTCCTTATTCCTGCTATTATTGTTGATTCTTGTATATCACATTAGCCTGTCATTCTATTCCTTATTTCATTTCAGATCCTGTGTAGTCTTATATGTATTATTGCAGTGACCTATGATTATGTCCTGATTTATAGCTTGTTCAGGTTAATTTAGGCTTAGCGTGTATACGTGGGGTATTTTTTTCGCGTATATACGTCGCCGACCTTCGTCGCGACTCCGTTTTCGCGTATTTTGGGAAGCGGGGCGTGACAATCCCAAAGAGCATGAGGAAGATGAATTAAGCATCAAAGAGGAGCTTGAGTGGTTCTCTAATTATGAGGAGAATTCTATCTCACTGCAGAAGTTACAAGAAACAAAGATCATGACTCAGGAAGAGAAGGGTACAGAAACCAGTAACAAAATTTTCAATATCAGCTGCCCAAAAAGTTTGGCCAGCCAAATTTTTGCTGGACAACCGACCCCTTGTTGAACCAGAGCCCGATCTTGAGTCCATAGCAAGCACTGAAGACTCTGGAGTTATCCTAAAGTTTAAAGTTCTTTTTGAAAGAAGGAAACTACATTTGAATATCTATATATAATGAGACACCGATGGAACAATTTATTGAAGATACCATACTTGATGAGTCACCAAGTTTGAATAATTGCAAGTCTATCTAATAATTTTAGGTTTTTCTTTATACAGGTTGATGATGTTTTTCCAAGTAATGATGAAGGTATTAGGACGATCCAATATCTGAAACGTTCAAAGAGTAAAGTGGAGAGACTCAATGTGAAGTTGACGAAAAGATTTAGCACATCCAAATCTCCTGTAAAGAGGATGCATTGAGAGAGTTGCAAGCGTTTTCGTGAGCGGAATCGATGAACCAAGGTAAAGAGATAATTTATTGTAAATAACTATACTAACTTTTTTAATTTTCTTTTTCTGTACCTCAGCCCAGGATCAATGCTTCAAATTAGAAACTGAACTACATGATGAACTAACTTGATGAAACAAAATAGCCACAAAAATTTGAGGATCAAAAGAATAAAAAGTGCGGCTGGGCAGTTGAAGTTATGGCTGCGTAGCTGAACAACTTCAGAATTAAAGGTTCAAAATTTTCCCAGATAAGTATTTCTCCAATTTGTTATTTATGAACACGACTGTTTCCTACAAATTGATATACATGATTTTTTTTAATTGCTTTTACAAGTTTAAATTCGCATACATTGATTTTTGGGGACGGTATTTTTTTTGCTATTTTACATGTGATATGGATTCATCTTGTACTACATGAGGTATGGCATGATTTAGGTATGGGGAGGGACCTAGGATTTTTTATTTTCTTTTTAAGATTTTGTTAGGATTTTTTTCTTTTTTCATTTTCTTTTTTGTATACTAGATTTTTCTCTACTAAAAAAAATAAAAATTCAGTAAGTTTATTTAGCTTTAATGGATTTAGTGATCATATAGTTTGAATTGGATAAGAATATCAATTTGATAGATTCCTTGATTCTTTGAGAAGAGATGAAAAATGTAAAAATTGATTGTCATTTAGAATTTGTCTGCTTGAATATACATCTTATTTATACTTAGATATGGTTTAAGCTTGGGATGATGAGGATTACTTGGTACTTGAAAAAAAAAGAGAGAGGAAAAAAAAACTTAATTATTGATTAGCTAGATACTTTGGCCTCAAGAAGCCTTGGTATTTACATGAAAAATAATTTGATAAGTTAAAAAAAGTTATAGTAGTAACAAGTCTAATGATCAATTAGTTAGGTATTTTGGCATCAAGAAGCCTTGATATTTACACGAAAGAGAGTTAGATGAGTTATATGTATTAAAAAATAAGAAAAAAGAAGTGCTTAAAGAGCAACAGAGTGAATGCTTCGAAACTTCTATATTGTGAAAAAATATTTAAGTATAAAAGTTTAAGTCAAAGTCTCAAGTTAAGAGCAACCACATGTTCATAAAGATGCATAGGATCAGAAAACTTAGGAAGGATGGTGAGATATATTAGGATCTGAATCTCTAGGATGAGATGATTGGATTTCTTGATAGGAGATTGAACTTAAGGATGGTTGCTTATGAAAACTATTAAACTTATTTAATAGTGATGCTTATTGACCAAAAATATTTTTCTTTTTCTTTATTCTTATTTTTTTATTTTTAGTTATCCTTATTTTTTCTTTATTCTTATTTTTTTTCACCTTCTTTAAATTCTTTTCTTTAAATTTTGTGGGTATATTCACTGCAAACTCTCACGAGACAACATTCGTCTACTAGGGTAACGTAAGGGTTTAACGACTTGTTGCATGTACTAAGTGTTGGCCCAAGGTTACAATCACCTATGTTTAGTGTGTTTTGATGATTACAAAACATATTAGTTATTTGTACTAATATTGCTTATTGTTTAAGTGTGTTTCAGGGTTCTAACTCTACTAAAATGTTTACACCCTAAAAGAAAGTGTTTTGGACTCAAAATAACTCAAAGTGGGCTCAAGACTCAAGTGTTGAAGATCATATGGTGAAAAGCCCTTCTTGAAGAACTTGAAGTCTTTAGAACCAATGTAAGAATTAGAATGTTAAAGTTTGAGTGTTGGATATTGGCTCTAGGATACACACACACAAAAATTTGGTTTTGTTAAAATGTGTGTTTTGTATTTAAGTTTTCATGTTTTAAATTAGATTTCATGCCTTAAAAATATATTTACATGACTCTATATTTTACAAAAATAAATACCATGTTTAGATCTTGTTTATATACCCCTACTAGCATATTACTTAAGTTTCCTTAAAGTCAAAAATTATTTTGCAAAATTTTTCAAGTCAAAAAATACACTATTTTCCTGTTTCAGGCTGACCGGCTGACCGGCCCGGTCGACTGGCCACTGTGCCTGGGCGTGCATGTCTGTGCACGTCCTACGGTCGACCGGGCGGTCGACCGTCTGAGAGCAGGAGTGCTCTCGGGTTTTCTGGGTCGACCGTCCGGTCGACCGCTAGAGGAAGACTGAGAGCAGGATTGTTCTCGGGTTTTCTGGGTCGACTGGCCGGTCGACCGCCAGAAGACCCGAGCCAACGGCTCTTTGACCAGCTGAGCTGGCGGTCGACCGCCCCGGTCGACCGCCAAGCCTGCTGCTGCCCAACGGCTCTTTCCTCTTTTGTGCAATTCTGAAATCTGTTTTTTGATCTGTTTTTTGGCAGACTTTTACAGGGTTTTTCAGTTCTTTTTCAGAGCAAATAAGCTCTAAATAAATTTTTTTAAACCTATTTTTTCCCTATAAATAGAGGAGAAGACTCTCTTGCAAAATACCAAGAAAAATCCTCTAGTTTTCAAAGTTTTCAAAAGAGAAAAGAAAAGTGTTTAAGCTCTCCATTTCCAATTCTTTCTTGAGCTATTTTTCAGTTGTGTTCCCTTGCAAAATCATCTCTACAACTGAGTTTTTCTCACTACACTTCATAGAGCCAAAAATCCCTTACTCATTCTATAGTGAAGTTGTAAAAAGAGTGAGAGTGTTGTAAAAGAGTTTGGTGATCTTGTTGTGATCACTTTTGTTCTTGTTCCTCTTCTTGTTCTTGTGGAGACACCTCTTCGGTAGAGGTTATTGTACTTGGTGGAGCTCGGTGCTCGGGTCTTCGGTAGACCGTTGTAATCGTCCTCGGTGGATAGTGGAAACCCTTCACGGAGGTGAAGGCGGGGAGTAGAGCGGTGGCTCGAACCTCGAAACAAACATCTTGTGTTTGCGATTGCCTTGTGTCCATTCTTGCTTTAAATTTCTATTGCACTATATTGCTTTCTATTACTTGCTTGTGATCTTGTTTCTTTCTTTGTGCTATTATTTCAAGCTTGTGATACTTGTGATATATTGTGTGCATCTCACTATTCATCCATCATACTTTGCTTTGTTTGATCAATTTTCATACAACAAGGTTGCATTGCGCACCTCTAACCCATTCAAGGGGAATTGAGAGGAAGGAGTTCAGAACCTCTCACGGGGTATTCGGCTCTTAGTCTTGTTTTGAGAGATCGTTGCATCATTCATCATACTTAGTTTTAAAAAGTTTGTTAGATTAGCAAAAACACCTATTCACCCCCCCTCTAGGTGTTTTTTCAATTGGTATCAGAGCTTGGTTACTAGGCTCTTGGCTTAACAACCCTAGAAAGATCCTAATATTGCTAATCATTTCATTCATTCTCACTTAGTAAAGATGGCCGATGGTATTAAGACACCCCCTAAGTTTGATGGACTTAACTTTCCCATATGGAAGGTTAAGATGACCATTTTCTTGCAATCTCTAGGTAGTCGAGTTGCAAAGGCCGTGACCAAACCCTTTAGTGCACCCCCCGGTGATGAATCCACTTGGACCGAAATAGAGACCAAAGAATTTGATGCCAATGCTAGGGCTCACTATGCACTACTTCAAGCCCTTAATGATGATGACATAGCTAGAGTTATTCATTGCAAGTCCGCATATGAAATTTGGACACATTTGCTAGTTACACATGAAGGGACCTCACAAGTGAAGAGGGCTAAGATTGACCTTCTTTGGTCCCAATATGAGAATTTTTGCATGCAAGAAAATGAAACCATAGATGATATGGTTACTAGATTTACAAAGATCACTAATGGACTTTCTTCTCTAGGTGATGCTATCGACAACGATCAAAGAGTAAGAAAGATCATCCGGGCTCTTTCTCCTTCATGGGAAGTAAAAGCAACAACCTTGAAGGAACTCAATGACAAGGAGGAGATGGAGCTAATTGGTCTCATTGGGAACCTCAAAACCCATGAGAAGGAGAGGAAAGTGAGGGAGGACATGGCTCCTTCCAAGAAGAAGACTATAGCCTTCAAAAGTCAATCCACACACTCCGATGAAGACGATGAAGAAGAAGATGACGAAGAGCTCTCACTTCTTGTGAAGAACGTCCGGAGGATGTACAACAAGGCTAAATTTCAAGGAAGGAAGAGATGGCAAGGAGGCAAAGAAGAAAGAAAGATCATTTGCTTTAATTCCCAAAGACCGGGACACATAGTGGCGGAGTGTCCGGATAAGGTGAAGCCCTCCACCTCAAAGAAGCCTCACAAGAAGAAGGCAATGAAAGCTACATGAGATTCCGAGAGCGAATCCGAGGAGGAGATTGATACCGCCAACATGTGCTTCATGGCCAATGAAAGCACAAGTAAGGTAACCCCTTCCACTTCTCCTAATGATGAACTTTTCATGGATGAATTAGGAGAAGCTTTTGTAGAATTATCATATAACTATGATTTTCTTAAGAAAAAGTATTTAAAAATGAAAAAGGAAAATGATTCTCTTAATCAACAAGTTTTTGCTCTTTCTAAAGAAAAGGAAGAATTACTTTCCACTCTTGTTTCTACTCAAAAAGATTTTGACAAGTATAAGATCTCTTGTAAAGGCAAGTCTCCACAAATTGATTCAAATGAGATTACCATGATTAAAGAAAGAATAGACTCATTGGGAATTGTTTTAAAAAATTGTGAGTTTGATAAGAAGAAGATAGAGGCCATGTTTCCTAAGAAACAAGCCCCTAAGAAAAATGTTCACCATGCTCATGCTCATGTTCATACCACACAACCGTTACATCGTGGCAAACCCCCAAAGCATGCTCACACTTCACACACACATCTTGCATTCATGTATGGAAGAGTGTTCTCATGTTCACATTGTGGGCGGAAAGGACACTTAGCCAATTTTTGCTATGATAGACTAAGTGCTTCTTATCATAATGTTTGGGTTCGAAACACTAACTTTCAAGGACCCAAGAAAGTTTGGGTACCAAAGTCAACAATTTTGTTAAATGATATAGGTACCTTCCAAAGCCCAACGACGTAGAGGATTGTGGTATCTTGATAGTGGTTGCTCAAGGCACATGACTTGGGACATCAACAACTTTGCAACCCTATCAAGATACCATGAAGGTGGCACCGTCACCTTCGGAGATGATGCCAAGGGTAAAATCATCGGTATTGGTAATGTAAAACTCGGCACATCCCCTTTAATTGAAAATGTAGTTTTAGTTGATGGACTCAAGCATAACCTCTTGAGTGTTAGTCAACTTTGTGATAAAGGTTTTGATGTTGTTTTTGATCATATAGCTTGTAAAGTAATTGATAGAATTTCTAATACTTGTGTGTTTTCCGGTTTTCGTGAAAGTAATGTTTATATGATAGATATGTCTAATATGTCTTGTAATATTACTTGTTTAAAAGCCCTCGATGACGACTCTTGGTTGTGGCATAGAAGATTAGGCCATATTTCATTTGACCACATATCTAGGTTAAACACAAAGGAAATGGTGAAAGGTATTCCTTGTTTGAGTTTTCAAAAGGACCGAGTTTGTGACGCATGTCAATTTGGGAAACAAACTAAGTCTTCTTTCAAGTCAATTAAGGATATCATGACATCACGTCCTTTGGAGTTAATCCATATGGATCTATTTGGCCCTACACAAACCAAAAGTCTAAGTGGGAATAGATTTGCATTTGTTTTGGTTGATGATTTTTCACGGTTTACTTGGGTTTTCTTTCTTGAACACAAAAATCAAGCATTTTCATATTTTCAAACTTTTAAGAAAAGAGTTGAAAAAGAAAAGGAGTCTTCAATTTTAAGAATAAGAAGTGATAGAGGAGGTGAGTTCATTAACCTACCCTTTACCACTTTTTGTGAAGAACATGGAATTAAGCATGAACTTTCTTGTCCTAGAACTCCACAACAAAATGGAGTAGTTGAACGGAAAAATCGAACTTTACAAGAGATGGCTAGAACAATGCTAAGTGAATATGGTCTACCACATTACTTGTGGGCCGAGGCCATAAATATATCATGCTATATATCAAATCGTGTTTTCTTGTGTAAAAATACTTCAAAGACTTCTTTTGAAATGTACTTTTCTAGAAAACCAAATGTTTCATATTTCAAAGTTTTTGGATGCAAATGTTTTGTTTTAAATACAAAAGATAATTTAGGAAAATTTGATGCTAAAGCCTATGAGGCAATTTTTGTTGGGTATTCTAATACAAGTAAGGCTTATAGAATCTTCAATAAATCATCTTTGACTATTGAGGAATCTATACATGTTAAGTTTGAAGAATCTAACTTGTTTGTTAAGAATGTTGTAGAAATAGATGCTTTGGATGAAGGCTTGGAGAAAGTGACCTTGGAGGATACTACTACTATGGGAGACAAGCCAAAGGATGATGAAGGAAGTGAAGCTAAAGTAGAAGAGGCTCAAGGTAATGAAAATCAAACAAATGAAGTGGAGCCTACTCAACAACTTCCAAAGGGTTGGAGATACAATCCTCATCATCCCAAGGACCTCGTCATAGGTGAAGTATCAAAAGGGGTAACCACTCGCTCTAAACTTCATGATTATTGTGGACATTATGCATTTATTTCTCATGTTGAACCCAAGAACGTCCTCGAAGCCGAGGCCGATTCATATTGGTTGCTAGCCATGCAAGAGGAGCTCAATCAATTTGAGCGCAACCAAGTTTGGCACCTTGTTCCTAGGCCCCACGATAGATCAACAATTGGTACTAAGTGGATCTTTAAGAATAAGTTGGATGAATCGGGTAACGTTGTTAGGAATAAAGCTAGGTTAGTTGCCCAAGGTTACACTCAAATCGAGGGAATCGATTTTGAAGAAACCTTTGCACCCGTAGCACGGCTTGAAGCCATACGGATGACACTAGCATTTGCCTCATATAAAGATTTTAAATTATTTCAAATGGATGTTAAAAGTGCTTTTCTAAATGGTTTTATTGAAGAGGAGGTGTATGTTGAACAACCTCCCGGGTTTGTTGATTCTACACATCCGGATTTTGTATTTAAATTAGATAAAGCTCTTTATGGTTTAAAACAAGCCCCAGGGCTTGTATGAAAGACTTTCTTCATTTTTGATTTCAAATGGTTTAAGAAAGGTAAAATTGACACAACTTTATTTATAAAACATGTAGAAAGAGATATTCTTATTGTGCAAATTTATGTTGATGACATTATTTTTGGTTCTACTAATGAATCTCTTTGCCAAGCTTTTGAATCATGCATGAAGGATGAATTTGAAATGTCTATGATGGGGGAGCTCAACTATTTCCTTGGAATCCAAATCAAGCAAAGGACGGATGGGATCTTCATCAATCAAGCCAAGTACACAAAGGAACTCATCAAAAGGTTCGGGCTTGAAGGATCTAAAGTAAGCAAAACTCCCATGGCAACAACTACCAAGCTTGATAAGGATGAACAAGGTAAAAGTGTAGACATTAAAGTTTATTGTAGCATGATTGGTAGTTTATTGTATTTGACGGCTAGTAGGCCGGATATCATGTTTTCCGTTTGTCTTTGTGCTCGTTTTCAATCATGTCCTAAGGAGTCTCATTTAGTAGCGGTAAAACGCATAATTAAATACCTTAAGGGCACTATTGAAATGGGTTTGTGGTATCCGAAAACCGGACTATTTGATATGAAGAGTTTTTCGGATGCCGACTATGCGGGTTGTAGGGTAGATAGGAAGAGCACAAGTGGAACATGTCAATTCTTAGGTAATTGTCTTGTATCTTGGTCTTCCAAAAAGCAAAATTCGGTAGCCCTTTCAACCGCCGAGGCGGAGTATGTTGCGGCCGGAGCTTGTTGTGCACAAGTTCTTTGGATGAAACATACTCTCCTTGACTATGATTTACACTTTGATCATGTTAAAATATTTTGTGATAATACTAGTACCATTCACATGACAAAGAATACAAATCAACATAGTAAAACCAAACACATTGACATTAGGTATCACTTTCTTAGAGATCATTATGAGAAAGGTGATATTGATATTGATTATGTCTCTACCGATTTTCAACCTGCCGATATTTTTACTAAACCTCTAGATTATGCTAGATTTTCATTTATTTGTGGTGAGTTGAATGTTTGCATTATGGATTCTTAAAAAAAAAATTCTTTATTTTATTTGTTTAACCCTTTTTGATGTATGACAAAAAGGGGGAGAAAAAGTATGAGGTTGCTTGTTTGTTGTTTGTTTATTTTGATGCATTTGAGTTTTTGACAAAACTATGTGTTTTCAATGCCCTATGGATTTAGCTCTTCATTGACATTTTTGATACATAGCATTATTTGAGGGGGAGCTTTCCAAGCTCTTCTTCCATTTTTGTTTAAATAACCTATATGTTTTGTCATCATCAAAAAGGGGGAGATTGTTGGCCCAAGGTTACAATCACCTATGTTTAGTGTGTTTTGATGATTACAAAACATATTAGTTATTTGTACTAATATTGCTTATTGTTTAAGTGTGTTTCAGGGTTCTAACTCTACTAAAAGGTTTACACCCTAAAAGAAAGTGTTTTGGACTCAAGACAACTCAAAGTGGGCTCAAGACTCAAGTGTTGAAGATCATATGGTGAAAAGCCCTTCATGAAGAACTTGAAGTCTTTAGAACCAATGTAAGAATTAGAATGTTAAAGTTTGAGTGTTGGATATTGGCTCTAGGATACACACACACACAAAATTTGGTTTTGTTAAAATGTGTGTTTTGTATTTAAGTTTTCATGTTTTAAATTAGATTTCATGCCTTAAAAATATATTTACATGACTCTATATTTTACAAAAATAAATACCATGTTTAGATCTTGTTTATATACCCCTACTAGCATATTACTTAAGTTTCCTTAAAGTCAAAAATTATTTTGCAAAATTTTTCAAGTCAAAAAATACACTGTTTTCCTGTTTCAGGCTGACCGGCCGACCGGCCCGGTCGACCGGCCACTGTGCCTGGGCGTGCATGTCTGTGCACGTCCTACGGTCGACCGGGCGGTCGACCGTCTGAGAGCAGGAGTGCTCTCGGGTTTTCTGGGTCGACCGTCCGGTCGACCGCTAGAGGAAGACTGAGAGCAGGATTGTTCTCGGGTTTTCTGGGTCGACCGGCCGGTCGACCTCCAGAAGACCCGAGCCAACGGCTCTTTGACCAGCTGAGCTGGCGGTCGACCGGCCCGGTCGACCGCCAAGCCTGCTGCTGCCCAACGGCTCTTTCCTCTTTTGTGCAATTCTGAAATCTGTTTTTTGATCTGTTTTTTGGCAGACTTTTACAGGGTTTTTCAGTTCTTTTTCAGAGCAAATAAACTCTAAATAAATTGTTTTAAACCTATTTTTCTCCCTATAAATAGAGGAGAAGACTCTCTTGCAAAATACCAAGAAAAATCCTCTAGTTTTTAAAGTTTTCAAAAGAGAAAAGAAAAGTGTTTAAGCTCTCCATTTCCAATTCTTTCTTGAGCTATTTTTCAGTTGTGTTCCCTTGCAAAATCATCTCTACAACTGAGTTTTTCTCACTACACTTCATAGAGCCAAAAATCTCTTACTCATTCTATAGTGAAGTTGTAAAAAGAGTGAGAGTGTTGTAAACGAGTTTGGTGATCTTGTTGTGATCACTTTTGTTCTTGTTCCTCTTCTTGTTCTTGTGGAGACACCTCTTCGGTAGAGGTTATTGTACTTGGTGGAGCTCGGTGCTCGGGTCTTCGGTAGACTGTTGTAATCGTCCTCGGTGGATAGTGGAAACCCTTCACGGAGGTGAAGGCGGGGAGTAGAGCGGTGGCTCGAACCTCGAAACAAACATCTTGTGTTTGCGATTGCCTTGTGTCCATTCTTACTTTAAATTTCTATTGCACTATATTGCTTTCTATTACTTGCTTGTGATCTTGTTTCTTTCTTTGTGCTATTATTTCAAGCTTGTGATACTTGTGATATATTGTGTGCATCTCACTATTCATCCATCATACTTTGCTTTGTTCGATCAATTCTCATACAATAAGGTTGCATTGCGCACCTCTAACCCATTCAAGGTGAATTGGGAGGAAGGAGTTCAGAACCTCTCACGGGGTATTCGGCTCTTAGTCTTGTTTTGAGAGATCGTTGCATCATTCATCATACTTAGTTTTAAAAAGTTTGTTAGATTAGCAATAACACCTATTCACCCCCCCTCTAGGTGTTTTTTCACTAAGTGCAACCGTGATTCCTACGAAATAAGTTAGGATTTTTATTTAATTTTTAGGATTTTTTTAGTTTTTCTTTTTCTTTTTAGATTAGGGTTTTGCTCGAGGATTAGAAAAGTTAGGTATGTGATGTGATAATTGTGATTATCATCTATATGTTGTACCACTTTTATACCTGTTTTGTTACAAATTTAATATTGCATGGGTGTTTTTGTTTATGTTTGTGCAGAAATTATGTCAAGAGCAAAAACTAAAGAAAAGAGATGAAAAAGTGAAAATTTGATGATTGCATCAATATATTTCAAGATCGAGATATTCAGAGATTTAATATGCTTGCCAAAATATGAGATCAAAACCAGCCAAAATTTGCTGGACAGCCAAATTTTCGGCTGTGCAGCCGTCCACTGTTCAACAAAGAACATAAAACAGATTCAGACTTAGATTCAAACTATACATCTTTTAGTATTTTGATCATAACATTCGCTACACAAATCCAAATCCAATGATTCAGGATGCTACAGAAAGAGAACTTAATGGGCTATAACTTTGCTGCTGACAATGTTTCCTAACTTAGAAGTTTATTGTCTCGTATTCAGCAATCAACGCCAAATGACTGTAGTTCAATTCAGAATTGGATTCCACACCAAATTGAGATTAGTTGAGAAGTCCTAATATTTTTGTTATTGTAATTGGCTCTGAGGTTTATATTAGGAGATGCAATCTCTCATAATAAATCAATCAAAATATAAAAATAAGTTTTATAATTTAGCTTTTAGTTTCTCTCTATCTTATCTTATATAAAATTTTGGCTTTTGGAGAAGAAATCTTAGTGCTTTAGAAGAAGAAGATCAGAGGAGAAGTGACAACTAAAGATTAGATGTGATCTCAAATTGGTGTTATCCTTTCTCTTTCACTTTTAATTTACTATTTGAAGATAGAAAAAATGTTTATTGTTTTGCTTTGTAATTTTTTATCATGAATTAAATCTCCATAGTTAGGGCATTGATGTAGGTAATTTACATGAAGATTTAATCTTGTTGCTTTGTGTTAAATCTATTTACTACTTTAATCTTCATGTTGGATTGTTATCATGTTAATTATTTTTGTTCCTCAAGTAATTAGTTGATACACACAACTATATTGATGGCTATGTTTGAGACCAAGAGAAGATGATCTAGTATAGAATCATAGAAACAGGAACCACAATTTGACACGCTGAGACGAAGAAGTTGTGCAATCATATTAGAAAGATTTACCGTGCATAATGCTTCCTCTAAGTTGTAAATCTACTAGATCTTGAGATTGTAGTTTATTATATTAGAGGTTAGAATTAATATTACTTGAGAGAGAATATTGTTGGCCCAAAGGCCCATCACTCTAGTTTTGATGATAATTAACTCATATAGTTATAGTACTAATGATCTTTTGTTTACATAGTTTCAATTTTTCTATCAAGATCTTAGTAGATGCTTAGCTTCAACAAAGGAGTTTTGGAGCAACACATGTGATTCAAGAGCTCGCATGTCAAGATCGCATCTAGCACTCGGATGGAGTCAAGCTCTATGGATCGTGTTTGATCGAGTCGGCTTGGAGAAGGAGTTCTAAAAGAAGACTTTGGTTTGTTTAGTTTTAATTTGTGTTTAGATCTTGCGTAAGATAAACTAGTGTTGATATGCTCAAGTTCACACACATAAGTTTAATACGTTTGGTTTTTTTTTTTAACCGGTTTTGGATTTCAAGTGCACATATATATGGTTTTCATGAATAGATAAAATCAAAACAAGTTTACATGATTTAATGTATATTAGATTTCATCTATATACATCTATGCTTCATATATTTAGAAAAATTTATTTTGATGATTCTATTCATGTGTTTAGAGTTTTGTAATTAACAAAACTTATTTTGAATTTAATGTCAAAAAAATAGATATATCTTTTATATGTGTATTGGATTCTATCCATACACTCTATACTTCAAAAGAGTTTAAATATCTTTTTTTGTATTTATACAAGTTTAAGGGGAAAATCGGAGTTCTATTTCAAAGTTTGTATTTTGAAAAATATCGATTTTGGTTTAAAACTTAATTTCTATATCACAAAAATAGCTCAAATAGTTTGTAATATGTTTTGATTTTTAGTCACACATATTTGTTCTTCAAATATTTATAAGAATTTATTTTTGTGGAATTTATGAGATTTTATGGGATTTTATAGGTGTTAAAAAGACTAAGTTTCAAACCCTACAAACCCTAGCTTGAGCCTGCTGGCGGTGGACCGGCCGGTCGACCGAGCCAGAGCTCGGTCGATTGATGTGCACAAGGACATGCACAAGGCCTTGCCTATAAGGCCGGTCGACCGGGCGGTCGACCGACTGTAACTACTTAACTCTCAGGTAGTGCCGTTCGACCGACAAGACTGAGTGCTTTTAGGCTCAGTCGAATAGGCGGTCGACCGGTAGGCGAGTTTGCCTGGGGCGGTTGACCGGGCAGTCGACCGATGGCTCAACGGTCAGAAATATGACCGTTGGACGGTCGATCGGCCTATCGGTCTTTCTTGAGCTGTTTTACCCAAGACTTTTAAGAGCTATTCTTTCCATCTTTTCAAGTGTTTTGCAGCAAGTTTAAAAGAAGTTTTTAAGCCTAAAATCTTTATCTTTTATTTGTTTGTTTTCAAAGTGTTGGAAAAATCAAAGAAAAGAAAATCTTTGAGAAATTGGTTTTGATATTTATTTACATATCCTTCTAGTGTCTTTCCCACGTGTTTTTCTTTGTCATTCTCTTTTCAAATACTTTATTTCTTACACTTGAGCTATCATCTCTAATCCTATTTATAGGACTTGTTTTTGTGAGGAAAATTGTTTGTGGGCTATTGTGATCACCAAGTGTTGTTTGTGATCATTGGATCACCAAGATTGTAATATTTTCTTTGTTTTGGCTTTGTGCCTATCCCTCTTGTGTAGAGGTGATTCTGTTTGAGAGAGGAACAATGTACTCCAAGTGTAGAGTTGTAATTTCTCAGTGGAGGTCCCTTTGTGGAAGGTCCTATCTGAACGTAGTGGAAATCCTTCTGTGTAAAGGCGGAGATGTAGAGCAGTGGCTCGAGCCTCGAAACATGTCTTGGTGTTTGCGTTTGATCTACTATCTCTCAACTCTATCTCTTTTCTATGTTACATTACTTGATATTGTTCATATTCATGTGTTAGATATTGTTTGTGTGTGCCCACACTTGTGTTGAACCAAGAGAGCTTCTAATAGCACCTTAACTTTTAATTTAGAGGAATCTAAAGGAGTAGTTCCAAAGCCTTTCACGGGGAATCCGGACTCACTCTTGGTTACACGTTGTGTGCTAGCAATTAAGTTTTCAATTCCGCATCATTTGCCCTAGATTAGCTAGTACACCTATTCACCCCCCTCTAGTTGTATTTCGAATATTAGTTAAGATAGGGACTTTCGATTATTAACATGAATAGTAAAAGTTACCAGCATAATCAATTTGTTAATTTAGATTATTAATTATTGAAATAAACTGCCCTAGTGTTTTGCCTATCCATAACCAAAATTTTTCTTGTTTATTTCACTTCCAAATATATATCTTTCTTTCAAATAAAAATTTAAGTCAATACACTTTTAGTACTTAATAAGATAACAATCCTCGTGGGTTCGGCGCTACTTTATCACTTTATTACTTGTAAACGATTGGTGCACTTGCCAATTTACAACATTAGACCTGACCCATTTTCTATAGTTATTTTTTTAATTATTATTGTTTTATTACATTTTATTTTTCTTTACCTTTTCTTCTTTTCTTTTCTTTTCATTTTCCTTTTCCCTTTTTCTTTTCTTTTATTTTCTTTCTCCTAACTTCTACATTCTTTCTTCTTCTTCTTTTTTCTTCTTCTTCTCTCCTCCTTCTATCTTCCTCAATCAGCCAACACCCCTCCTCATCTTCCTTTCTCTAAAACCTCCTTTTCTCTCTAAATTTCTCTCTTTCCTAAATCACTCTCTCTAACTCCCCTCTCCCTCCCTCTCTATCTCTTTTCTTTCTCCCCTAAAACAGCCACCCTCCTCCATTCTTGCCGTTGGTTGGCCCTTACCCTGCCCTCTCTTTCTAACCTCTCTCTAAAATCTCTCTCACTTCTCTCCATCACTCTTTCTCTCCCCTCTCCTCCCCTTACCTCCTCCCCCTCCTAATAGCCGCTGGCCACCACCACAAAAAACACCACCAACCAACCACCCCTCCACACCGCCTTCCATCCCCATCTCCACCACCAACTGCCACCACCATCTCCCCTAACACCCCTAATTCCACCATATCCACCATCAAAACCGCCACCTCCACCATACTATCTCGCCTCTCCTCCGGCCAGCTGTCGCTTGCGTCACCTAGCCGTAGCCAGCTCCGGCCACCATCCTCCTACAACACACTACCCCAGTCCAATCCATTTCCCCTCTCTTTTCTTTTCCCTTCTCTTTTCATCTCCCTTTCTCTTTTTCTCTCCACCCTATGCCACGCCCTACTTCGCCGCCACTCAGGCTGCACTGTCCCACCCCTGGGTCGTTGGCGCTGCTCCTCTGCTGGTTACCCCCGACCAACCTCTCCCTCTCTCCCCTCCTTCTTATTCTCTCTCCTTTCGTTTCCCTTTCCTCTCTCTGCTTTTTCTCTATATTTTTCCTCTCTCTCCTTGTTTCCCTCTCTCCCCCTCACTCTTTCCCTCCTGGTTATCCTCTCTCTAGTTTTTCTCTCTCTTTAACATTCCCTTTTTCTCTCCTATAAATCTCTGTCTCCTCTATCTTGATATTTTTCTCTCCTCACACACTTAGTACGTTAACACATGGCATTCCCCAGAGTTAGGCATCGTATCCGGGGAGTCATTGCCTACGCAAGTACTATTATTTGTGTGCGTGTATCGATTTGAATTTGATGCAGGTACCGCTTTCTGTGTTGCATGTGCTCCTTTTATGTATTTGCAGTTGGGCGAATACTTTCTTGTGTTGCATGTGGAATTGTAACTGTACATGTGGTATTTGTATTTGTGTATGTAGGCAGTGATTGTATAATGTAATCAGTGCTTATATATTGTAGCGACGATGTATGTTGTATACTATGTGGTGAATGTTTGTAATGGGGTAGGTTATTACTTGTATATGTGCATATGCTTATACTAACGTTTGTGCTGGTACCTTTACTCATCTACAGCCTTTAGGCCTACCTCTATGAAGTTTTATTATTCAGCCTTCTAGTTATACTCAGCCTTCGGATTATACTATTGTCTTCGGTCTTAAACCCTCCGGGTTTTCACATGCTCCTCCTGGTGGGCGAGCCTAGCGCTCAGCGCTTTGCCGCTAATTCTGTCCGGGCGTACTTACGTCATGAGCGTGGTTTCGCCATGTGCGTTAGAATAACGTTTATATGCTCGCTTTGTCATGTGTGTTTAGCTGCATTGCGAGTGGTAGCTATGCCGAGCGTGATAACATCTAACGCTGTACGTACGCCAGTTTCGCTCCAGTTTTGCTTAGCTCCGCTTGGTTGTTCGCTTGATTGTTTACTTAGCTCTACTTAGTTGTTTAAATACTATTACTAACATTATTATTATTTATATTATGGTTGTGAAGAGTTTGAAATTTCTAATTTTATTGTTTTTAGTAACACGTTGCATGACCTGCTAATTGTCTGACACATGATGTTGTGATCATGTATTCCTTTATATTTTGCATTTGGATTGGACTGCATACTTCACCTAGTACTGTGATACCTGACTTGTTAATTACTTGATACCTGCTCCTGTTATATACACAGTGATTCTGTATCCTGTACTCCTGAACTTCTATATCTCTTGTGCTCTTGTATCTCCTACATTCTTGATATAATTATATAATAATTTAACAATATAATAATATAATAATATCATAGGATTATAATTAAACAACTTAAATTAGGATGGGAGAAACTGATGGATACTGGTATGATGTCGTGTTTATAATGGTCATAGTACAGACGATTCGTGTTTGGTGTAATAATTCCCGTCAGAAGTTTTGTATTGAGTGTAATATAATTCCCAATAGCAGTGCCAGATCTTATGGATTGTTGTCCCGATCAGAGGCGAGACCCACTATAAATATGATTATCAATCTCTATTAGTTTTCAATAACAACTCGTCTTATTCATATATGGATGTATGTGTGTTAGGACGCTAGGACACATATATATAAGTAAGACGAGTAATAATAATAATAAAATACTAATATAATAATTCGTTAGACAACTCGTGATTTATACACTCAGATGATGGTGATATGAGGTATAAGGTATATCTATGAGGGTTTCCTTGTTTGGATTATCCCCTCGATATATGAATCCGCAATTGAGCTTATATAACTAGTTTTGCCCATATTTGCATTGCATGCTTGTATGTGTCTATGCTCACGACATGTTTTCTGATTTATGTATCTGATTGTATTCATTAGGGTTTGTTATTGTCTGACTGAATCTATTGCATTGTTTATTGTTTGTTATGTTTATTGTATGCTTACATTTGTTATTATTTTTATTACTATTATTATTGTTATTATATAATTATAGTACCATGCCTGCCACTTGCGTGGTACTATGTCTATATATATCATGTATTCAATCTCCTGTATCTTGTATTCAATTTTCGGTTTTCTTGCTTACTGGCTTGTACCTGCCTGTCACTTGCAAGATATTATATCGCGCTACTATATTTAATCTCCTGACTTGCCCGCTTCTTGATTTAGTCCTGATTTTATGTTTATTATTTGTGTTTACTGTTTATTGCTTGCCTGCATGCCTGAATCACGACACATTGGACCCTGTACATATGTGTTTGCACCCTCTCTTGATTGGCTCTCGAGATTTCTCTTACTGCTCGTGAGCATCTATCAACTTTTGCACTTTGTAAATCTCTTTGTGAATCATACTTTTCCCCTCTAGGTGATGTAATATTCATGTAATATTGGATCACGCTCTGTGATAATAGTGTAATTGTACTATTTTATTGGAATATATATTTTCACTGTGCTTTTGTACTCTGATTCTTGCATGTACTAATACTTGGTATGTGTATGTGAGGGTATTTCTGTCCTGCATATGTCCATCGAAGCAGCGTCTCAGTATCCGCTAAATCGGGGCATTACAGGATGGTATCAGAGTTTAGTCTCTTGCACCTTCAATACAACTAGTCGGCATATTAATATGATATTAATTTGTAACTGGAGCGCATGAGTCATTGCTATACATTCTAACTACAAGTACAGAGTTATCTTTTCCTTCCTGATAATTTTTCTTTTGAATTGAAACTCTTCCATCTTTGCACTTCCAGTTTCCCTGAATGAGCAATCTTTTCCTATCATCTCTTCTTTTCCATGCTATCCCTATCTCTTTCGTGTTCATCTCCCTCCTTATCAAAATTTCGAGGACAAAAATTTTGTGAGGTGGGTAGATTGTAACACCCTATTCTCGGGATACGTACTTAGATACATGTCCTGATTTTTTACTTGTATTATTATATTTTTCAGTATTTTATTTTGTTATTATTTGGTATTGATCCGTATTCTGTGGACTGAGGCCAGCATGATCCCAGACTCTGAGCCCAGCCCGAGCCCAGGGCCTAACCCATTTTCTAAGTTATTTTAATTATTATTTTATTACATTTAATTTTTCTTTTTTCTTTTCTTCATTTTTTCCTTTCATTTTCTTTTTCCTTTTTTCCTTTCTTGTCTTTCTCCCAACTTCTACATTCTTCTTCCTCTTTCTTTCTTCTTCTTCTTCTTTCTTTTTCTCCTTTCCTCCTCTCTTCCCAAACCAGCCAACACCCTTCCCCATTTCCCTCTCTCTAAAACCTCCCCCTCTCTAAATCTCTCTCTCTCGCCCCCTTAATTCACTCTCTCTAACTCCTCTCTCTCTCTCTCTCTCTCTCTCTCTCTTATCTCTCTTCAAAACAACCACCCTCTTCTTTTCTTGTCGCCGACTGGCCCTAACTCCGGTGACCCCCGACCCTCTATCTAACTCTATCTAAACTCTCTCTCACTTCTTTCTCCCCATCACGCCTTTTCTATTTCTCTCACCTCTCCTTCCCTCACCTCCTCCACTCCCAATAGCCGTCGACCACCACCACCAAGACCACTGCCCAACTAACCATCATTCCACCACCTTCCATCCCCCTATCCATCACTAACTTCTACCACCATCTCTCATTGACATACCCATTTCCACCCCATCCACCATCAAAACCGCCACCACATCGCACCATCTCCCGCTCTCCTCCAACCAGCTGCCGCTTGCATCACCCACGACCACTCCTGGTCATGGCCAGCTCCGGCCACCCTCTTCTTGCAAGCGCACCACCCCAACCCAGCCTATTTCCCCTCTCTCTTCTTTTCTCTTCTTTTTTCCTCTATATCTTCTTTTTTCTGCACCCTGCGCCACTCCCTACTTCGCCGTCGCCCTCCGATCGTTACCCAGGCCGCGCTGCCCCACCCTTAGGCCGCCATCGCTGCTCCTCGATCAGCCACGCTCCGATCAACCTCTCCCTCTCTCCCCTCCTTCCCATTCTCTCTCCCTCGATTTCCCTTCTCTCCCCCCTTTCTTCTCTCTGTCTTTCTTCTCTTTCCTTTTGTTTTCCTCTTTCTCTTCTTTTCCCCTCTCTCCCGTATGCTCTCTCTTGGTTACCCTCTCTAGTCTTTCTTTCTCTCTTTCACTTTCACTTTCTCTCTCCTCTAAATCTCTCTCTCTCTCTCTCCCCTCTCTTGATATTTTTCTTTCCTCATGCATTTGGTGCGTTAACGCCATTGGCATTCCCTGGAGTTCGACATTGTATTCAGTGTCATTGCCTAGGCGAGTATCATTCTTTGTGTGCGTGTATCAGTTTTGTATTGATGCGAGTACCACATTCTGTGTTGCGAGTACTCCTTTAATGTGTTTGTGGTTGAGCGAGTACTTTTCTGTGTTGCATGTGAAATTGTAACTGTACATGTGGTATTGTATTTGTGTATGTGAGCGGTGATTGTATTATGTAACCCGTGTTTGTATATTGTAGCAGCAATGCATGTTGTATACTGTGTAGTGAATGTTTGTAATAGGGTAGGTTATTACTTGTATATGTGCATGTGCTTCTACTAACATTTGTGCAGGTACCTTTACTCATCTACAGCCTTCGGGCTTAACCTCTATGAGGTTTTATTATACAGCTTTCGGGCTAGGCTCAGCCTTCAGACTTAAACCTAGTAGGCGAGCCTAGAGCTCAATGCTTTACCGCTAACTCTGGACTTAAACCGTCCGGGTTTTAACATGCTCCGCTTGGTAGGCGAGCTTAGTGCTCAACGTTTTACCGCTAACTCTGTCCGCGCGCGGTTACGCCGTGAACGTGATTTTGCCATGTGCGTTAGCATAGAATTCATACACTCGCTTCGCCGTGTGCGTTTAGCTATGCTTCGAGTGGTAGCTGAGCTGAGTGTGATAGCGTCTACCGCTGTACGCTAGCTTCGTTCCAGTTTCAGTTAGCTCCAATTTTACTTAGCTCTGCTTGGTTGTTCACTTGATTGTTTACTTAGCTCTGCTTAGTTGTTTAAATACTATGTTGTTCACCTGATTGTTTACTTAGCTCTGCTTAGTTATTTAAATACTATTAATAATATTATTATTTATATTATGGTTGTGAAGAGTTTGAAATATCTAATTATATTATTTTCTAGTAACACGTTGCATGACCTGCTAATTGTCTGACATAGAATGTTGTGATTTTGTATTCCTTATATCATGTATTTGGCTTAGACTATATACTTCACCTAGTACTGTGACACCTGATAGGTTAATTACTTGACACATGCTTTTGTTATATATGCAGTGATCCTTTATCCTGTACTCTTGAACTCAATATCTCCTGCGTTCATGTATCACATGTACTTTTATTATAATAATGTAATAATATAATAGTATAATTTTATAATAATATTATAACTAAACAACTTACATCATGGTAGGAAAACTGATGGATACCGATATGATGCCGTATTTATAATGGTAATAGTACAGACGATTCATATTGGGTGTAATAATTCCCGTCAGAAGATTCGCATTGGATGCAATATAATTTCCAGTAGCATTGCCAGTTCTCATGGGCCGTTGTCCCGGGCAGAGAGGGAACCGACTATAAATATGATCCATCAATCTCTATCAGCTTCCAATAACAACTTGTCTTATTTATATATCCAACTTGTCTTATTTATATATGGATATATGTGTCTTGAGATGCCAGGATACACACCTAGATATATGTGTAGGACGAGTAATAATAATAAATTACTAGTATAATAATTCATCAGATAACTCGGGTTGTATACACTTAAATGATGGTAAAATGAGATATAAGGTATATATATAAGGGTTTCCTTGTTTGGATTATCTCCTCGACATACTAATCTAATGAATCCACAACTGAGCTTATACAACTAGTTTTACCGATATTTGCATTGCATGCTTGTGTGTCGGTGCTCACGACACATATTCTGATTTATGTATCTGATTGTATTCATTAGGGTTTGTTATTGTCTGATTGTATTCACTAGGATTTGTTATTATTTTTCTGTTGCATTATATATTGTTTGTTGTGTTTACTATATGCTTACATTTATTATTATAACTATTACTACTATTATTTTTGTTATTATATAATTATAGTACCTTGCCTGCCACTTGCGTGATACCTTGTCTATGTATGCTGTATTCAATCTCATGTATCCTGCATTATGGTATCCTGTATTCAATTTCTGATTTTCTTGCTTACTGGCTTGTGCCTGCCTGCCTCTTATGATATATTTATCTACGCTACTATATTTAATCTCCTGACTTGCCTGCTTCTTGATTTAGTCTTGATTCTATGTTTATCATTTGTGTTTACTGTGTATTGCTCGCCTGCATGCTTGAACATGGCTGCTTGACCCAGCACATGTGTGTTTGCTTGTGCATGCCACTTGGCTTCATTTTACGTACTCTTTGGGTTGCTTCTGATAACTCCTAGACTTGCATGTCTAGATCCCAGAGCGTAGACGAAATGGACCCTCCCGTGGAGCTTCTTTCCGCAGCGGAAGCGTGGTGGATTAGAGGTAAATCATCCGTAGCTCTTTCTTCCATCCCCCTCTTGATCGGCTTTCGAAATTCCTCTTGCTGTTTGTAAGCATCTTCCAGCTTTTGCACTTTGTAAGTCTCTTTGTAAATCATACTTTTGCAGCTCTTGGTGATGTAATATTCATGTAACGTTGGATCACGCTATGTGATAACAATGTACCTGTACTATTTTATTGGAATGTATATTACTACTGTACTTTCGTGCTCTGATTCTTGTTTGTATTGATGCTTAGCGTACGTATATGAGGTTATTTCCATCCTGTATATGTACATCACAGTAGCATCTCCATATCCGTAGGATTGGGGCGTTATAATCTAAGGACCACAAAGCTTCACAGTCAGGAGGAGGTGGATGAGTGCCTAGCGAAGTACGACATCTGCTTGAGCCCTGAGATCAAGGTCAAGTTTTGCCCCCCATGGTGCTGACATTGCTTTAGCTCCGCCCAGTGGTAGCGTATATATGAATCCCCTGGTTCGACGCTGAGGTTGATGCTGTCGTTAGCGGAGTTCATTCACAGTATCTAGCTTTTTATAGAGTTGCCCCCTCTAGGTTGTCGGGGGTGGCCTGGCGCACGGTGCTCAAATTTGAGGCCCTCTGTGCTCTGAGAGTCCCCAATGCGTGCTAACTTGAAGTCTTTAGCGCCGCCTATATGCTAGCGAAGACTAACCAGGATGCGCATTATTTTTTGCCCCAGAGTGGGGTTGAAAAAATTATCAACATAGTTGATAGCGACCATGCGAGATACCATAGTCCAGGTGATTGGCCTGTGGGAGGTTGAGTCGGAGGATGAGCGCGGAGCCATCTCAGTCACCTGAAACTTGGGCCCTATCGCTCGGGGAGGAGCATCGCTCTCTGTCGATATCAAAATGAAGTTGCAAAAGCTGGAGCTATCAACTATGACCATCGCAACTTGAGCTAACTATTTGATCCCAACAGTCCTCCCGTGCCCCCTGTCTCCTGAGGGGAGCGACTTCGGAGAAAAGCCTAACCTCGGCTAAGAGCCAACCGACCGTTAAACTCAGGAGGCCTAACGTCCCAGGGCGAGTGGTCCCCGCCAAGAGGAAGAAGGCTCCGACGCATCTCTCGCAACCTTAGCTCCCCGCAGAGGTGAACTTTTGACATGTTTAGATCTGTGTAATTTGTCCTTTCAGTACTTGCATATTTTTCCTTTGCAGAGGAGGAGCAAGCTTGGCTTTGATGGGTCTGACGAGGAGATGCTTGACTTGTTGTCGGCTGCTTCTGCATACCTTGTTGCTGCTTCTGCATACCTTGTTGCTGCTGGCGGGCAATCCCTGGTGGCTAGAGACGCTCGGATTGGGTCCTCTGATGCCACGCTCCACTTCCTAAAATACGCTAGAGCAGAGATGTGATGAGAGTTGGCGACGTATATACACGAGAAAAATACTCGACGTATACATGCTAAGCCTAAAGTAACCTGAGCAAGTTATATCAATTAATTATAAAGGCAATAAAGTCACTGCAATATAATATATAAATTTCTACACACGATGACATTATTCTATGAACCAAATAGAATAATATGGAGTCCAACCTATAGAGAATCAATGGAATCAACAGAATCAAGAGGAAGACATGAACTATATCGAAGAATCCGATTGATCAAGCAAAAGAGAGTCCAAACTCCTCAGATACACATGATCTTCTCAGATACTTGTTCAGCAAGAGAAATACTCATATACCTGGATGTGCAAATTCAGGGTAGTTAGAAAACTCCCAATGAGTGTGTAAAATGAGAGAATGTGCCTGTGCGTATACGTGTATGCATATTACTATACTAGTATGAAATAGTAAACAGTGTATAGATGAACAGTAAGTAAAAACAAACTGTAATAGGATCATATACTAAGTCAGGTCATGTGTACAGTCAGGTGACTATCATAGCATAACCCACACACATAATATATAAATATATATAAAAAGTATCTATCATATAACCTATATCACAAGTGATCACATGTCAATTGTTATTTTTATTAATTATATTAGTAGATACTAATTGCCACATGCAGTAAACGCATCCCATATTATGCCTACTACACATGCCAGTTGGGATCCTATGTTATTGAAACTGATCAGTGGAGACATTGTTCATGTTTTAGGTGAGTTTCGTACATACCTGGAACCACGACCCTGATGCCTGGTGCTGAACCAAGCCCTACCGTTAGGTAGTTAATAACAGTAAATAGAACTCACTGTGTAACAGTGGAACAATAACAGAAGGAACATCAGTCATCCCCTGTAATTTTGCAGTGGAACCGTATCTTGACTGCGCAACTTGTATCCTAGATGCACCCAAAGTACAGGCGTTTATCTCCTCCATTAATTTCCTCATCCCAGTGTAACTTTTTCAATTACATTATTAATTTAGTCAATCAATATCCAAGTTCGATTACTAAGACAATATGATGACAGTAACAATGACATGAATAGTAACAGTATATACCATGTAACAGTGATCAGTGACATTATCAGTATCAATATCAACCATATAACTATACATGTAGTCGCAGTCTAACAATACTTTTTCAGTAATTCTGATAACATGTATCTATACAACATAATATGCATTGTCTAGTCAATATATAGTCTTATCTAGAAATATCTAGATCCTTCCATATGCTCTAGGTTATAACAGTAACATGTCTCTTTAACTTCTGATTTCAATACAATCACTGTGAACATCAAATATTGAATCCGTCATCAAAGTAATCCGATAGAAAAACCACAATCTTAATAGACGCAATAAATCACTTATCTCATTTCTATTAGTCTATTCTAATCCTCTATATCCATCAGTTTATCCAAATCTCCAAATAATGACATAAATACTCAGCAACCTCTAATCAAATCCTCATTATCCAATCCAACAAGAACGTCAATACATCCCCACTTCAGTCAGACTCAATCACCATAACTCAACTGTATAAATGTAATCCATTAGTTCAGATAATCCAATCTACATTAATTTTTCAACATCAATAAAATATCATTAATACTCTAATAAATTAATAAGTGAGAGAAGCCATAAATTCTTACTTCTAGTAGGCCAATATTAATCTCATCGTATACATCAAAATCAAAGGTAAGATATTCACACATCTGATCATAATCCAAACAAAATTATCTCATCTAAGTACTAATCAACGATCCAATGTAAAGAATATAAATTTCTGGTCTACTCCAACTCTAATTAAGTCCATAAAAAAAAATCCAAGCATCAAGAGATCAATCCACGAGTTCAATTAATTGGTAAATCTCTCGTTCCTGTCAATCTACTCTAATCATCTAACTCATCAATATATCTATCCTCTAAGTCACTAGTGTATCCGAATCTCAACTAAAAGAAATGGAATTCAGCTACATTCAATCAATCATCACTATCTATTCTGATCAAGATCATAATTAAAGAGTGAAATATCCTCAAGTAATATGGAATTTAGAATGTCTTTATATCTAATCCTCGACATCAATAAGAAATCATCAATCCTCTAATAAACTAATAAGTGAGTGAATCCAGAAACTTTTACTTTTAATAGCCCAAAATCAATATCATAATGCACATTGGTATTTATACATTATTCACCCGTATAATCAAAATCCAACCATCATTAATCCTATTTAAACTATCGTCAAATAAGAAAGATCTGATGACATAAGAAATCCACATATTTAACTACTATCACGAACTAACCAACCTCATGACCAGATCAGCTACAGTCTAAACGTATCACCACTAGACCTGAATCAAAATGTAAACAATCAAATAGTGATGAATGAAATACTAATACTTCAGTAACAAATGCCGAGTCCATGTATGTTTAATATCAAGGGTATATCTAATCCAATATCCATAAATATTTAAGCTCTCTCTCAGTATAATAGTACAAGTTTGATGGTATCTTTAAGATCTAGTATTTCACCAACCCGATTTGCTCCCCAATCGCAAATCAATCTCCACTCCAATCAAGGCTACTAATAACTTCAATCTAATTATTAGGGGTCAAGAATTATTTATTCTAAAATATACATGTAACAAAGCATATAGGAACAAATTGGATGATTCCAGATTGAATATGAATAGTGAACATTAATTAATCAATTAACATAATTAATTTATAAAAAGAATAACACATGAAATAATACAATAAAACGTACTATTATAATAGACCAATAAAATAACAGTCACATAAAATGTTACCGATACCACTCAAATAAATAAAACAGACAAAGTGAACACTCACATGAAATGATGTGAATTTGGGTCTGAATCACCATCGGGTCTGTACTGAATGAACTGGTTCAGATCTCCAATCATCTTGCGTGTCGGCACCTTGCGAACATGAATTCGGATCGTCGAATCGACTTGCGCGCCAGGTCTTCTATTACTGTGTTCAGATTTGCATAATGTAGAGACTGAGGGAGACATAGAGACACATGACCATACATACACACAACACTCAAATAAACATACATGTACACATATATGTGCACACACACTGAATAAGAGAGAAAGGGAGAAAGAGAGACATGTACCGAAAGAGAGAGGAATTAACATAATTACCGAACACATATACAACACACACACACGCAAACACATTCACACAAGCATACGCACACGCGCTTACACACACACACATAGCACACACACACACACACATATTATCACACTTAAACAAAAATGAAGAGAGAGAGAGAGAGATAGAGATAACCCCATGGGAGGTGTATGGCCGTGGCAAGGCTCGGCCATCGAGACGCTGCAGAGGAGGAGAATCAGAGCTCTCGACGGTCTCTGGTGAGGTAACGAGGAGGAAGAGGGAGCACGAGGGCTACTGCGCATGATAACAGGGAATAGGGTTGAAGTGCGATAGTCTCGCGGGAAGAAAGAGGAGATGAAGGTGATGGCATTGCTCGCCATGGAGGAGTAGTAGGAGTTATTGAGGGTGGTGGTGGCTGGTTACGGTGGGGAGGAGAGGGGAACATGTGGTTGTTGACGGTGGGTGGCATGATCTGCTTGGCTCCGATGGCAAGGAGGGAAGGAGAACGAGGGAGATGGTAACAAGTTCGTGCATATTGGGGTTCAAGCTGGTGGCTCGCGTTTGGAGGTTACCGGGGAGGCTGGGTGGAGAGCTTGATAGTGGGGAAGCATGAGGTTAGAGGGGCAATGGGTGAATGAAGGAGTCGGGGAGGGAGGAGCAGGCCGGGGCATGGACTGGAGGAGGTGGCAGGAGGAGAGGGGTGCAATCTTGATGGTGGTGGTTGTACACTAGATGGGATGAGATGGCGGATGCGGCTGTAAATCATGGAAGAGGGAAAGATTAGTATGAGGTTTAGATTAGGGTTAGGGCTAGGATTTAGTAGTTAAGATTTAGGGTTAAAAGGGATTTGTTAGGACTAGGATTTGGTGATAGTTAGGATTAGGATTTGGTGCTATGATTATGGGGAGTTGGGTTATGGGTTTAGGGCCAATAGGGTTTAATGATTGGGCTTTCAAGTTAGGGCTAAAGAAATTGAAAGGAAAATAAGAAGAGAGAAGAGACAGATGGGCTTGGTTTTGGGCTCAATAGATTGGGCTTGAAAAAGTAGAAAATGCAATAACAAAATGTGAACAACAACAACAACAATAATAGGTATTTATAGCAAGAGTAATAAATAATATCCAATACAAAATACATGTATAAACTTTAAACATACTATTATTTATTATTAACATGGTATTATAGAATAGGGATATTACATTTGAGCCCAGAGATTTTGGAGCTCGGGGAGATTCATCAGCCGGCGATGCTCTTGAGGAGAGTATAGATGCACCCTTAGGGCAGGTAGGAGGGGAGGTTGAGATGCCGGAGGAGCCCCCTTACTATTGATGTGGCCTCCGAGGAGGACATGGTGGTGGCGTTTCCGACGTTGGTCAAGACTGGGCCTGAGCCCTCTCCTAGGCTCGAGGTGGCGAGATTTGTGAACGTTATGTTGGTGGAGGATGGCGTGAGTGCCATTGGTCCCGTTGGTGCCTCAGAGTCTATCGCTCAGCCACGACACTGACCCTAGAGCGGCTCTCTGCGAGCTCCATGTTTGGGTTGTTCTTCTAAAGGGGCGATCAAGAGGTGGCCCTAGGATATGTAGATTTCCTGGGAAGGTTGGACGAGTTTAATGCCCTGCCCCTAAAGAACCGGAGGCGACAATTGAAGAATGAGGTTTTCAAGGTAAGCTCATGATCATAATTCTCGAGCTTATACTTGTTTGTGATCGGTCACATATATTGCATATATATTGTCACTCTACCATGTTTATTATCTAATAAATCCTATTAAGAAAGTCTTATTTTTCTTTATTAAGTGCAAGCCCATTGCTTAAGGAAAGGGAAGAAATTATGATTTAATTTAGAATTAATTCGAAATCAGAAGATTAAGGCAGATCTGGGAGGTTGAAAATCGGTTAATTTGATTTTTTAAGAATCCAAATCGGCTAGCTTGAGAATCACCAAAGATCAAATTAGAATCAGAGTCAAACAATGAATGCAGCTAGACAAAAGGGAGCCAAATCCCATGCCAGCCAGATCTCCACCAGGATGTGGCCATGAGATCCTAATTCATCTAGGTTAACTAGAAACACATCACCACCCAAGTTCGAACCAAGATTAGATTTGGTTATGTCTCAACCGACATCTTTGCAGGATAGGTTCTATCTCATTAGAACCTCACTTCCATCCTGCATCCAACTTCCATCGGTTGGTGAATACAATTTTGAGCTCAAGCCTCAGTTCATCAACACACTCCTTAAGTTTCATGACTTAGAGTCCGAAGATGCTTATTTCTTCATAAGAGAATTTGAGAAAGTATGTCTAATGATGAATATCCCACACCTTATAGATGATGCTATTAGGTTGAGATTTGTCCCTTTCGCTCTTAAGGACTTAGCCAAGAAATGGCTTTATAGCTTAGCGGCCGGCTCTATTACATCTTGGGATGGTTTCATCAAGGTCTTATTGAAGAAATTATCCAATTCATAAGACCGCTCTCATTAGGAAGAACATGATGCAATTCAAGTAAGAACCTAGTGAACCGTTTTGGAGGTACTTTGAATTCTTTTAAGATCTCCTTATCCAATGCCCTCATCATGGAATAGAGAAATAGCGATAATGCTAATTCTTTATGACGGTTTAGACTATTCTACCAAGACCCTCTTAGAAAGCATGTACCAAGGGGGATTCTTGCAGAAGGATGAGAATGAAGGGTGGGATTTATACGAGAATCTAGCTGAAAAGACCATCTAATGGGAACCTACTAGTGAAACCTCGAGGAACTCAAACTCCATCTCTTCAAAAGGAGGTCTCCATTCTATTGAATCATCCATAGCTAACGAGGCTAAGTTAGCTAACCTAGCGAGAAGACTGGAAGCTTTAGAAACTAAAGAACCAAGTCCAGTCAATCAAGTCAGCCCAAACCAATTTCTAACTCCGGGCTGTACTTACTTTCAAGCCATGAATCATGTGTTTGAGGAGTGTCCTGTGTTTCAAGCTCAATAACATTTTTCAGAACCGATGAATGCGGCCTTTTCAAGGCTGAACAATAATCCTTATGCACCAACGTATAATCCTGGCTGGAGAAATCACCCAAATTTCTCATAGAGCCAAAATAACAATGACCATTCACGGTCAAATCATACAAGCCACTTCCATCATACCAATAATTCTTTCAATCATCAACCCAACTTTCCAATTTTCATCATATTTATCCAAATTATCCACCTAACTTTTCAAACTATATACAAAACTTTCCCAACCAAGTTCCACAACTTCCTTCCAGAATCCTCAACTAGAAAGGAGAATGACTAACTTTGAGAGAAACATGGAAAGATACATGAAGAACTAAGATTCTCTCATGCAAACTATACAGAAGTTAGAGGTTCAAATGAACCAATTAGTCACTCCACATAATGAGAGACAAAATGGTACCTTGCCTAGTCAGCCGATAATGAATCCTAGGAATTATCAACAAGCTTATTTGACTGAGGATCAATCATTGAATCAATGTAATGATGTTCATACATTGAGGTCGGTAAGAAAGTTGATAATCAAGTGTCAACACCATCTAACCCCATTCAGTACAACCACAATCAAGCATCCACCTGATCTAATCCCAATCCTTCCAAATCTGACGAATCTAAAATAGATAAGTTAGCCAGTTAGGTGCGCAAGCCTATTATACCATTTCCTAATAGGCTGAAAAACAACAAGCAAAATCCACACATGGATAAGATAATTAAGATTTTCAATCAAGTGAAGATAAATGTACCACTTTTTGATGCCATCCAACAAATCCCATCCTATACTAAATTTCTTAAGGATATGTGCACCAAGAAGAGAAAGACTAATGAACCCAAAAAGGTCTTCTTAGCCATTAACATTAGTAAGCTACTGTCAGGTTCGATCTCTGTCAAGTACAAGAATCCAGGTTGTCCCACCATTGCCTGCACCATATGACAAGCCGAGATTAGTCATGCACTTCTTGACTTGGGATCAACTTGCTCCCCTTCTTAGTTTATCAACAACTCGGGTTGGGCGATCTTAGTCCAACTCGAGTCACTATTCAACTGGTTGACCGTTTAGTGAAAGTTTCAAAGAGAGAAATTAATGATGTCCTTATCCTGGTTGGGGAGTTTATTTACCCTGTTGATTTTATAGTTCTAGAGACACAACCTGTGTCCAATCCTAGGGCTCAAACTCCTGTTATTTTAGGGCGACCATTTCTTGCTATTGTCAATGCCATCATCAATTGTACGAATGGGTTCATGAGGTTAACCTTTGGGGACATGGCTAGAGAAGTCAATGTCTTCAACCTAGGAAAACAACCCCGTGATGTTGAGGACCAAACATTTGAAGTCAACCTCATTGAGAACTTAACAAGCGAACACAAGAAAGAATTGAAAGTAGAAACTGAGTGTGATTTCGGGTTAGAGTCTGACGACTTTAACCTTGATCAGGTTGTTGAGTCTGTTGTGAATTGGGCCTCGAACCCTATTTTACCAAATATGGAGCCGACAAATGTGACTCATCCTTTTAGTGAGCCTTCCTCTTCCTCAGAATTGAAAGTCTTACCTGCACATCTCAAGTATGGCTATCTAGGCAAACAAGAGACGTTTTCTGTCATCATTGCCGCCCATTTAAGCGACGGGCAAGAAGATCTTAAAGCAATTCTAAGAAAACATAGGGAAGGCATTGGTTGGACTATGATCGATATAAAAGGATTGAGTTCAGCCATAGTTCAACATCGCATTCATCTCAATGAAGATGCCACACCTAAAAGAGACCCGCAACGTAGGTTAAACCCTATAAAATAAGAGGGTGTTCATGCTGAAATTGTGAAACTCTTAGACAATGGGATAATATATCTCATTTCTGATAGCCAATGGGTCAGTCCTTTTCACGCGGTTCCAAAGAAATCCGGTTTTACCATAGTGGAAAATGAGAACAATGAGTTGGTCCAAACTCGACTTCCCACAAAGATCCGAGTTTGCATTGACTATAGGAAACTTAATGCTGCAACTCGTAAGGACCATTTTTCACTCCCCTTCATTGATCAAATGCTTGAACGTTTAGTAGGCCACGAGAATTACTGTTTCTTGGACGGTCACTCGGGTATAATCAGATTCCATTGCTCCTGAGGACCAAGAAAAAACTACGTTCACATGTCCATTTAGGACAATTGCTTATAGTCGAATGCCTTTCGGCTTATGCAATGCCCCAGCAACATTTTAACATTGCATGTTGAGTCTTTTTTCTGATATGGTAGAACGATTCTTAGAAATCTTCATGGATGATTTCTCCATCTACGGAGATTCGTTCACTCAATGTCTCCATCATTTAGAACTTGTCCTCCAACGTTGTGCTGAGAAAAATCTGACACTGAATTGGGAGAAATACTACTTCATGGTAAAATATGGAATTGTCTTGGGTCATGAAATCTCCAAGAAAGGAATTGAAGTGGATAGAGTCAAGATTGAGGTTATTGCTAAGCTTCCCATGCCCAAATGCATGAAGGATATTCAATCCTTCTTAGGACACGCCGACTTTTATCGAAGATTTATCAAGGATTTTAGCAAGATTGCTAGACCCTTGACTAATCTGTTAGCTAAGGACGTGTCCTTCACTTTTGATGCTGAATGTATGAATTCTTGGGAGAAGCTTAAGAGAGAGCTTATTTCTGCACTAATCATATCTGTACCGGATTGGTCTAAGCCATTGAAATCATGTGCAACGCTTCTGATTTTGCCATACGCGCTGTCCTAGGACAGTGCATTGATAACAAGTAGCACGTGATTTACTACTCTAATAGGACTCTCAATGATGCTCAATTAAACTACACTACTACTGAGAAGGAATTCTTGGCAGTAGTGTTTGCCTTAGAGAAATTTCGTCGCTACCTACTAGGGTCCAAAACCACCATTTTCACCGATCATTCTGCGCTTAGGTACCTCATGATAAAGAAGGATGCCAAGGCCCGACTCATTCGTTGGATCCTCCTTTAAGAATTCGATCTCGAGATTCGAGACAAGAAAGGCGTAGAAAATGTCGTTACTGACCATCTCTCATGAATCCCAAATTCTCCATGCAACGAATTGCCCATAAATGAGGACTTTCCTGACGAAAATCTCTTAGCTCTCTTTAGGGAACCTTGGCTTGCTGATATAGTGAACTACTTAGTCACTAACCAAACTCCATCTCATTGGTCCAAAAACGATATATACCGGTTCTTATCTCAAGTTCAGTATTTCTTTTGGGAGGAACCATATCTTTTTAAGTACTGTTCTGACCAAATTATAAGGAAATGCATTCCCGATGAAGAGGTTAAGAATGTTTTATCCTTTTGTCATGAACTTGCATGCGGTGGACACTTTGGACCCCACAAGACTGCTGAAAAAGTGCTACAAAGTGGGTTCTATTGGCCCACTTTGTTCAAAGATTCTTATGGATTTTGCAAGATGTGCCTAGATGCCAGAGGTGGGAAGGATCTCAAAACGAGATATGATGCCCCTCAGCCCAAGTCTAGAAATAGAACTCTTTGATGCTTGGGGCATCAACTTTATGGGTTCATTCCTAACTCATTTGGAAACTAATACACATTAGTTGCTGTAGACTATGTGTCCAAGTGGGTAAAAGCCATTCCTAGTAGAACTAATGACAACAAAGTTATCATAGATTTTTTGAAAGAGAACATTTTCTCACACTTCGGAACCCCTCGTGCTATCAACAGTGATCATGGTACTCACTTTTGCAATAAATCCTTTGAAGCTCTTATACGAAAGTATGCCGTAACTCACAAGTTGTCCACACCTTATCATCCTCAAACCAGTAGGCAGTTTAAGGTCTCCAATAGAAAAATCAAACTTATTTTGGAGAAGACTGTGAACCAAAATCGGAAAGATTGGTCCACCAAACTTGTAGACGCCCTATGGGCCTACATGATTGCTTTTAAGACGATTCTAGGATGTCTCCTTATAGGTTAGTCTTTGGGAAGGCTTGCCACCTACCCGTTAAGTTAGAACACAGGGCCTTATGAGCAATCAAGCAGTTGAATTTCGACTTGTCTAAGGCCGGTGACCTTCAAAAATTATAAATTTTCGAATTAGAGGAGTTGAGAAATGATGCCTATGTAAATGCTAAGATCACTAAAGATAAAGTTAAGATTTTTCATGATAAATACATCATAAGAAAAACTTTTGTCCCTGGACAAAAAGTCTTACTCTATAATTCTAGGCTTCATCTTTTTCTAGGAAAATTATCAAGATGGACTGGGCCATTCGTTGTCAAAAGCGTGTTTCCACACAGTGCTGTAGAGATCAATGACACCAAGAATGGAAATGACTTTAAGATAAATGGTCAACGCCTTAAACCTTTCTTGGAACCTTTCTTGGAATCGGTGTCGGTAAATGAAACAGCTATGGGTCTTTTCGACCCAGTGTATCAGAAACTTTCCTCTTTTTCATTTTATTTCATGCATCTATACATTTCTTTCATACATTGGGGATAATGCATGAGATAAGTGTGGGTGAGGGCTCTAACATGACTAATATAACTAAAATAAAAGAAGAAGAAAACAAAGAAAATATATATAAATATAAATATTTATGAAAAAAAACTTTTTGAAAGGTAAGAACAATATTCTGATATATTTTTTGTAAGAAATTAAGTCAATTTTAAGGAATAGGAAAATCATAATTTGGATTTCTTATACTTGGTCAAAATAAGATAACTTGTTTGATTTTCAAGATTAGGAAGAAAATTGATGAAAGTAATTTAGTCTTGATCTTTATCTTGAAGAAATATGAACACTTTATACACTTACATACTTAGGGTTCTAAGACAAAAATTCTTATGCCTTATATAAAAAGAAAAAAATAAATATATGCAAATCTAATTATTGATTAGCTACGTGCTTTAGCCCAAGCCTTGCTATTTACGCAAAGATAATTAGATAAGTTTTAAAAAATTATATATATAAATTCTCTGATTAAGCTAGGTATTTGTACCTCATGAAGCATAAGTATTCACGCCTAAAAGGGGTACATTTTATAAATAAAAATCCTTAGTTTCGTGGCCTTGTCTGCTCGAGTGTTTAAGTCCTTAGGGGGTTTTCTCACCTGGTGCCCTAAGACTGTCCGGTTTGGGTGTCACCGACTAAAGGCTCGTTACATGGGTAGATTAGAAAGCCTAATGAAATTGAGGAATAAATACCACCAAAAATAAATATAAATAAGGCATAGGAGTTAATGTTAAAGAATCCTTAGTCAAACTTCACAGTCATGATGGTGTATATGACTCAGGGTAAAGTAATAGACTAGATGGGAAATACAATTTAACTCCTTATTTTGACTGATGACATGTTTTTGAATAAAGACTAAGTTTAGAAATGAAAAGTTTGATATTCCTATAACTTATAGATTACTTGAACTCTTACAACAATACCTCAAATAGTTTTTATCTTTTCAAAATGCTTTTTGAAAATGCTAACATTTTTTCCTTTTTTTTTATGGATTTTGTGGGTGCAATCTATTGAAAACTCTCACGAGAAAAACTCGTCCCCTAGGGGTAACCTAGAGGTTTAAAAGCTTATTGCACATGCTCAGTGCAATCGAGTGACCTGCGAGAGTGGTATAATAATTGATTAAGATTAGTTATGATTTTTTTTGCTCGAGGGCGAGTAAAAGATAAGTGTGCGGTCACATATATTGCATATATATTGTCATATTACCATAGTTATTATCTAATAAATTCTATTAAGAAAGTCTTATTTTTCTTTATTAAGTGCAGGCCCATTGCTTAAGGAAAGGGAAGAAAAACATGACCAAAAGCCCATCTAATTCTGATTTAATTTAGAATTAATTCAAAATCAGAAGATCAGGGCAGATTATGATAGATCAGGGAGGTTGAAAACCGATTAATTTGGTTTTATAAGAATTCAAATCGGTTATCTTGAGAATCACCGAAGATCAGATTAGAATCATAGCCAAATAGTGAATTCAGCCAGACAAAAGGGAGCCAAATCCCACGCCAGCCAGATCTCCACCAGGATGTGGCCTGGCCGCAGATCCGCGGCCAAAGTCGCGGATCCGCGACTTATCTCCTCAGTCCTTTCCATCTGGGTTTTTGCCTATGAAAGATAGGGTTTTGTACTGAAAAAGGGAGCGAAGACTAGGATTAGAATTATTGTTCATCTTTTGGGTTTTAGAAGTATTGTTAGATTGTTCGGAGAAGTTGTATCTCCTCTTTATTTTTCAGCTTAGACCAGCAATGAGAGAAGAGTAAAATTGAATGTGTAATTCATCTTTGAAGTGACAATCAAAGAACTTCAACTCGTTATTCAACTCGACTCAAATTTGGTATGTTTATGTTTGATTTTCATTCTCTGTTTGTTTTACTTTCATCATGAGTAGCTAAATCATCTTCTGGGCTTACTAATTAATCTCTTCTACATCCTCTCTCTTGATTGATTTTTATGAAAGCAACTCTTTTAAATCAGAAAATACCTGAGTTAAACTTCGTTCTTGAAAGCACATGAGAATGTCTTTATTTTAAACTTGGACTTTCAAAGCATAAATCCTTTTAAACAGTTTTTATTCCATACTTGCTTCTTCGCGCTTGATGGTTTAATATTCTATTTTTAATGTTGTGTTAAGAAAGGCCTTAAGATTTAATCCAAAATCATCTTTTTTGTTTTACTTGGACATTAAAAGAAACTAAGGTCTTTGCCTATGATAAAAGTGATGCACCAAAATGTTATTGGGATAAGTAAGTAGTTGAGTAGAAAATTAGTGAGCCCAGATTTTTTTTCTTATATTAAAAATAATGAAACAATCTTCATCATTTTTTAAAGATCATCTTTTTCAAAGCCTTCTCTAAGTTTTAAGTTTTCTTTAAATCACTTCCCTTCTCTCCATTCTCTTTTCAACTAAACAACAAACACCATTCTTTGCTTTCTAAACAAAAACACTGAAAAGCTTCTATTACATTCCTCCTCGTAGACACGATCTGTTAGCTCAAAGCTACATGGTAATTCTTATCACTTTCATTTTATAATCAGTTTGTCAACTAATTTCTGCTTTAATTTTAGAAAGTCGTGATTAATTCTGAGCTGTTGGATGGTCATCGTGACGCCCTGAAGGAGAAAGAGGGAACAATTATTGGGCTGCTCCAGAGGGTGGAGGAGTTCAATGCCTCGGGGAGGCGGTGTCCGCCAAAGTAACCCATCTCCAGGTAGACTTGGACCACGAAGTTATGGTCCAGCAAGGTCGGGAGAAGGAGTTGAGGGGACTTCGAGGGGAGCTGGAGAAGAAAGACTCAGGGTTACAAGAGGCAGAAGCGCAGTTGCGTCACAAGGATACTGAGTTGCAGTAGAAGGAGACAGAGCTGCAATCAACCCAGTGGGAGCTGGAGGAGGCGTGTCATTATACCAAAATGGTGGAGGCCACCCTTGGGTTGGAGAGGACTGCCTTCGAGGAAGCGAAAAATTTCCTCGAGGGCGACGTGGACTAGGCACTGACTGCCAAGGATGCGGCAAAGGCATGCGTTTAGATAATAATAGATCAGTGCCAATGGGAGATGAAGGTATTCAAGTTCAAGAAATATAATGATGAATATGACGATGGGAAGTGAGGAGCGGCCCGAGATAGCCGCTTGAAATTGATGCCTTCTTTGAGAGCGAAGGCCTGAGATGTCTGGCAGAGCATGTTGCTTTGGCTATGGAGGCAAGGGCCTTTCTGAGTGCTCCGTCCAGCAGCACTGCCTCCCCGATGACGGATCTCTGATTGGGTGCTTCCACCGCGGAGACGGGAGCTTCCTCGAGCATTCCAGCCAGTAGTGCTGCTCCCCTGATGAAAGGTTATCCCTCAGGTGCTCCCACCACTGGGACATCGACCCTTGATGCCTCCGATGGTGTAGATCGTCTGACTCCACCCTCTGAGGCCTCTTATAAAGGCAAAGTGAGTGTTTGAGAGTTTCCCCCTTTTTTCCTTGTAATTTGCTCCCGATGTAACTTTTTAAATAAATAAATGAAAATTTTGATTCCTCTATTAAGCTTGTCTATTTTTTATTATTGCAAGGCCGTTGTGAGAGTTGGCTTGGTGGATACTTTGGATCTAGCTTCTGACTTGGCAACCTCCATGGGCTTGGGATGTCAAGTTTTAGGAGGAGTCTTTCGGGAGCCACGGGTGTCCCGTGCATACTTATTTAAATCACCTAGAGGGGGGTGAATAGGTGATGACGAATCTAATGGTCACTAAATGCGGAATTAAAACTATTATGACCTAAACTAAAATCCTTAAACTAAACACCACGTATACCACAAGAGTGTAGCCGAATTCCCCGTGAAGGGCTCTGGACTAACTCCTCGAGATTCCCCTAGATAAGGGTTGAGGTGCCGCGTTGGCTCTCTTGGTTAAATACAAGTGTTAGCAAACAAACCCAAGCATATACAATATGAGCACACAATATATCAAGCATATAAGTGTAATGACAATGATAGCATGCAAGATATAAACAAGAGACAAAGAGAGAGAGAGAGAGAGAGAGAGAGAGAGAGAGTGAGCAATCGCAAACACAAGGGATTTGTTTCGAGGTTCGAGCACACTTGCTCTACATCCCCGCCTTCGACACACGAAGGATTTCCACTATAATCGATCCCACCGGATCACTCGGTGCCACGACACCTACAAGCTCTCGGACTCCCTAGTCCGTACACACCGCAAGCTCACTAGCTTGCCGAGGCCGCACCTCAAACAAAGAGTTCACGCAAGAACTTGAAACACCCGCGAACACACTTGTCCGCCTCCTCAAAGAACAAAGACAAGTCTTTGGTGATCACAACACTTTGATCACGTAAAAACTATCTCACTACAACACTCCTATAAGATGAATAATCAATGGATAGCTCAAGTGTTTGTGTGAGAAAACAAGGAAAGAGATGGTGGAGGAAAACTCAAAGAATAATCACTTTTAAACACTCTTGATAAAACTCCCCTTTTGATTGGAAGTATTGGCTCTAAAATATGTAGAGAAAACCTCTTAAAAGAGTTGAGAAAACTGGTGAAAAATCCACTTGAAAATCTTGTAGAAAAAAGCCCCCAAATGGCCTAATTTATAGGGCTCCAAAAACTAGCCGTTGGAGGCCTGACAGAACTGTCGGTCGACCGGCCGGTCGACCGCCAACGGTCAGAAATCCGACCGTTGGGCCATCGGTCGACCGGCCCGGTCGACCGAGCCTCTGGAACAGAAAGCAAACTCTCTGTCGGTCGACCGGGGTTTTCCAGAGAGCAGCAACTCTCTGGCGGTCGACCGGGTGGGTCGACCGGCCCTCCAGTGCATAAAGGCGTGCACGTCAGTCGACCGCCCGGTCGACCGACTTCAGAACTCAGTCGACCGGTCGGTCGACCGTCTGAAGCCTGGAAACAGAAAACTGGGATTTAAAACTTGGTCTTTTTGGCTCAAATAAAATCCCATAAAATCACAGAAAATCTACAAAAATAGTTTTACCAATATACTTTGATAAACAAACATGCTTGCACAAAATCAAGGCATGTTATAAATAATTTGGACTATTTTTGTAACTTGAAAAAATTGGCTTAAAAATGAAAAATGTATTTTTTCAAAACTTAATTTTTCAAAACTTGTTTTTTCAAAACTTTACCAATTATAAAAATAAAATATTCTAAACACTTTTAAAGCATATGGTGTATGGATATGATCCGCTACACAAACATGGTGAAATATCTATATTTTTAACATTAAGCACTAAATAAGGTTTTGGATAAAACATATAAACTAGAATACCAAAAATCAAAACACTTGAAGTCTTCACTTGAATACCGGTTTGATTTTTGGTTAAAATTCTTTTTTAAAACAAACTAAATCAAGAGTGTGTGTGCATATAGTTACTTGAGCAATCCACCAACTATTCTATCCTTTACATTTTATCTAAAAATAAAATCTTCTAAAAAACAAACCTAGACACAAGTCTTCATGAAGTCTTCACTTGAAGTCTTCTCATCTTCTTGACTTGGTCAAAACACGATCCATAGAGGTAGACTCCTCTTGAGTACTTGATGTGGTCTTGATGCACAAGCTCTTGAATCAAACCTTGTAAGCTCCAAAACTTGACTTTAAATCCTTTATTAAAGCTACACACCTACTAAGTGTTGGCCCAAAGGCCTTCCACTCTAGTTTTGATGATGATTAACTCATGTAGTTATGTGTACTAATAATCTTGTGATTTTAGTTTCAAATCTTTAATCAAGTTATTAGTAGATGATTAGCTTCAACAAGATGATTTGGAAGCTACCCACATGTTGATTCAAGAGCCCAAGCGTCAAAGATCATATATAGCACTTGCTCGGTGGATCAAAGAGTTTTGGATCGAGTCAGCTTGGAGATTGCGCTCTACAAGAAGACATCGGTACCATAGTTTAGTTTTGGGTTTAGATCCTAATTGTAAAAATTAGAATAGTATGATAAGCTCAAGTTCACAACACACACGTTTCATGTTTTGAATATTGGTTTTCGGTTTTTTCGGTTTTAGGTTTAACCGATCTTGGTTTTCATGAATAGATAGATCAAAATAAGTTTACATGGTTTAATGTATATATGATTTGTTCTATATACATGCATGCTTCTATTGCTTAAACAAACTTAGTTTGATAGTCTACTTCATGAGTTTTATGTTTTGGTATTTTTGACAAAACATATTTTGGAATTAATGACAAAAACTATGATATATATTTGTTTCATGTATATTAGATTTCTATCCATATGCATCATGCTTCAAAGTGTTTAATTATCATGTTTTTGTACTTGAAAGAGTTTTGGACAAAACGTATTTTCTATTCAAAATCCAAGTTTTAGAAAATACAGTTTTGGTTTTTGGTAAAAATGATTAGACATAAAAATAGTTTTAATTGCTTGATATTTGAGTCAAAACTTTTATCACATGTTTATATATCAATGCAATTTGACAAAACTATTTTTGGGATTTTTAGTAATTTATAAGAATTTATTGAATATTTATTTTCCCAGATTTCTGACCTGTTTTGGTGTCTGCCAGGCAGATTGGTCGACCGGTATGGTCGATCGCATCTGTAGACGGTCGACCGTATTGGTCGACCGACGTGCACAGAAACGTGCACGCTGGCTACACCTATAGCCGGTCGACCGTCCCGGTCGACCGACTGAGAGCAGGTTTGCTCTCTGTTTGTTTGGGTCGACCGGGCGGTCGACCGCTAGCGCCAACGGGTCAAAAATTGACTGTTGGGCGGTCGACCGGGCGGTCGACCGTCAGGGTAATTCTGGCAAAAATTACAGCCAACGGCTATTTTCCAGATTTGCCTATAAATACCCCATTTGAGAGAGTTTTTCTCTAAGAATTTTTGTGCGAATTTTTACATACTCTCTGGTGTTTTTACAGCATTAAAAAGAAGTTTTTGAGCTTGATTTGAACAATCTTTTTGGGTGTTTTCATTAAGGTTTGAAAAATCAAAGAAAAGGGTTTTGGGAAAAGCTTTTGAATTGAACTTCTCTATCTTGGTTTCATTTATTTCCCAAAGATTTTCTTTGAGTTGCTGGTTTCAAACCCTTAGTTTTCTCCACACTTGAGCTAAAATCTACTATCTAAATCTATAGGATATTTGTGTGGGAGAAGATATAGTTTGTGGTTGTTGTTTTAGACCACCAAGTTGTAACCCAATCTTTCTTAGCTTTGTGCTTTGGGTTGTATCCCTCAAGTTGTGAGGTGATCTTTGTATTGGTTTGTGGTTGTGGAGGAGGTTGAGATTGTATTGGTTTTGAGTTTGCCTCAAGGAGGAGGTTGTGATTGTTGGTTTGGAGTTGTGCCTCTAGGAGGAGGTTGTGATTGTAAAGAGAGGAGTTGGGTACTCCTTGTGAGAGTTCTTGGTGAACTAGCTAGTGGATTAGAAATCCTTCGTGTGTCAAAGGCGGGGATGTAGAGCTGGGTGCTCGAACCTCGATAACATATCTCTGTGTTTGCGATTGATCCATTGACTCTCTCTCTATCTCTCTCTTTACTTTGTGTATTGTGCAAATTGCTATATCTTATACTTGCTTGTGTGTGGCAACATTGTTGTTATTGCAATTAGTTTTTTAAATTCCGCATTAAGTTCACTAGATTAGCATCGTCACCTATTCACCCCCCCTCTAGGTGACTTTTCAATTGGTATCAGAGCTAGCGCTCCTGATATTTAGGTTTAACCACCTAGGAGTGAGATCTTAGTTTGCTAATCTTCATTGCATTGTCATTTGCACACATATTAGTTTGCACTCATGGCTAGCCCTCCTATGTTTGATCATTTTAGACTTGATGCTTGGAAGGCTAATATGACTAAACATTTAAAAGACCTAGGACATCTAGTTTATCAAGCCATTACCATAGAATCCCTCCCAAATAGTAGCAAGCATAAGAAGGCCAATGCATTAGCACTTAGGGCACTTAGAGCATCTCTAAATGAACATTTATTACATGTTTTTGATCGTTATGATTCGGCTTTTGCAGTTTGGAGCATCTTGACCTCTCCCGAGCTTCCAAGGATTATCAATAAGATGAGGAGATCTAAGAGAGAAAAGTCCGAAGAGCAATGCCTCATGGTCCAAGGGAAGAACTCCCTTGAGGTACAATCGGATTCTCAAATAGATGATAGCTCTAGTTCCTATTGTCATGGATGCTTTGAAGTTCAAACTTTAAATATGGAACTTGTTCAAAAGCTTGAAAATTTGTTAGAAAAACATGATTTGTTGAAAGATGATAATCTTGTTTTGAAAAATGAATTAAAGGATTTATGCTCTAATTTTGAATTGATGTTGCAAGAGAAGGAAGAGATTGCAAGTGAATGTGACTCACTTAAATCTCAACTCGAACTTGCTTTAAAGAAAATGAATTTTTGAAAAACAAAAATGATTGTGATGATGTTGTAAAGCACAATGAGATTTTATCTTCAAAATTGGATTTTACTTTTAAAGAAAATCACTTTGAAAAATGATATTGATGCAATTACAAAAGAATTGGATTTGGTTTTGAATAAAAATAAATCTTTGCAAAATGATATTGATATTCATGTTTGCCATGCTAGTGTAGCTTCTACTTCTAGCACTTCCATTGCATGCTCCACTTTATCTTCTAGCATTGAAAATGATATAAATAATTTGAAGAAAAGTGTTGATTGTTTGGGCTCCACTTTGAGCCAATGTGCTTTAAATCACACTCGTTTGGAATCCTTGGTTCGCAAGAAACAAGCTCCAACTATGCATGCACACCCATCACGGCATACACATGCTCATCACGGACACAATCATAACATGTATGCTCATGTGTACACTTGTACACATTGTGGTCGAAAAGGCCACCTTGCTAGATTTTGCTATGATAGATTACATATTGAAAATTTAGCAACTAATCTTGTTTGGGTTAGGAGAGATACTAACCCCCGTGGACCCACAAGAAAATGGGTACCAAGATCCACCTCTTTGATGTTTGATGTAGGTGGAGGCTCTCGCATAACGTGAAAGTGTTGGTGCCTTGAGGTGGATGCATTCTAAGCCAAAAAGGAGAACCATTTGGATGCTTCACTCTCAAGGAGATTAGGTGGGAGGACCACCGGTGTTTTGGAGACATGGAGAGTTGCCCCTTCAGTTTTGGTAACAATCCCTTACTCCATTTAGTGTTTACATGCTTTTTACGTTCATTCTTTTTTCTTGCATGTTGTGTTTTGTTATGCTTGTGCCATGTTCATTAGATTAAGGTTGTACATGTTTAGCTACTTGAGCACCCATGCTTCATATGGATCTATATTTAGTGTCTCACCTTGTTTAAACTAACATGTATGCTCTAGATCTAGTGCACATGCATATGCATAATGATCATTTGATGTTCATGATTGTATGACTTTCATTTTAATGATTCATGTTTTGAATAGTGTGTTTATTGCTATGCATGTATTGCAATTTGAAATCACCATTGTTTAGATGAACCCATAATTTGTGTTTTCACAATTGTTTTGATATTATGATTCTTATAGCATGTGGATTTACATAATGATCATTTTTAGAATATTGATTGATTTATGACTCGTTTTATGCTTAATGATTTGGATATATGCTTAGATGTTAGTTTCATTAAAACTAGGATTTATACTTGTACATAGAATGGGCCACAAATAAACCTTTATATATGTTTGTGCTTGGATGCCTATTTGTACCCATTAGATGTTCTAGTATAGTCTAGTTTTGATGATTCATGCATTCAAACATGTATTCCTATTTTGATGTGTTTTCTAAGATTAGATGTTTTCACTTCATGTATATGTCTAATTTGCCAAACCATAAGATATACATGTATGCCCCTTGAGTCATTTGCTTCTCATGCAAATCTATATTTTGGACTCAATTGTGTTTAGGGATATGTATGTATACTTTTATTTTGTCAAAACATACGTATGCCTTGAAGTTTAATTTGTTATGATGATTTTCGTGTCATTGAGGACATTTTCTTTAGTAAAGAAGAGTTAGTTTTTCATGTGTTCATATTTTAAAGGAATTTCAATCGAGCTTGATTATCCATTTTCCTGATGATATGTTTCTCACAACACTTGTACACTCACCTTATTTTGATGTTTTCTCATGATTTGATTTTCATGAGTACTATTGGTGCCATATAGATTTTGAGTGTTTGGTGATCATGTGATTCTCATGTTTCATGAAAAATCTTTGTGTTTTATCTTGAAGGATTTCGTACTAGTTTTAAAAGTTTTCCTATAACTAGTTCGTATTCTTCACTATGGTAGAGATTTTCAAACAAAGCTTATTTTCAAACCTATTTTTGAAAACCCCTACCTTCTATGGGCGGTTGGATGGGAGATCATGTTCATGTATACTTTAAAATGAAAATCATTTAAATCTTGAACCATGATTGGGAGGTATAGTTGATATGAGTCATACACTTGATCTTATTCTTGTTTCAATTGGTATCATTGAATTCTTTCAATTGGTATCAATCTTGACATCCTTTTGTATACTCATATATGTTTTGTTTTATATATGTATGCTTACACTTCATATAGTATCAATTTCAATTGGTATCTATTTCTTACATACATATATAGATGATTTATTTGTGCTTATTATATCCCTATATCTTGAAGCACAAATTTTGGTTATGTTAAGCTTGAGTTTTTCAATTGGTATCCATATACAAGCTTTATCATAATTTTAAGATTGCTAAGCTTGAATTTTTAATGAATATCATGTTTCAATTGATTTAATTTTCAATTGGTATCTTATTTCAAGCCTATGCATATTTTCTTTTGGTATTTCATAAAGGGAGAGAAAACTCGTATTTTATATTTCAATTGGTATTTGGTTTACCATTGTTTTTGTTTCCCACTCCCTAACTTTATGATATTAAAGTAATTGGTATCAAGATGCTATTTGCTTCCTTAAATTTGGTATCAATTTTTATTATCTATTGGTATCAAGTTTACATTACATGTTTTCATTTTGATATAAAATGTTATTTTGTTTCAATGCCTTGTTTTATTTCAAATAGGATTTGGCATTTCTCAAAGTTTGTTATTTTCAATTGATATCATATTGACATTGATTTTACCCCTTGGAATAATTTATTGCTTCTTTGTTTTGAACATTTAGGGGGAGAAGTATTTGTTTTCATTATGATTGTTTTTACCCCTTGTTGATGATTGACAAAAAGGGGGAGAAGAATTTGGAGATTATATTATGCATGATTTAGTTTTGAGAAGATTTGGAGTTCATATGCATGGTTGATTTATGCATATGTTTTAGTTGGTTTTCATTAGTAATAATATGTTGGTTTCAATATTATTGTTTTATTGATATCAAGAGCATGTTTCATTGTTTATGTTTTATTTTAATTGGTATCCAGAACATGTTTATATGTGTTTAAGAACATTCATTGCACATCTTATATGTTTTATTGTTATGCATGAGTTAAGGGGGAGCTTCTTTGAAGCTTTACTTTAATCCATGCATATATAACTCCATGAATTTTGTCATCATCAAAAAGGGGGAGATTGTTGGCCCAAAGGCCTTCCACTCTAGTTTTGATGATGATTAACTCATGTAGTTATGTGTACTAATAATCTTGTGATTTTAGTTTCAGATCTTTAATTTATTAGTAGGTGATTAGTTTCAACAAGATGATTTGAAAGCTACCCACATGTTGATTCAAGAGCCCAAGCGTCAAAGATCATATATAGCACTTGCTCGGTGGATCAAAGAGTTTTGGATCGAGTCGGCTTGGAGATTGCGCTCTACAAGAAGACATCGGTACCATAGTTTAGTTTTGGGTTTAGATCCTAATTGTAAAGATTAGAATAGTATGATAAGCTCAAATTCACAACACACACGTTTCATGTTTTGAATATTGGTTTTCGGTTTTTTCGGTTTTAGGTTTAACCGATCTTGGTTTTCATGAATAGATAGATCAAAACAAGTTTACATGGTTTAATGTATATATGATTTGTTCTATATACATGCATGCTTCTATTGCTTAAACAAACTTAGTTTGATAGTCTACTTCATGAGTTTTATGTTTTGATATTTTGACAAAACATATTTTGAAATTAATGACAAAAACTATGATATATATTTGTTTCATGTATATTGGATTTCTATCCATATGCATCATGCTTCAAAGTGTTTAATTATCATGTTTTTGTACTTGGAAGAGTTTTGGACAAAACATATTTTCTATTCAAAATTCAAGTTTTAGAAAATACAGTTTTTGGTTTTTGGTAAAAATGATTAGACATAAAAATAGTTTTAATTGCTTGATATTTGAGTCAAAACTTTTATCACATGTTTATATCAATGCAATTTGACAAAACTATTTTTGGGGATTTTTAGTAATTTATAAGAATTTATTGAATATTTATTTCCCCAGATTTCTGACCTGTTTTGGTGTCTGCCAGGCAGATCGGTCGACCGCATCTGTAGACGGTCGACCGTATTGGTCGACCGACGTGCACAGAAACGTGCACGCTGGCTACACCTATAGCCGGTCGACCGTCCCGGTCGATCGACTGAGAGCAGGTTTGCTCTCTGTTTGTTTGGGTCGACCGGGCGGTCGACCGCTAGCGACAACGGGTCAAAAATTGACCGTTGGGCGGTCGACCGGGCGGTCGACCGTCAGGGTAATTCTGGCAAAAATTACAGCCAACGGCTATTTTCCAGATTTGCCTATAAATACCCCATTTGAGAGAGTTTTTCTCTAAGAATTTTTGTGCGAATTTTTACATACTCTCTGGTGTTTTTACAGCATTAAAAAGAAGTTTTTGAGCTTGATTTGAACAATCTTTTTGGGTGTTTTCATTAGGGTTTAAAAAAATCAAAGAAAAGGGTTTTGGGAAAAGCTTTTGAATTGAACTTCTCTATCTTGGTTTCATTTATTTCCCAAAGATTTTCTTTGAGTTGCTGGTTTCAAATCCCTTAGTTTTCTCCACACTTGAGCTAAAATCTACTATCTAAATCTATAGGATATTTGTGTGGGAGAAGATATAGTTTGTGGTTGTTGTTTTAGACCACCAAGTTGTAACCCAATCTTTTCTTAGCTTTGTGCTTTGGGTTGTATCCCTCAAGTTGTGAGGTGATCCTTGTATTGGTTTGTGGTTGTGGAGGAGGTTGAGATTGTATTGGTTTTGAGTTTGCCTCAAGGAGGAGGTTGTGATTGTTGGTTTGGAGTTGTGCCTCTAGGAGGAGGTTGTGATTGTAAAGAGAGGAGTTGGGTACTCCTTGTGAGAGTTCTTGGTGAACTAGCTAGTGGATTAGAAATCCTTCGTGTGTCAAAGGCGGGGATGTAGAGCTGGGTGCTCGAACCTCGATAACATATCTCTGTATTTGCGATTGATCCATTGACTCTCTCTCTATCTCTCTCTCTTTACTTTGTGTATTGTGCAAATTGCTATATCTTATACTTGCTTGTGTGTGTGCAACATTGTTGTTATTGCAATTAGTTTTTTAAATTCCGCATTAAGTTCACTAGATTAGCATCGTCACCTATTCACCCCCCTCTAGGTGACTTTTCACTAAGATCTTGATCATGAACCTGAGACTAAATAAACACAAGATCATTAGTACTATAACTACATGAGTTGATCATCATCAAAACTAGAGTGATGGGCCTTTGGGCCAACAATCTCCCCCTTTTTAATAATGACAAAACTCATGAAGTTATATATGCATGGATTAAAGTAAAGCTCCAAAGAAGCTCCCCCTTAACTCATGCATAACAAATAAACAAATAAATATGCAATGTATGCTCATAAACATGTATGCAAATCTAGGAGATAAACATGCCAATCAAGTATAAAACACATCAAATTCTTTTTCTCCTATTTGCAAAACAAAACGTATATGCATAAACATAAAAACTACTCTCCCTTTATGAATAAAGGAAGGAAAACATGCATATAAAAACTACTCTCCCTTTATGAATAAAGGAAGGAAAACATGCATATATACCAAAATACTTCTCCCCCTTTTGTCAATCATCAACAAAAGGGTAAAAACAAAATCAACAAATTTTTCTCCCCCTTTTTGTCATAAACAAAGAGACCAATAAGGGGTGTAAACAAATAAGTCAATAAAAGGTTATATGCGATATACATTCATGAAGAGGAAGACGGTAAAGTAACTTCCCTACACATATACATTACATGCAAGAGGGATGACAAGCCCTAATTCACATAACGTATAATATGTAATGCATAAGAGGAGATGTGAAGCTCCCTTACACACGTGTATCACATAAAGAAGAGTTGTCAAGCTCCTCAATACAAGATACACTCATCATGAATCTATATGTAGAAGAGATGTTAAGCTCTCCTTGCATATAAGAAATACACATCAAAACATTTTGATTTTTCTTATTTAAACAAAATTTTGAATTTTTTTCTCAATAAAACAAATTTTGAGATATCTTAAAAAAATTTTAAAGTACCACTTGTAATCAAATTTTAAGATACCAATTGTAAAAAAAATCATGTTGATACCAATTGTAAAATAAACATTACAAATTTTGAATTTTTTCAAATAGATAATACATATTGATATCAATTGTAAATTACCAATTGTAAAATTTATAACAAATTTGAAATTGAAACATATTGATATCAATTGAAAAACGATGCATAAGCTTTATTAAAATGTCAATTGAGATATCAATTGAAAATAAAGTTTTAACTTAAGCTTAGCATAAACTAATTTTGTGCTTTAAATATGTAAACCAATTGTAAAGCAAACACATGAAAATCATATATATGTATGAAAAGAGAATACCAATAGCAATTGATATTATGGAAATAATGAAGCATACATATATAGAAAACAAAATATGAGTATATACAAAATTATCAATTTAGATATCAATTGAAAAGATCCAATGATACCAATTGAAAATAGCAATGTAAATCAAGTATATAACTCATAACCTACCACCCTTCATATGCTCAAGATAAAAGATTTTCAATAAGGTACGCAAGGCATACACGCCCAGCCATCCGCCCATGGAAGGTAGGGGTTTTCAGAAATAGATTTGAAAATAGTATAACATTGAAAATCACTACAAAATGAAGAATAATTAACTAGTTGAAGAGAATTTTTGAAAAACTAGTTAAAGATCCTTCAAAATATGAAATCAAAACATATGTTTTTCATGAGTCATACCAAATATACAAGAGATGACACTCAAAGACTATAAAGCTCAAAAATATGTTCATGAACCAAGGTCATGACAAAACAAATAAAGTGTGAGTGTTCAAAAATCATGTAAATAGCAGTTTCATGAAAATAGTCAATGAAGCTCGAAACAACTATCATTTTATCAAAATAAAAATCATGAAAATTCATTTTTCATTTTTTAAAAACAAACTTCTAGGTATATGTATGATTTATCTAATCCTAACAATACACATACATATCCCAAACATAAAAGAGTCTATTAAAAGTATTTGCATGAAGGCAAGAGACTCACGGGTATACATGTATATTTATTAGATTTGAATTTAAAAATATATATACATGAAGTAAAACATGAAAATAGGCAAAACAAGTATAAATGAAAGAATCATCAAAACTAGCCTATATATGTGCATATAGTGGGTACAAATGAGCATGAAGTGCAAACATATATGAATCAATTTGTTCTCACTATTTGTACATGTATAAATACAAGTTTTGATAAAAATTAAATTTAAACTTAGTATTTACCACATGAAGCACAAAAACATGAACATGCTATATGATGTCAAAAATGAATAAGCATGTAAATAAATTAAGAGTTTAGAAATAGTTATCGAGTAGGAACTATGTTCCGAAACTCCAAACATGGTGGTTGTCCCACCAAACCTCCTTGATAGCGGTGCATCAAAAGTATGTCCATCTAGTCCATACAACCACCACCAAGGCATCAAATCTCTCACGTCTTGTGAGAGCTCTTACCTACATCAAAAACAAACGGTGGGGATTTTGGTACCCATTTTCTTTTGGGTCCTTGAGGGTTAGTCTTGTAAGGAACCCAAATATTTTTTCTATTAGCAAAATTAAATGATGTATCTTATCAAAACAAAATTTTGCTAAATGGCCTTTGCGGCCACAATGTGTACATTTGTATACCTTAGGATGCTTATGTGTGTGGGTATGGTCATGACATGCAACATAAGCATATGCATGATGAGGATGATATGCATGAACATGTGGAGCTTGTTTTTTTGAAAACAAGGACTCCAATCTAGTGTGGTTAAATGCACAAGAGCTCAAGGTAGAGCTCAAACAATCAATCCTATTTTTCAAAACATTAATCTCACTATTATCAATGGTGGCATGTAAAGACGGGTGAGATTGTGAAACAATTTTCTTTTTCTTTTGAGAAACATTTTCTTTTCTTTTTCAAAAATTTTCTTTTTCAAAGACGTGTTTTCTTGAAAACCAACTTCTTTTTGTTTTTCCACCAAAGTAATTTTATTTTTCAAAATAGTGTTCCCTTCACATAAATCATTCAATTTAGACATTAAGGAAACATTCTCATTTTTCAAAAACTAATTTTCTTTTTCAATACATGCAACCTTATTTTCTAATGAATCTTTTCATTAAGCATGCATCAAATCTTTTTCAAATTTTTATTATCTTTTCTTAGCATGTCATATTTTTCAAGAAATTGTTGACAAAAACAAGCAAGCTCATCATATGACATGTCTTCATCATCTAACTCGGATTCAGTTTTACCTCAAGGGGGTTATCCCATTGGACCATATAGCACATGTTGGAGGTGTCACTTCCAACATCCGAGTCGCTCCCCGCATAGTATTGATCATTTTCGCCAAGGGAGAGGAGGGTGTTCCATGCTACAAAAGCCGAATCAAGATTAGCAACCCTAGATAAATGAACATCATTTAGGGTAGATCTTAAAGCATGTAGGGCTTTTGCATTAGCCTCAAAATTCTTGCTATCCTTAACATATGAATCTTTAATAGTGAATACCTAAGGCTTTGAGGTACAAAGACATCTTAACCTTCCAAATTGGATGTTAAGAATGTCAAAAATGGGAGGTGACATGAAATCCATGGTGTGTACAAAAATATTGTGATTAGCCTAAAAATGAGGATCTTTAACTCTAGGTTGTAAGACCTAAATCAGAGTACCTAGCTCTGATACCAATTGCAAATCACCTAGAGGGGGTGTGAATAGGTGATGGCTAATCTAATGGTTACTAAATGCGGAATTAAAACTATTATGACCTAAACTAAAATTCTTAAACTAAACACCACGTATAACATAAGAGTGTAGCCGAATTCCCCGTGAAGGGCTCTGGACTAACTCCTCGAGATTCCCCTAGATAAGGGTTGAGGTGCCGCGTTGGCTCTCTTGGTTAAATACAAGTGTTAGCAAACCAACCCAAGCATATACAATATGAGCACACAATATATCAAGCATATAAGTGTAATGACAATGATAGCATGTAAGATATAAACAAGAGACAAAGAGAGAGAGAGAGAGAGAGAGAGAGAGAGCAATCGCAAACACAAGGGATTTGTTTCGAGGTTCGAGCACACTTGCTCTACATCCCCGCCTTCGACACACGAAGGATTTCCACTATAATCGATCCCACCGGATCACTCTGTGCCGCAACACCTACAATCTCTCGGACTCCCTAGTCTGTACACACCGCAAGCTCACTAGCTTGCCGAGGCCGCACCTCAAACAAAGAGTTCACGCAAGCAAGAACTCGAAACACCCGCGAACACACTTGTCCGCCTCCTCAAAGAACAAAGAACAAGTCTTTGGTGATCATAACACTTTGATCACCTAAAAACTATCTCACTACAACACTCTTATAAGATGAATAATCAATGGATAGCTCAAGTGTTTGTGTGAGAAAACAAGGAAAGAGGTGGTGGAGTAAAACTCAAAGAATAATCACTTTTAAACACTCTTGATAAAACTCCCCTTTGATTGGAAGTATTGGCTCTAAAACAAGTGGAGAAAACCTCTTAAAAGAGTTGAGAAAACTGGTGAAAAATTCACTTGAAAATTGTAGAAAACAGCCCCCAAATGGCCCAATTTATAGGGCTCCAAAAAACTAGCCGTTGGAGGCCTGACAGAACTGTCGGTCGACCGGCCGGTCGACCGCCAACGGTCAAAAATCCGACCGTTGGGCCATCGGTCGATCGGCCCGGTCGATTGAGCCTTTGGAACAGAGAGCAAACTCTCTGTCGGTCGACCGCTCGGTCGACCGGGGTTTTTCAGAGAGCAGCAACTCTTTGGCGGTCGATCGGGTGGGTCGACCGGCCCTCCAGTGCACAAAGGCGTGCACGTCGGTCGACCGCCCGGTCGACCGACTTCAGAACTCAGTCGACGGTCGGTCGACCGTCTGAAGCTTGGAAACAAAAACTGGGATTTAAAACTTGGTCTTTTTGGCTCAAATAAAATCCCATAAAATCACAGAAAATCTACAAAAATAGTTTTACCAATATACGTTGATAAACAAACATGCTTGCACAAAATCAAGGCATGTTATAAATAATTTGGATTATTTTTGTAACTTGGAAAAATTGGCTTAAAAATGAAAACTGTATTTTTTCAAAACTGATTTTTCAAAACTTGTTTTTCCAAAACTTCACCAAATACAAAAACAAGATATTCTAAACACTTTTAAAGCATATGGTGTATGGATATGATCCACTGCACAAACATGGTGAAATATCTATGTTTTGACATTAAGCACTAAATAAGGTTTGGATAAAACATATAAACTAGAATACCAAAAATCAAAACACTTCAAGTCTTCACTTGAATATCGGTTTGGTTTTTGGTTAAAATTCTTTTCTAAAACAAACTAAATCAAGAGTGTGTGTGCATATAGTTACTTGAGCAATCCATCAACTGTTCTATCCTTTACATTTTATCTAAAAATAAAATCTTCTAAAAAACAAACCTAGACACAAGTCTTCATGAAGTATTCACTTGAAGTCTTCTCATCTTCTTGACTTTGTCCAAACACGATCCATAGAGCTAGACTCCTCTTGAGTACTTGATGTGGTCTTGATGCACAAGCTCTTGAATCAAACTGTGTAAGCTCCAAAACTTGACTTTAAATCCTTTGTTGAAGCTACATACCTACTAAGATCTTGATCATGAATCTGAGACTAAATAAACACAAGATCATTAGTACTATAACTACATGAGTTGATCATCATCAAAACTAGAGTGATGGGCCTTTGGGCCAACAACTTAGACTCTGATGGAGTTGGTCCCTCAGATGTGAGGTTCCTCGATGAAGCTGGAACAAAGCCTGAGTGTTCAAATCCCGAGGATGGCGATTAGGGGTGGAGATAGATTTGGATGATGGGCCTAGATCATTGTTGGACTTCCTAAATGCTTGACGAAGAAGAGTCGCCAAGAGTTTGTGTAACATCTCATTTTCGAGATACATACCGAGACATGTGTCCAGATTTTTTGCTCGATTATTCTATTTTATTATATTTTATTTGGTATTTGGCTGTATTCTGGGGACCAGAGCCCTGTTCAATTCTAAGGCCCTGAGCTCAGACCTGGATCTGAGCCCAGTCTGAGTCCTAGGCTTGACTCATTTATTTATTTTATTATTATTTTACTTTATTTTCTCTTGTCCTTCTTTTTCTTCCCTTTTTCTTTCTCTTTTTCTTCTTTCCTTTTCTTTTATTTTTCCTTTTTCTTTTCTTTTCTCTCCCACCTTCACCCCTTCTCTTATCTTCTTCCCTCTCTCTAACATCTGACTTTCTTTTTCTTTCCTTTTCTCCTCTCTCTTCCTCTAGAAATTGGTCATCATCCCTATCTCCGGTGAGCTCACCGGTCAGGCAACACCCCTGGTGGCCCTCTCTCCCCGGCCTCTCCTCTCTAATCTCTCTCTAACGCTCCTCTTTCTCTCTCTAATTCCTCTTCCTTTCTCTAGCTTTTTTCTCTTCTTTCTCTCTTCCACCCCCTTTTTCCCACCTCCTCTTATTTACGTTCCACAACTATCGGCCAAACCCCACTTTGACCACCAATAACCACACCCTCCTCCACCTCCTCCTTCCATTACCTCTACCAACTACATTACCATCATTATTTTCTTTCTCTTCTCCTTTTTCCCTAATTCCCCTCCACCCCTCCTTCACCCGGGCTCAGGACCATCGCCGCCCTGGGCTCAGGCCGCTGTCGCCCTCTGTCCGCCGGTGCTGCCCATGGTCGTGGCTAGCCGGCTAGCTCCCCTTCCCTATTCTTTCTTTTTCTCTTCCTATCTATTTTCTTCTCTTTCTCTATCTCTATCTCTCTTCTTCCCTCTCTATCTCATTCTTTCTCTCTGTGACTCACTCTTTCTCACAACCGCACCCCCTCTCTTTTTTCTCTCTCTTCTATATTCTCTCTTCACGCATTTGCGCGTTAATGCCTCTGGCGTTCCACTGGAAATCGGCGCCGTGCCTGAGACATGTTATAGGTGAGTACTCTTTTATTGTTTGTGATTTGGCGAGTACTCTTTTTATGTGATTGTGGTTAGCCGAGTGATTGCACACATTTATTGCATTATTCTTTATTACATTCCACATTTTTCATGTAATAAATCTGCTAAATTCCTTGTCTTAAATGTCTATTTTGCAGAAAATAAACATGAGGAGAAAAGAGGATAAAATCAAATAAATATCAGTTAAATTTAGATTTAACTAGATATATTTGGTTAGAGGAGAATGATCCCAAATTCAGTTGGTTAAATTCAGTTTTTAGTAAATCAGGTAGTTAAAGCTAAAGATCAACCGAGGATAATGTCAAATACAGTCCAAATCCAAAGGGATAAATGGATAGAGAGAAGATCAATGGATGAGATGAAGCAATTCTGACTTAGATTCTGGCTAGATATATTTTAGTATTTGAATCATAACTTTCGCTACCAGAACTCAAATCTGATGATTCAAGATGATCCAGAAAGAGGACTTGAAGGGCTATAACTCTAAGTTGATCATTATTTCTAATTCTGTTTTTTGATAAGTTATATTTAGCAATCAATATGCCAATAAGCTGCAGATCAGAACTGAATATCCACATCAAATCAAGTTTGGAGATAAGGGAAGGAATCAAATTTAAAAATAGCCAGATTCTCTTATCTTTATACTCCTCTACCTCTACATTTCTCTATAAATACCTGCAATCTCAAAGACAAAAAAGAGAATGACCAAGCAGAGAGTAGAACTTAGGCTAATTTGTAGTTGTAACTTAGATTTTTAATTTTTTTCATGTAATTTTATTTTATTTATGTAACTGAGAGGAGAGGAGACTTTCATGGAGGAATGAGAGCAAGCTTGTATGAAGGTGACACCAGTGTAAGTGATCTTTTCTTCCATTGTTATTTGAATCAAATTGAGGTTTTCTTTCTTTTCTATTCTTATTTTTATTCGTTTTCCTCTTTTGTGTTTGTGAATCCAAATGAAACCGATAGCCTCAAAGTTGCCTTGTTCTTGCAAGTACCGTTGATGGCTTATGGTGATGGATATCCATTTCTATGGTAGTATAGGTTGCCCTTTCATTTTATAGTGTAAATCGGGAATGGAGAAGATCTCATCTGCATGCTTCGCTCTCCTTCAAATAAAGGTACATCGACTGTACGGGTAAATGATAAGCAGGCGCCAAAGAGGTAAGTATATTTTTTAGGTTTTAGTTTTTCTTTTTTTTCTTGTAACTTTTAGTGTAAACCACCAACACCATAATCACCCAAATCTCTTTCACTCTTTCAATTTCTTTATACATATCACTTTATTTTCTTCATCTTCTCATTCTATCTCTTTCTTCCTAACTTGACTTTAACTCCATTTTTTCTTTTCTTTTAAGAACTAAAAGAAGAATTTTAATCATTAATTGTAGCATAAAAGAGAACTTGCTTAAAAAGCTTCCATCGCTAGTCCTCCTTGTGGATTACGACCTGCATAGCCACTTGCTATAGCAGTAGAATTGAGTACCTTGCACTATTTTTTAAAAGTTCTGAAATTTTGTATTTTTGTGCAGGTAAAAACTCAATCAAATTTTGGCGCCGTTGCCAGGGAGGGACGGTAAGTTATTCTCTTTTAAGTTTATATTTTGGTTAATTTCTTCTTTATCCTTGGTGTACAGGTTCAACAAGGAATTTTTGCTGTAGTAGCAATATAAGTGGCCCTGACTCTGCTCAAGAAAGTAAAGCCCTAAAGCCCTCAGATTTACTACATTCTTGTGGCAATCTGAGTGAACTACTAACCTGTATTTCTGCAGGTTGGCTGAATTGCATAGTTTAATATCTATAGTATTTATCTCTTTATTGACTCACTATATCTATATTCTAACACAACAGTAAAAAATTGATGTAAATGCTAAAAATGATTTAGACTTTGCATTTAGGCACGTGCCTATTTTATTACATTTTCTATTTACTGTTGAAGTGTGCTGGAGCCAAGATATTGTGCATAGCATTTAGTGTAAGGTTCATTCTTGTATGAAATATTGCTTGAGTGTTACTTTTTTCTATATACTTGTACACTGCACTAAATAGATTTAAGGGCTGTCTTATAAACAGGATAAGGTGGGGAAGTCATTACCCTCCTTAGCTCACAAAACAATCTCCTCATTCACTAACCCAAGCCTAACTAAAACTGAGTAGACGTTGGCCCTAGGGACACCTCTAACTCAAATAGGAGACTGACCTAAGGGGGAAGTTGATTTGAATCTGACTCTTGCCAAATCAGTGACTAAGGTTGGGGATTGAGGGGCGAAACCTCAAAGACTGGTAGTTTGGCTTAATTAGGCCCGTTGCTTTTGCGCGGATACCTCCACCAATCTTGCCCCTACCCGGCTGATTAACTTGTGGTCAGATTCAGCAATATACCCCCGTGGCAGTCTAACCAGTAGGAGTCGTCTAGGTCTAAGGTTTACCCTAACTTAGGTTAGGGTTTTTTTCATTTTATTGTTTGCTTTTTGTTTATTTTTCTTGTTTGTGTTAACATTTCCTATGTGATATGGCTTATAACAATAATTTTTTT
>JAVJIF010030209.1:0-120162 GCA_038442645.1 Agave tequilana
TGTAATGTTGTTCATCCACTGCGATCTGGAAAGAAGGTAGATAACCAGGTCTACCAGCAGAAAAGTCCAGTTCATCCTGATCCCACTCCAGCCTCCACCTCTGCTAGTTCCTCCCAAACTGCTCCTCAAACATGACGAGGACAAAGCTACTGAACAAGTTCATAAGCTGTAGCACCTTTCCCAATAGGCTTAGGAACAACAATAAGAATATGCACATGGAGAAAATGTTAGAGATGTTTAACCAGGTCAAATTGAATGTGCCACTTCTTGACGCTATCCAACAAGTCCCGGCTTATGCCAAATTTCTTAAGAATATGTTTATGAAGAAAAGAAAGACCAATGTGCCCAAGAAAGTGTTCTTGGCAACCAATATAAGCGAAATTCTGTCTGGTCCCATTCTGGTGAAATACAAGGATCCCGGATGTCACACCATTTCCTGCACCATAGGACAGACCAAATCAGTAGAGCACTTCTAGACCTGGGAGCAAGTATCAACTTCCTACCTCTCTCAGTATACCAGCAACTTGGATTGGGCGAGCTAAGCCTAACTCGAGTCACCATTCAGCTAGCTGACTGATCTGTGAAGATCCCGAAGGAAAAAATCATAGACGTCCTTATCCAGGTCAGGGATTTCATCTACCCCGTTGACTTCATTGTGCTTGAGACCCAACCTGTATCCAATCCAAGGTCTCAAACTCCTGTCATCTTAGGGCGCCCATTCCTTGCTACAGCTAATGCCATTATCAACTATAGGAACGGGTCCATGCGATTGACTTTTGGAGACATGACTAAGGAAGTCAATGTCTTCAATCTTGGAAGACAACCTAGGATGTCAATGATCAGACGTTTGAGGTCAATTCTATTGAAAACCTGACCAGTGAGCATGAGAAAAGCATGGAGACAGAAACTAAAGAAGAGTTTGATCTGGAGGCTGAGGATTTTAATCTAGACCAGATTGTAGATTCAGCAGTGGATTGGGCATCAAGCCCAAGTGTACCTCATCATAGGATTGAAAGCCCGGAGATTGCATCTAATGAAGCAACACCTTCCCTAGAGCTAAAAGCCTTACCTGAAAACCTCAAGTTCGCCTACGTGGGTGGAAAGGACACCTTGTCAGTCATCATAGCATCCCACCTGACTGAGCAACAAGAGGACAGCTTAATGTCTATTCTGAAAAGACATAGGGAAGCCATTGGATGACGATGAAGGACATCAAGGGAATAATCCAGCCATAGTGCAACATAGAATCCATTTAATCGATGAAGCAACCCCTAGGAGGGACCCACAACACAGGCTTAACCCTCTCATGCAAGAGGCAGTTAAGGCTGAAATTCTGAAACTATTAGATAATGGGATCATTTATCCCATTTTTAATAGCTAATGGGTTAGCCCTGTTCATGCGGTCCCAAAGAAAGCTGGCTTTACGATGGTAGAAAATGAGGAAAAAGAGTTGGTACAAACAAGACTGCCTACTAAGGTTCGTGTTTGTATCGACTACAGGAAGTTGAATGCAGCTACCCGTAAAGACCACTTCCCGCTACCCTTCATCGACCAAATGCTTGAGCGTTTAGCTGGACATGAGTACTACTGCTTCCTAGATGGGTACTCGGGATACAACCAAATCCCTATTCTGTAGAAGACCAGGAAAAGACGACGTTCACCTGCCCATTTGGAACCTTCGCTTACCGACGCATGCCCTTTGGATTATGCAATGCTCCAGCAACATTCCAACGGTGCATGCTTAGCCTTTTCTCCGACATGGTAGAACGTTTTCTTGAGATTTTCATGGATGACTTCTCCATCTACGGAGATTCATTTGATCAGTGTCTTCATCACCTAGAGTTAGTGCTACAAAGATGCAAGGAGAAGAACCTAACTCTAAACTGGAAAAAATGTCACTTCATGGTGAGACAGGGGATTGTCTTGGGCCATGAGATTTCGAGGAGAGGCATAGAAGTGGATATGGCTAAAGTAGAAGTGATTGCTAAGCTTCCACCACCCAAAAGCATCAAGGATATTAGATCCTTTTTAGGGCATGTGGGTTCTACTGACGGTTCATTAAGGATTTTAACAAAATCGCTAGGCCCTTAACTAACCTGCTCGCTAAGGACGTGCCCTTCGATTTTAACGACGAATGTTTCAAGTCATGGGGGAAGCTTAAGCAAGAACTTATTTCTGCGCCTATTATTTCTGCTCCTAATTGGGCCCAGCTATTTGGAGAATGTAAATTTATATAATCATGTATGATGCAAAGACTTGAATGATGTGTGATGCATCTGATTTGCTTGGCGTTGTTCTAGGATAGCGCATCGATAATAGGCAGCACTGATTTACTATTCGAGTAGGACCTTGAATGATGCCCAAAAGAATTATACAACGACTGAGAAAGAATTCTTAGCCATTGTCTTTGCGTTAGAGAAGTTCCGCCCTACTTGTTAGGATCGAAAACGGTAGTTTTTACGGATCACTCGGCTCTGAAATACCTAATGACCAAGAAGGAAGTAAAAGCCCGACTGATTCGGTGGATCCTTTTGCTTCAAGAATTTGACTTAGAAATTTGGGACAAACGAGGTACAGAAAATGTGGTCACTGATCATCTCTCACGAATTCCGAACGCACCAACCATCCAAGCTCCGATCAACGAGGATTTCCCAGCCGAGCACATCCTGGCCATTCTCAAGGAACCCTGGTATGCGGACATTGTTAATTACCTAGCTACTGGACAATTACCCGCTGACTGGACAAAGCAAGACCAATACCGCTTCTTTGCCCAAGTACGGTAATTCTTCTGGAAGAACCGTATCTTTTTAAGTATTGTCCTGACCAAATTATTAGACGATGCATACCAGAGGAGGAACAGATGAGTGTGCTCAGCTTTTACCATGACCTTGCATGCGGAGGACACTTCGGTCCCCACAAGACTGCAGAGAAGGTTCTTTAAAGTGGATTTTATTGGCCCACTTGTTCAAAGACTCACACCATTTTTGCAAGTCATGCGCAAATTGTCAGAAAATTAGGAAAATTTCAAGAAGAGACATGATGCCCCTGAACCCGATCCTGGAAGTTAAAATTTTTGATGTCTAGGGTATCGATTTCATGGGACCATTCCCTAATTCCTTCGGCAACCAGTTTATTTTGGTTGCTGTAGACTATGTCTCTAAATGGGTGAAGCTGTGCCAACAAAGACGAATGATAACAAAGTGGTTGTCAAATTTCTTAAAGATAACATCTTCTCCCGATTTGGTACCCCTGGAGCGATAATTAGTGATAATGGATCACATTTCTGCAATAGAGTTTTTGAAGCTCTAATGCGAAAATATTCCATCAATCACAAGTTGTCTACTCCGTATCATCTCCAGACAAATGGGCAGGTCGAAGTCACCAATCGACAGATCAAGCTCATTCTGGAAAAGACGGTCGGACAAAACCGAAAGGATTGGTCGGTCAAACTCAATGATGCATTGTGGTCTTACCGCACTGCTTTTAAGACAGTTATGGGGATGTCTCATTATAGAATCGTGTTTGAAAAATCCTGTCATCTGCCAGTAGAGTTAGAACACCGGGCCCTCTTGGCCATTAAGCAGCTCAATTTTGATTTGAGTAAGGCTGGTGAGCTAAGGAGACTGCAGATTTTAAAATTAGAGGAGATACGGAATGAAGCCTATGAGAATACTCGGATCACCAAAAGCAGGACTAAATTTTTTCATGACCAGATCATAACCCGGAAACACTTTGCCCCGGGAGACAAGGTTCTTCTGTATAACTCTAGGCTTCATGTTTTCGCGGGGAAGCTGAAGACTCGTTAGTCTGGACCGTTCATTGTGCGCACCGTTTTTCCACACGGTGCTGTGCTTATTGTAGACCCTAAGAGCAACACGAAATTCAAAGTGAACGGGTAAAGACTGAAGCCCTTCTTGACCATTGAGCCTATGACTCCGGATGAGAGTGTGCTGACTCTTTTTGCCCCGTCATACACCTACCCACAACAACTAAAAAACAAATAAACAAATAAAAATAAAATAAAAGTAAAAAAACAAAAATTTGTTTATATGCTTACCCCTTCTACATTCTTTTTGACATTTCTTTAGCCTATTCGCGCTTGGCCGGCCCGAGTCCACGAAGACAGTGACATCATTTCTTCACCCTATTTATTACATTTGCATTTACATATGTATTCATTGAGGACAATGCATTAGATAGGTGTGGGGGGGTGCTAACACTTTTTTTTTTCCTTTTATTCTTTCTTTTTCTTTCAAAAAAAATCTCCAGATTGAAAAGAAATTTCATACCCTTTATAAAAATACCAAAAGATTGTAGGAATTACGGGAACCTTATTAATGAATCTTTATTTTTGCCTAAATAAACAAGAAAGATTGGTTTGACTAAAAAGTTAGAAGGGATAAGGAAAATAACTCATAACTTTTATTTAGCCTTAGTAGGATATGCATAACCCACACACACATGCTTGGGATTTAGAGACACAACTCTAAAAAAAAAAGTTGGATAATTGTGTCTCAATAAGCATGATTACTCACGCCAAAAAAAAATTTCTATATACAATAATGTATAAATAAATCTTGATTTCGTGGCCTACTCCACTTGCATATTTGACCTGAAGGGTGTTTTTCCACCTGGTGCCCTAAGTGTTGGCCCAAAGGCCCATCACTCTAGTTTTGATGATGATTAACTCATGTAGTTATAGTACTAATGATCTTGTATTTAATTAGTGACAGATTTGTTATCAAGATCTTAGTAGGTGTGGAGCTTCAACAAAGGATTTAAAGTCAAGTTTTAAAGCTAGCACCGGTTGATTCACGAGCCTATGCATCAAGACCACATCAAAAGTTGAGCTCGTTGGATCGTGTTTGGACCAAGTCAAGAATATGAGAAGACTTCAAGGGAAGACTTCAAGATCAAGACTTGTGTCTAGGTATAAGATTTTATTTTTAGATAAAATGTAAAGGATAGAATAGTTGGTGGATTGCTCAAACATATATCACACACACATTCTTGATTTAGTTGTCTTTTCATAAAAGAATTTTCAGATTTAGAAAAGACTTTCATTTTGGAAAAATACTTTTTGGTTTTTGGAATTTCTTATATGCATGTCTTTTATCCAAAACCATATTTAGAGCTTAATGCCAAAAACATAGATATTTCATCTTAATTGTGTAGTGGATCATATCCATACACACTATGCTTTAATGAATTCAAAATATCTTGTTTTTGTATCATGAAGAAGTTTAGAAAACAAGTTTTAGAAAAATACAAGTTTTCAATTGAGCCAATATTTTTAACTTACAAAAATACTCCAAATCTTTTATAACATGCCTTGATTTTGTGCAAGCATGTTTGTTTATCAAAGTATATTGGTAAAACTATTTTTGTAGATTTTTATGTATTTTATGGGATTTTTATGTGAGCCAAAAGATCAAGTTTTAATCCCAGATTTTCTGTTCCAGGCTTCAGCCAAGTCGACTAGTCGACCTATCAAGTCGACTAGGGCTGAAGTCGGTCGACCGACTGGTCGACCGACGTGCACGAGGTGCACGCCTTGACCTGGCAGATGGCCGGTCTGTCGACCCAGTCGACCGGAACTGAGAGCAGTGCTCTCTGTTCTTTGGGTCGACCGGGCGGTCGACCGAGGCTCCAACGGTCGAATTTTTGCCCGTTGGCGGTCGACCGGAAAGTCGACCGGCAGGTCTGACAGACCCCAACGGCTAGTTTTTGACAGCCTATAAATTTGGGGATTTGGTCATTGTTTTTCTCCAAGATTTTAGGAGAGCTTTCAAGCCAGTTTTTCTGATCCTTTTAAAAGGTTTTCTCCACATATTTGAGAGCAAATATTTCCAATCAAAAGGAGAGTTTATCAAGAGTGATTTAAAAGTGATTCTTTGAGTTTCCTCCACCATTCTCTTTCTAGTTTTTCTCACACAAACACATGAGCAATTCATAGACATACTCATCCTATAGGAGTGTTGTAGTGAGAATTTTTATTGGTGATCAAAGTGTTTAGATCACCAAGAGATTTCATTCTTGTTCCTTTGAGGAGGCGGGCAAGTGTGCTTGCGGTGGTTTAGAGTTCGGTTGTGAACTCTTGGTTTGAGGTGCGGCCTCGGCAAGCTTGTGGGGCTTGCGTGTGTATGGGACTAGGGAGTCCGAGGGTTTGTAGGTGTTGCGGCACCGGGGAGAGATCCATTGGGATCTTGCATAGCGGAAATCCTTCGTGTGTCGAAGGCGGGGATGTAGAGCAAGTGTGCTCGAACCTCGAAACATACCCTTGTGTTTGCGATTGCTCATTCTCTCTTATCTCTTTTATATCTTGCATACTTTTATTGTCTATCTTTACATGCTTGATATATTCATTTGTGCTCATTGATATACATGCTTGGGTTGTTTGCTAACACTTGTATTTAACCAAGAGAGCCAACGCGGCACCTCAACCCTTATCAAGGGGAATCTAGAGGAGTTTGTCCAGAGCCCTTCACGGGAAATTCAGCAACACTCTTGTGTTATACGTGGTGTTTAGTGTAAGAGTTTTGTTTAGGTCATAATAGCTTTAATTCCGCATTATTTGGTATTAAGTGACCATTAGATTAGCCATCACCTATTCACCCCCCCTCTAAGTGAACTTACAATTGGTATCAGAGCTAGTGCTCTTGATTTGGGTCTAACAATCTTGAGTTAAAGATCCTACTTTTAGGCTAATCACAATATTTTGTACACACACCATGGACTTCATGTCACCACCCACTTTTGACATTCTTAGCATCCACATTTGGAAGGTTAAGATGTCCTTGAACCTCAAGGCCCTAGACATTCATGTTTATCTTCCCACTACTAATAATGTATATTGTTTAGATGGTAAGAATTTTGAGGCTAATGCAAAAGCCCTAAATGCTTTGAAGAGTACCCTAAATGATGATTATTTATCTAGGGTTTCTAATGTTGAATCGGCTTTTGTAGCATGAAACATCATCACCTCCCTTGGCGAAAAGGATCTATATTATGCCAGGAGCGATTCGGATGTTGGAAGCGACACCTCCAACAAGTGCTATACGGTCCAAGGGGATAACCCCCTTGAGGTAACTACCGAATCCGAGGAGGATGATAACATGTCATATGATGAGCTCACTTCTTTTTGTCAACAATTGCTTGAGAAATATGACATGATTAAGAAAGAAAATAAAAATTTGAAAAAGAATTTTGATTGCATGCTAAAAGAAAATGATTCATTTAGAAATAAGGTTGCATGCATTGAAAAAGAAAAAGATGATTTGAAAAATGAAAATGTTTCCCTCATGTCTAAATTGAATGATCTTTGTGAAGGAAACACAAGTTTGAAAAATAAAATTGATTTGGTGGGAAAACAAAAGGAAGTTGTTTTTCAAGAAAATAATTCTTTAAAAAGAAAAATTTGTGAAAAAGAAAAAGAATTTGTTTCGAAAAAGAAAAAGAAAAATGATTTTATATCTCACCATGCTTTACATGCCACCACTAGTGAGATTAATGTTTTGAAAGATAAAATTAATAATTTGAGTTCAACTTTGAACTCTTGTGCATTCAACCATACTAGATTGGAGTCAATGTTTTCAAAGAAACAAACTCCACATGTTCATGCACATCATACCCATCATGCATATGCTTATGTTGCACACCATGATCATTCACACACACATAAGCATACTAAGGTGTACACATGTACACATTGTGGCCGCAAAGGCCATTTAGCAAAATTTTGTTATGACAAGTTGCATCATTTTATTTTTGCAAATAAAAATTTTTGGGTTCCTTACAAGACTAACCCCAAAGGACCCAAGAAAATATGGGTACCAAAACCCCTACCCCATATTTTTGATGTAGGTGAGGGATCTCTCAAGACGTGAGAGACTTGGTGCCTTGATGGTGGATGCAAATGGATATGATGGACACATTTATTGATGCATCCCTATCAAGGAGGTTTTGGTGGGAAAGACCACCATGCTTAAAGTTTTGGAGTTGGTAACAATCTCTAAACTCCTTCTTTTTATATACATGCTTTTTACTTATAGCATGTTCATGTTTTGTATTTTTATGTGCTTCATGTGGTAAAAACATGCTTAGATGTAGTTTTTATCAAAACTTGTATTATTCATGTACAAATAGTGAGTTACATTTGATTTATATATATTTGCACTTCATGGTCATTTGTACCCACTATATGCACATGTATAGACTAGTTTTGATGATTCTCTCATTTATACATGCTTTGCCAATTTTTATGCTTTACTTCATGTATATATTTTTTAATTCAAGTCTAATAAATATACATGTTTACCCGTGAGTCTCTTGCCTTCATGCAAATACATTTGATAGACTCTTTTATGTTTGGGATATGTATGTGTATTGTTAGTTTTGGATAAATCATACATATACCATGAAGATTAGTGTTTTAATGAAAAATGATTTTTCATTATTAAATGTGACTTATGATCTTTTTGAGCTTAAATGACTATTTTCATAAAAATGCTATTTACATGATCTTTTAACACTCACATCTTCATTTATTATTTCATGACTTAGTTTCATGATCATTTTGAGCTTTATAGTCCATGAGTGATTAAATTTTTATGTACTTAGTTATGTTTTATGAAAAACATATGATTTGATGTATTTGAAGGATCTTTAACTAGTTATTCAAAAACTATTTTATACTAGTTATTTATTCTTCAATTAGTTTATAAGATATACACATGATCTTTTTTTTTAATCTTATGGACAAATTCTTTTGTATTCTCAAGATTTGATGCTTCATGAATTGAATATTAGTTTAAATGATAGTTTTTTTGTCAACACTAGGATTTATACTTGTACATATTATGGGTCACAAATAAATCTATATATGGTTGGGTTTGATATCTTATTTGTGCCTATTTTGTGTGCTAGTATAGCCTAGTTTTGATAATCCTACATTTTTAAACTTGTATTCCCATTTTGGATTTGTGTTATGATCATGTGCTTTCATTTCATGTATATGTTTATTTTGCCAAACTTTAAGATATACATGGATACCTCTTGAGTCATTTGCCTTTCATGCAAATCTATATATATGGACTCAATTGTGTTTAGGGATATGTATGTATATTTCTTGTGTTGTCAAAACATACATATACCTTGAAATATTTTTTTAAAAAAATGAAAAAATTTATGATGATTTTCATATTGTCTCTTTTAAAGGAATATTAAGCTTTATTGCCATTTTTATTTTTTATTCCTTGATTGAAGGATTCCGTACTAGTTTTCAAACATTTTCATTTAATTAGTTCGAGTTCTTCATGTGGTAGATTATATGATATATACACTTAAGCTTAATTTCAATTGGTATCATTGGATATTTTCAATTGGTATCAATTTGACTCTATTTTTGTATATACTCATATTTTATTTTCTTATATATGTATGTATCAATTTCTATTGGTATACTCATTTTTTATACATATATATGATTTGTTTTGTGCTTAAGCTAAACTTGATTTACATTTTTAAAGCACAAAGTTGGTTTATGCTAAGTTTAATTCAATCTTATTTTACAAGCTTATGCATTTGTTTTTAAATTGGTATCAATATGGTTGATCATTACTTTACTCATTTATTGATCACTATTTTACAATTGATCATTTTCAAAATTGATATCAAAAATTCAAAATTTGTTTTATTGGGAGAATTCAAAATTTTGTTTGATAAGAAAAATTCAAAATTTTTGATTTGTATTGCCTATATGCAAGGAGAGCTTAACATCTCTTCTACATATAGATTCATGTTGAGTGTATTATATATTGAGGAGCTTGACCACTCTTCTTTATGTGGTACACGTGTGTAGGGGGAGCTTCACATCTCCTCTTATGCATTACATAATATGTGTTATGTGAATTGGGGCTTGTCATCCCTTCTTCATGTAATACATATGTGTAGGGAAGCTAACTTAGCGTCTTCCTCTTCATGAATGTATATCGCATATAACCTCTCTTGATTGATTTGTTTTACCCCTTCATTGGTTCTTTATTTCGAACAAAAAGGGGGAGAAAAAAATTTGTTTTGTTTTTACTTCAACCCTTTTGTTGATGATTGACAAAAAGGGGGAGAAGAATTTGAGAGTTATATGCATGTTGAGTAATATTTATGTTTATGCATATATGTTTTGTTTTGCAAATAGGAGAAAAAGATTTATTTTGTTTTATCTCCATTCATTTGCATACACGTTTGTGAGCTTTATTGCATATATTTATTATTTTGTGTTATGCATGAGTTAAGGGGGAGCTTCCTTGAAGTTTTACTTTAATCCATGCATATATAACTTCATGAGTTTTGTCATCATCAAAAAATTTGTTTTGTTTTTACTTCAACCTCTTTGTTGATGATTGACAAAAAGGGGGAGAAGAATTTGAGAGTTATATGCATGTTGAGTAATATTTATGTTTATGCATATATTTTTGGTTTGCAAATAAGAGAAAAAGATTTATTTTTTTATCTCCATTCATTTGCATACATGTTTGTGAGCTTTATTGCATATATTTATTATTTTGTGTTATGCATGAGTTAAGGGGAGCTTCCTTGAAGCTTTACTTTAATCCATGCATATATAACTTCATGAGTTTTGTCATCATCAAAAAGGGGGAGATTGTTGGCCCCAAAGGCCCATCACTCTAGTTTTGATGATGATTAACTCATGTAGTTATAGTACTAATGATCTTGTATTTAATTAGTGACAGATTTGTTATCAAGATCTTAGTAGGTGTGGAGCTTCAACAAAGGATTTAAAGTCAAGTTTTGGAGCTAGCACCGGTTGATTCACGAGCCTATGCATCAAGACCACATCAAAAGTTGAGCTCGTTGGATCGTGTTTGGACCAAGTCAAGAAGATGAGAAGACTTCAAGGGAAGACTTCATCAAGACTCTAGGATAAGAATAGATAAAATAAAGGATAGAATAGTTGGTGGATTGCTCAAACATATATCACACACACACTCTTGATTTAGTTGTCTTTTCATAAAAGAATTTTCAGATTTAGAAAAGACTTTCATTTTGGAAAAAAACTTTTTGGTTTTTGGAATTTCTTATATGCATGTCTTTTATCCAAAACCATATTTAGAGCTTAATGCCAAAAACATAGATATTTCATCTTAATTGTGTAGTGGATCATATCCATACACACTATGCTTTAATGAATTCAAAATATCTTGTTTTTGTATCATGAAGAAGTTTGGAAAAAAGAGTTTTAGAAAAATACAAGTTTTCAATTGAGCCAATATTTCCAACTTACAAAAATAGTCCAAATCTTTTATTACATGCCTTGATTTTGTGCAAGCATGTTTGTTTATCAAAGTATATTGGTAAAACTATTTTTGTGGATTTTTATGTATTTTATGGGATTTTTATGTGAGCCAAAAAACCAAGTTTTAATCCCAGATTTTCTGTTCCAGGCTTCAGCCAAGTCGACTAGTCGACCTATCAAGTCGACTAGGGCTGAAGTCGGTCGACCGACTCGGTCGACCGACGTGCACGAGGTGCACGCCTTGACCTGGCAGATGGCCGGTCTGCCGACCCAGTCGACCGGAACTGAGAGCAGTGCTCTCTGTTCTTTTGGGTCGACCGGGCGGTCGACCGGAGGCTCCAACGGTCGGATTTTTGCCCGTTGGCGGTCGACCGGACGGTCGACCGGCAGGTCTGACAGACCCCAACGGCTAGTTTTTGACAGCCTATAAATTTGGGGGTTTGGTCATTGTTTTTCTCCAAGATTTTAGGAGAGCTTTCAAGCCAGTTTTTCTGATCCTTTTAAAAGGTTTTCTCCACATATTTGAGAGCAAATATTTCCAATCAAAAGGAGAGTTTATCAAGAGTGATTTAAAAGTGATTCTTTGAGTTTTCCTCCACCATTCTCTTCTTAGTTTTTCTCACACAAACGCTTGAGCAATTCATAGACATACTCATCCTATAGGAGTGTTGTAGTGAGAGTTTTTATTAGTGATCAAAGTGTTTAGATCACCAAGAGATTTCATTCTTGTTCCTTTGAGGAGGCGGGCAAGTGTGCTCGCGGTGGTTTAGAGTTCGGTTGTGAACTCTTGGTTTGAGGTGCGGCCTCGGCAAGCTTGTGGGGCTTGCATGTGTACGGAACTAGGGAGTCCGAGGGTTTGTAGGTGTTGCGGCACCGGGAGAGATCCATTGGGATCTTGCATAGTGGAAATCCTTCGTGTGTCGAAGGCGGGAATGTAGAGCAAGTGTGCTCGAACCTCGAAACATACCCTTGTGTTTGCGATTGCTCATTCTCTCTCTATCTCCTTTATATCTTGCATACTTTTATTGTCTATCTTTACATGCTTGATATATTCATTTGTGCTCATTGATATACATGCTTGGGTTGTTTGCTAACACTTGTATTTAACCAAGAGAGCCAACGCGGCACCTCAACCCTTATCAAGGGAATCTAGAGGAGTTTGTCCAGAGCCCTTCACGGAGAATTCGGCAACACTCTTGTGTTATACGTGGTGTTTAGTGTAAGAGTTTTATTTAGGTCATAATAGCTTTAATTCCGCATTATTTGGCATTAAGTGACCATTAGATTAGCCATCACCTATTCACCCCCCCTCTAGGTGAACTTACAATTGGTATCAGAGCTAGTGCTCTTGATTTGGGTCTAACAACCTTGAGTTAAAGATCCTACTTTTAGGCTAATCACAATATTTTGTACACACACCATGGACTTCATGTCACCACCCACTTTTGACATTCTTAACATCCACATTTGGAAGGTTAAGATGTCCTTGTACCTCAAGGCCCTAGGCATTCATGTTTATCTTGCCACTACTAATAATGCATATTGTTTAGATGGTAAGAATTTTGAGGCTAATGCAAAAGCCCTAAATGCTTTGAAGAGTACCCTAAATAATGATTATTTATCTAGGGTTTCTAATATTGAATCGGCTTTTGTAGCATGGAACATCATCACCTCCCTTGGCGAAAAGGATCTATATTATGCCGGGAGCGATTCGGATGTTGGAAGCGACACCTCCAACAAGTGCTATATGGTCCAAGGGGATAACCCCCTTAAGGTAACTACCGAATCCGAGGAGAATGATAACATGTCATATGATGAGCTCACTTCTTTTTGTCAACAATTGCTTGAGAAATATGACATGATTAAGAAAGAAAATAAAAATTTGAAAAAGAATTTTGATTGCATGCTAAAAGAAAATGATTCATTTAGAAATAAGGTTGCATGTATTGAAAAAGAAAAAGATGATTTGAAAAATGAAAATGTTTCCCTCATATCTAAATTGAATGATCTTTGTGAAGGAAACACAAGTTTGAAAAATAAAATTGATTTGGTGAAAAAACAAAAGGAAGTTGTTTTTCAAGAAAATAATTCTTTAAAAAGAAAATTTTGTGAAAAAGAAAAAGAATTTGTTTCGAAAAAGAAAAAGAAAAATGATTTTATATCTCACCATGCTTTACATGCCACCACTAGTGAAATTAATGTTTTGAAAGATAAAATTAATAATTTGTGTTCAACTTTGAACTCTTGTGCATTCAACCATACTAGATTGGAGTCAATGTTTTCAAAGAAATAAACTCCACATGTTCATGCACATCATACCCATCATGCATATGCTTATGTTGCACACCATGATCATTCACACACACATAAGTATACTAAGGTGTACACATATACACATTGTGGCCGCAAAGGCCATTTAGCAAAATTTTGTTATGACAAGTTGCATCATTTTATTTTTACAAATAAAAATTTTTGGGTTCCTAACAAGACTAACCCCAAAGGACCCAAGAAAATATGGGTACCAAAACCCCCACCCCATGTTTTTGATGTAGGTGAGGGATCCCTCAAGACGTGAGAGACTTGGTGCCTTGATGGTGGATGCAAATGGATATGATGGACACACTTATTGATGCATCGCTATCAAGGAGGTTTTGGTGAGAAAGACCATCATGCTTGGAGCTTTGGAGTTGGTAACAATCTCTAAACTCCTTCTTTTTATGTACATGCTTTTTACTTATAGCATGTTCATGTTTTGTATTTTTATGTGCTTATGTGGTAAAAACATGCTTAGATGTAGTTTTTATCAAAACTTGTATTATTCATGTACAAATAGTGAGTTACATTTGATTTATATATATTTGCACTTCATGCTCATTTGTACCCACTATATGCACATGTATAGGCTAGTTTTGATGATTCTCTCATTTATACATGCTTTGCCAATTTTTATGCTTTACTTCATGTATATGTATTTTTTAATTCAAGTCTAATAAATATACATGTTTACCCGTGAGTCTCTTGCCTTCATGCAAATACATTTGATAGACTCTTTTATGTTTGGGATATGTATGTGTATTGTTAGTTTTAGATAAATCATACATATACCATGAAGATTAGTGTTTTAATAAAAAATGATTTTTCATTATTAAAATGTGACTTATGATCTTTTTGAGCTTAAATGACTATTTTCATAAAAATGCTATTTACATGATCTTTTAACACTCACATCTTCATTTATTATTTCATGACTTAGTTTCATGATCATTTTGAGCTTTATAGTCCATGAGTGATTAAATTTTTATGTACTTAGTTATGTTTTATGAAAAACATATGATTTGATGTATTTGAAGGATCTTTAACTAGTTATTCAAAAACTATTTTATACTAGTTATTTATTCTTCAATTAGTTTATAAGATATACACATGATCTTATTTTTTTTAATCTTATGGACAAATTCTTTTGTATTCTCAAGATTTGATGCTTCATGAATTGAATATTAGTTTAAATGATAGTTTTTTTTGTCAACACTAGGATTTATACTTGTACATATTATGGGTCACAAATAAATCTATATATGGTTGGGTTTGATATCTTATTTGTGCCTATTTGGTGTGCTAGTATAGCCTAGTTTTGATAATCCTACATTTTTAAACTTATATTCCCATTTTGGATTTGTGTTATGATCATGTGCTTTCATTTCATGTATATGTTTATTTTGCCAAACTTTAAGATATACATGGATACCTCTTGAGTCATTTGCCTTTCATGCAAATCTATATATATGGACTCAATTGCGTTTAGGAATATGTCTGTATACTTCTTGTTTTGTCAAAACATACATATACCTTGAAATATTTTTTAAAAAAATGAAAAAATTTATGATGATTTTCATATTGTCTCTTTTAAAGGAATATTAAGCTTTATTGCCATTTTTATTTTTTATTCCTTGATTGAAGGATTCCGTACTAGTTTTCAAATATTTTCATTTAACTATTTCGAGTTCTTCATGTGGTAGATTATATGATATATACACTTAAGCTTAATTTTCAATTGGTATCATTGGATATTTTCAATTGGTATCAATTTGACTCTATTTTTGTATATACTCATATTTTGTTTTCTTATATATGTATGTATCAATTTCTATTGGTATACTCATTTTTTATACATATATATGATTTGTTTTGTGCTTAAGCTAAACTTGATTTACATTTTTAAAGCACAAAGTTGGTTTATGCTAAGTTTAATTCCAATCTTATTTTACAAGCTTATGCATTTGTTTTTAAATTGGTATCAATATGGTTGATCATTACTTTACTCATTTATTGATCACTATTTTACAATTGATCATTTTCAAAATTGATATCAAAAATTCAAAATTTGTTTTATTGGGAGAATTCAAAATTTTGTTTGATAAGAAAAATTCAAAATTTTTGATTTGTATTGCCTATATGCAAGGAGAGCTTAACATCTCTTCTACATATAGATTCATGTTGAGTGTATTATATATTGAGGAGCTTGACCACTCTTCTTTATGTGGTACACGTGTATAGGGGGAGCTTCACATCTCTCTTATGCATTACATAATATGTGTTATGTGAATTGGGGTTGTCATCCCTTCTTCATGTAATACATATGTGTAGGGAAGCTAACTTAGCGTCTTCCTCTTCATGAATGTATATCGCATATAACCTTTCTTGATTGATTTGTTTTACCCCTTCATTGGTTCTTTGTTCGAACAAAAAGGGGGAGAAAAAAATTTGTTTTGTTTTTACTTCAACCCCTTTGTTGATGATTGACAAAAGGGGGAGAAGAATTTGAGAGTTATATGCATGTTGAGTAATATTTATATTTATGCATATATGTTTTGTTTTGCAAATAGGAGAAAAAGATTTATTTTGTTTTATCTCCATTCATTTGCATACATGTTGTGAGCTTTATTGCATATATTATTATTTTGTATTATGCATGATTAAGGGGAGCTTCCTTGAAGCTTTACTTTAATCCATGCATATATAACTTCATGAGTTTTGTCATCATCAAAAAATTTGTTTTGTTTTACTTCAACCCCTTTGTTGATGATTGACAAAAAGGGGGAGAAGAATTTGAGAGTTATATGCATGTTGAGTAATATTTATGTTTATGCATATATGTTTTGGTTTGCAAATAGGAGAAAAAGATTTATTTTGTTTTATCTCCATTCATTTGCATACATGTTTGTGAGCTTTATTGCATATATTTATTATTTTGTGTTATGCATGAGTTAAGGGGAGCTTCCTTGAAGCTTTACTTTAATCCATGCATATATAACTTCATGAGTTTTGTCATCATCAAAAAGGGGGAGATTGTTGCCCCAAAGGCCCATCACTCTAGTTTTGATGATGATTAACTCATGTAGTTATAGTACTAATGATCTTGTATTTAATTAGTGACAGATTTGTTATCAAGATCTTAGTAGATGTGGAGCTTCAACAAAGGATTTAAAGTCAAGTTTTGGAGCTAGCACCGGTTGATTCACGAGCCTATGCATCAAGACCACATCAAAAGTTGAGCTCGTTGGATCGTGTTTGGACCAAGTCAAGAAGATGAGAAGACTTCAAGGAAAGACTTCAAGATCGAGACTTGTGTCTAGGTATAAGATTTTATTTTTAGATAAAATGTAAAGGATAGAATAGTTGGTGGATTGCTCAAACATATATCACACACACACACTCTTGATTTAGTTTGTCTTTTCATAAAAGAATTTTCAGATTTAGAAAAGACTTTCATTTTGGAAAAATACTTTTTGGTTTTTGGAATTTCTTATATGCATGTCTTTTATCCAAAACCATATTTAGAGCTTAATGCCAAAAACATAGATATTTCATCTTACTTGTGTAGTGGATCATATCCATACACACTATGCTTAATGAATTCAAAATATCTTGTTTTTGTATCATGAAGAAGTTTGGAAAAGAAGTTTTAGAAAAATACAAGTTTTCAATTGAGCCAATATTTCCAACTTACAAAAATAGTCCAAATCTTTTATAACATGCCTTGATTTTGTGCAAGCATGTTTGTTTATCAAAGTATATTGGTAAAACTATTTTTGTAGATTTTTATGTATTTTATGGGATTTTTATGTGAGCCAAAAAACCAAGTTTTAATCCCAGATTTTCTGTTCCAGGCTTCAGCCAAGTCGACTAGTCGACCTATCAAGTCGACTAGGGCTGAAGTCGGTCGACCGACTCGGTCGACCGACGTGCACGAGGTGCACGCCTTGACCTGGCAGATGGCCGGTCTGCCGACCCAGTCGACCGGAACTGAGAGCAGTGCTCTCTGTTCTTTTGTGTCGACCGGGCGGTCGACCGGAGGCTCCAACGGTCGGATTTTTGCCCGTTGGCGGTCGACCGGACGGTCGACCGGACGGTCGACCGGCAGGTCTGACAGACCCAAACGGCTAGTTTTTGACAGCCTATAAATTTGGGGGTTTGGTCATTGTTTTTCTCTAAGATTTTAGGAGAGCTTTCAAGCCAGTTTTTCTGATCCTTTTAAAAGGTTTTCTCCACATATTTGAGAGCAAATATTTCCAATCAAAAGGAGAGTTTATCAAGAGTGATTTAAAAGTGATTCTTTGAGTTTTCCTCCACCATTCTCTTCCTAGTTTTTCTCACACAAACACTTGAGCAATTCATAGACATACTCATCCTATAGGAGTGTTGTAGTGAGAGTTTTTATTGGGGATCAAAGTGTTTAGATCACCAAGAGATTTCATTCTTGTTCCTTTGAGGAGGCGGGCAAGTGTGCTCGCGGTGGTTTAGAGTTCGGTTGTGAACTCTTGGTTTGAGGTGCGGCCTCGGCAAGCTTGTGGGGCTTGCGTGTGTACGGGACTAGGGAGTCCGAGGGTTTGTAGGTGTTGCGGCACCGGGGAGAGATCCATTGGGATCTTACATAGTGGAAATCCTTCGTGTGTCGAAGGCGGGGATGTAGAGCAAGTGTGCTCGAACCTCGAAACATACCCTTGTGTTTGCGATTGCTCATTCTCTCTCTCTATCTCCTTTATATCTTGCATACTTTTATTGTCTATCTTTACATGCTTGATATATTCATTTGTGCTCATTGATATACATGCTTGGGTTGTTTGCTAACACTTGTATTTAACCAAGAGAGCCAACGCGGCACCTCAACCCTTATCGAGGGGAATCTAGAGGAGTTTGTCCAGAGCCCTTCACGGGGAATTCGGCAACACTCTTGTGTTATACGTGGTGTTTAATGTAAGAGTTTTGTTATGGTCATAATAGCTTTAATTCCGCATTATTTGGCATTAAGTGACCGTTAGATTAGCCATCACCTATTCACCCCCCCTCTAGGTGAACTTATACTATGACCATCTGGTTTGGGAGTCATCGATTTCATATGTGTTACATAAGTGTAGTAGAAAGCCTAATGGAACCAAGAATAATAAGTAAATATTAATAACATTAAATGATATTCAAAGTTGAGTTGAAAAATCCCAAGCACATCACACTTACACATTATGCATATCTATCTAAAGCAAACTAAAAAAATGAGTTAGAAGTACAAGATCCTTTCTAAATTTAAAGAAAAATCATAGTTTCTTCCTTTATGAAGGCTAAAGTATAAGAGGACTTATGAGGGTTAAACCTAATTCTTACATCATTCGGTCATTTTTACTTAGATGATTGAAAGTTCTTTTTCATGACAAAATTTTTTCTAACAACTAACTACTTTTCTTTACTTTCTAGATTTTGTGGGTGCAATCCGCTGAAAACCCTCAGGAGACAACACTCCTCCTCTAGGGGAAACCTAGAGGTTTAAAGGCTTGTTGCACATGCTCAGTGCAATCGCGTCACCTGCGAAAGTGGTATAATAATTTTCTTATTTTTTGTTTTGCTTGGGACGAGCAAAAAGATAAGTGTGGGGGTGTGATTAGTCTCTAATTTTGTATAATTTTCATCACATTCCAATATTTATTTCATGTAAAATTTTGCTAATAAAACCTTACTTGCTTGATCCTAAGTCCATGGTGTGCAAATGAAGAAGAAGACCTAAATCACCATTTAATTGGTGATTAAAAGCCTACCAAGTAGTCATTGACTTTAGAGTGAAGATTTTGTCAGCCCCGGGCATCAAATCGCAAATCCAGAAGATCAAGGCATCAGAAGACAGACTGGGCGACGCTCTGCCCGAAGCCAGGCGCGCGTTGCCCTGGCAGGGCCACGGAAACGCGGCCCTTTGGGCGTGCGCGCCTGCGCTTCGGGCCACGGGTCTCCCACGTGGCCCCCTTTCCCCTGGTGCCTATAAATACCCCCAGGGGTCTTCAGTTGAAGCAGATCCAGAGAATAGAGTTGTATTTTTGTGTTTTGTTGCTAGGAATTGTAGTTGCTTAGTTTGCTTTTTCTAGTTTTAGTTTTAGCCATTAGAGTGAAAGAGAGAGAGTGTGTAAGTGTTGTATTTGAAGGGTGACAAGCTAATACAAGTACTACTTCTCTTCCTTCTTTCAATTTACTTGTGCTTTCATTTGCTTTTACCTCCTTGTTATAGTGTAAACTCATTTCTCTTTTCTTCTTTCTTTTGTTGTTTTTATTGTAGTGTAACTCCCTTCCTCTCAACTTCTTTTCCTTTATTGTTTCTTTTACTTTTATGGCTAACTAACTTTTCCTTAGCACGGCTAACTAACTACTAACCCACTAATTTCTAACACTTGATTGATAACCCAAATGAGTCAATAGTATCAAACAAGCCTTGTGCAAACAAGAGCTATGGCATCTTAAGACGAGGGTTCTAACTCTAATTTACCTACAAGTATTCACTTTCTTATACTTCATGCTTAATGAGTTTTTGATGATCTATGGGTTGTGTACTTTACTTGTTATTGTAAGTTACAGACTTTTCCTTTTAACTTTGCCGATACCAATAGTGCACTCGAGTCTTCCCTTATTCTCGCCTTCTATCGGATCTTGATAAGGGAATGTCCAAGTTTTTGCCATGTAAAATAAGTTTTAGGATGAACTTTCACTCGATTTCCACGTGAATAGTTCCAATGCTTGTTCGCCTATGATCCATCATGAGGCTATCTTCAAAAAGTTAGAAATTAGTGGGAGCACTTATTAGAAAGTTAGCCATGCATTTTTACAACTAAGAAAAAAATCCACTTTTACAAACCACCAAAACATTTTCCAACAATTCTTCAAACAACTTGTTTTCACTTTTCAATTCTTTATTTGGAAATAAAGAACTTTCTTTCTTCTTGAACTTTGAAGCCGCATCAAGCTTCCATCACTCTCCCTCCTTGTGGATACGACCCGTATAGCCACTTCGCTACTACGGAAGAATCGCAAAAGCCGTAACATCAACCCACAATTCCTTCTCTTATTTTAGTGCTTGCTTTTTGCCGATCATGGAGCAATTGTAGTTAGTAGCCATGAGTTTTCTTTCATAATTTTTCTCATTCTTTTTACTTTGTTTTAAAAATCTTCAAAAAATTTTTATCAGTTTCCTATTGATATCTTCACAACCTTCTTAGTTCATCATTGTTTCCACCTTCTTCACTATAAGTTCTTTTCTATTTTTATTTTCCAAATCACTTCCTACATCACGTCACTTTTCACTTCATTTCCATTTTCTTGTTTTGTTTTACCAATTCACAACCACTTCTCATTTGTTTTCACTTCACGTTTTTATCGCCTTCTCACTTATCACTTTTGGATTTTTTTTCTTTTTCTTTTCTAATTCTTTAACAAAGAAGAACTTGTTAACATGCGACGTGAATAAGGACTGTTAATGCTTCTATCGCCTCCCGTCCCTGTGGATTCGACCCGTTGAGCCAATACTATAATGAAAGTATCGAGGGAACAATAGCACACACACACATAATTATACTAATTTCATAAAACACACATTTTCAAGTGCTTGGTTCCGACCCGATCAATATGCTCAAGTTCACACACACACAAAAGTTCAATATATTTGATTTTCAGTTTAACCGGTTTTAGATTTCAAATATAGATATATATATAAAAAACACCTAGAGGGGGGGTGAATAGGTGTAAATGCTAATCTAACAATCTTTTTAAACAATTATGAAAGAATGATGCAACGATCACTCAAAACAAGACTAAGAGCCGAATACCCGGTGAAGGATTCTGAACTCCTTCCTCGTGATTCCTCTAAATAAGAGTTGGAGGTGCATATTGCAATCTTGTTGTATGAGTTATGATCGACAATATATCAAGAAATGAATAATATGCAATGATGATGTGCACACAAGATATATCACAAGTAATGAAAGCAATATCACAAACTAGAAACAATGAGTAAAGGATAGCAATTGAAGGTAAAGCGAAATAGAGAGCAAGAGCAAAAGACAATCGCAAACACAAGTATTTGTTTCGAGGTTCGAGCCACCGCTCTACTCCCCGCCTTCACCTCCGTGAATGGTTTCCACTATCCACCGAGGATGCTTACAAGGTCTACCAAAGACCGGAGCACCGAGCTCCACCACTTACAAGAACCTCTACCGAAGAGGTGTCTCCACAAGATGAACAAAGAGTAACAAGTAGCCAAGTGATCTCTAAAAGGATCACAAACTCTTTACAAACACTTCTCTCTTTACAACTTCCTTATAGATTGTGTAGGGAATTTTGGCTCTAAGAAGTGTAGTGAGAAAAACTCAGTTGTAGAATGATTTTTGCTAGAAAACACAACTGAAAACAAGCTCAAGAATGAATGGGAAAATGGAGAGCTTTAAACACTTTTCTTCCCTTTTTAAAACTTTGAAAACTTAAGGATTTTTCTTGATATTTTGCAAGAGACTATTCTCCTCTATTTATAGGGAGAGGAAAGGGTTAAAATCAATTTATTTTAAGCTTATTTGATCTGGAAAAGATCTCCAAAAACTCAGAAAAAGTCTGTCAAAAACAGATTTATAAAACAGATTTCAGATGCACCAAAGAGGAAAGAGCCGTTGGGGCTTTGCAGGCCTGGCGGTCAACCGGTCCGGTCGGCCGTCCGCCCTGTTGGCAAGAAGCCGTTGGGCTCGGGTCGACCGTCCGGTCGACCGTCCTCTAAAATGAAACACAGTTTTCTGAAGGCGGTCGACCGGGAGGTCGACCCAGAAAACCCGAGAGCAAACTGCTTTCAGTCGGTCGACCCAACGGTCGGCCGACAGACATGCACAAGCGTGCACATCCTGGATACAAGCTCCGGTCGACCGGTCCGGTCGGCCGGTCTTGCCTGAAACAGAAAAACAACAAAAAACAGAACTTGGAATTTTTTGTAAAACATTTTGAAGTATTGTAAATCATGCTAGAAAGAGTATACATACATGATTTAAACATGATATTCATTTGTAAAAAGTTGGAGTCATGTATATATACCAAGGCATGAAACTTAAGGATAAAAGCTAAACATGAAAACTTGTATAAAAATATATGTGTGTGTATCCTAGAGCCAATTTTTCAAAACTCAAACTTTAACAAACTATTTCTTACATTTGTCCTAAAGGACTAAAAGTTCTTCAAGTGGGCTTCTCCATATGATCTTGCAAGTTGAATACTTGAGCCCGAATTGAGGTGACTTGAGTCAAAACACCTTCCTTTAGGAAAGAAAACTTCTAGTTTCATTAGAACCCTGAAACACACTAAAACAACAAACATGATTAGTACAAATAACTATATATGTTTTGTAATCATCAAAACACACTAAAAACGGGTGATTGTAACCTTGGGCCAACAATATATATGGTTGTCATGAATAGGTAGAATCAAAACAATTTTACATGATTTAATTTATACTAGATTTCATCTATATACATTTATGTTTCATATATTTAGAAAAACTTATTTTGATGATTCTATTTCATGTGTTTAGAGCTTTACAATTAACAAAACTTATTTTGGATTTAATGTCAAAACATATAGATATATCCTTCATATGTGTATTGGATTATATCCATACACTCTATGCTTCAAAAGTGTTTAAAATATCTTATTTTTGTATTTGAAAAAGTTTTGAAAAAATTGTTTTTCAGATTGAGGTTTGATTTTGAAAAATATCAGTTTCTGTTTAAGGCTAAATTTTTATATCAAAAAAATAGTTCAACTCGTGTGTAATATGTGTTGATTTTTGATCATTCATATTTGGATTTCAAAATATTTATAAGAACTTATTTTTTTGAAATTTATGAGATTTTATGGGATTTCATAGGTATTAAAAAGACCAAGTTTCATAGCCTATTATCCCTAGCCTGAACCTGCTGGCGGTCGACGCCAGTTGACCGAACCATAGCTCGTCGACCGGTCGGTCGATCGATGTGCACAAGGACGTGCACGAGGCCTTGCCTATAAGGCCGCTCGACCGGGCGGTCGACCGACTGTAACTACCCAACTCTTGGGTAGAGGGAGGTCAACCGACAGGTTGAGTGCTCGGTCGACCGGGCGGTCGACCGACAGGTTGAGTGCTCGTTCGACCAGACGGTCGACCGGTAGGCGAGTTTTGCCTGGGGCAGTCGATCGGGCGGTCGACCGGTGGCTCAACGGTCAAAAACATGACTGTTGGCCAGTTGACCAGGCGGTCGACTAGAAGGTAAAAAATGACCTTTTCTGGACCCCAACGGCTATAATTCTGAGAGCCTATAAATGGGGTTCTCTCAATCTGTTTTCACCAAGATTTTAGAGAGCTATTCTTGCTTAGCGATTTGCAGTAAGTTTAAAAGAAGTTTTTGTGCCTAAAATCTTTATCTTTTATTTGTTTTAAAAGTGTTGAAAAAATTAAAGAAAAGAGAGTCTTTGGGAAATTAATTTTGATCTGTCTTTACAAATTTATTTAGTGTTTTTCCTAAGTGTTTTTCTTTATTATTTTCTTTTTCAATCACTTTATTTTTCTTACACTTGTGCTATCATCTCTAATCCTGTCCATAGGATCTTATTTTTGTGAGAAAAATTGTTTGTGGTCTATTGTGATCACCAAGTGTTGTTTGTGATAATTGGATCACCAAGATTGTAATCTTTTCTTTACATTGACTTTGTGCCTATCCCTCTTGTGTAGAGATGATTGTGTTTGAACTTTGGCTTTATGTCTATCCCTCTTGTGTAGAGGTGTATCCCTCTTGTGTAGAGGTGATTGTGTTTGAGTTTTGGCTTTATGCCTATCCCTCTTGTGTAGAGGTGATTGTGTTTGAGAGAGGAGTAGTATACTCTAAGTGTAGAGTTGTAATTCCTCAATGGAGGTCCCTTTGTAGACCCTGTAAAAATCCTTCTGTGTGAAGGCGGGTACGTAGAGCAATGGCTCAAACCTCGAAATATTATTGTTTGCGTTTGATCCACTATCTCTCAGCTCTATCTCTCTTATATCTTGCATTACTTTATATTGTTCATATCACATACATGCTTGGTATTAGTTGTGTGCACATACTTGTGTTGAACCAAGAGAGCTTCATATAGCACCTCAACTCTTAATTTAGAGGAATCTCGAGGAGTAGTTCCAAAGACCTTCACGGGAAATTCGGGCTCACTCTTGGTTACACATAATGTGTTGCAACTATGTTTTAAATTCTACATCATTTGTTTTTAGATTTGCTAGTACACCTATTCACCCCCCTCTAGGTGTATTTCAATTTCTTCTTTAGAAAATCATAATTATTTGAAAGTTATACAAATGCATCTCATAATTTATCCATAGTTAAATCACTATCATCAAGGGATGGTTCAGAAGTCACCTTAGGTGGGTTATCATTTGCCATGAAACACACATTTGTTGTATCCACCTCCTCTTCGGATTCACTTTCTAAATCCTATGTAGCTTTGGGAGCTTTCTTCTTAAATAGCTTCTTTGGCTTGTTTAAGGAAGATGGTTTATTTTTGATATCTGGATATTCAGCAATGATATGTCCGGGTTTCTAACAGTTGAAACAGATGATTTTCTTTTCCTCCTTTCCTTACCATCATCTCCTATTGTTGATTTTTACCTTGTTCTACATCCTCCATACATTTCTTACAAGAAGGGAAAGATCTTCATCATTTTCTTCTTCTTCATCATCATCGAAGATGGTGGGAGTAGATTTGAAGGCAATTATCTGTTGGCCCAAAAGGTTACAGTCTCTATTTGTATAAGTTTTGATGATAACAAAACATATAGAAGCTATTTGGTACTAATAAGTTGTTTTAGAATGAATTTCAGGTTTGTTACAAGTCTTGATGGCTTTAAGCATATTGCAAGGTTTATGGCGCTAAAAACATGTTGATAGGTTGATGGCGCAAGAGAACTCTTTTATAGGAGAGGAGGATCTAGTCGGCAACGTGGTTCAGAGACTTTTTTCTTTATAGTTTTTATATTTTAGTCTGTTAAAGGATAGTATATAGTGTTGAAGCTCAAATTCCCCACGCACACAAAATTGCACATGTTTTTCAAAAGATTATTTTTGTCTCTTGTATAAAATATTTTGTTGGCCCAAAGGCCCATCACTCTAGTTTTGATGATGATCAACTCATGTAGTTATTGTACTAATGATCTTGTATTTAATTAGTCTCAGATTTATGATCAAGATCTTAGTTGGTGTTTAGCTTCAACAAAGAATTTAAAGTCAAGTTTTGGAGCTAGCACGGTTTGATTCAAGAGCTTGTACATCAAGACCATATCAAGTACTCAAGAGGAGTCTAGCTCGTTGGATCAAGTTTGGACCAGGTCAAGAGGAGAAGAAGACTTCAAGTGAAGACCTTCAAGATCAAGACTTGAGTATAGGTTTGTTTTCATTAAGATTTTATTTTTAGATAAAATGTAAAGGATAGAATAGTTGGTGGAATGCTCAAGTATACCATATACACACACACTCTTGACTTAGATGAGTTTTCATAAAAGGATTTTCATTTTGAAAAATACTGGTTTGATTTTTAGAATTCAAAGTATACATGTCTTTAACCAAACTTATTTTAGAGCTTAATGTCAAAAACATAGATATTTCATCATGTATGTGTAGTGGATCATTTTTATATACTATATGCTTTAAAAGTGTTTAAAATATCTTGTTTTTATATTTGGAAAAGTTTTAGAAAAATAAGTTTTGGAGAAATCTATTTTGGAAAAATAAAGATTTTGTTTTGAGCCAAAATTTCTAAGTTATAAAAATAGTTCAAAATGTTTGTAACATGTCTTGATTTTACTCAAACATGTTTGATTATCAAAGTATAATATTGAACCTATTTTTGTAGATTTTTCGTAAATTTATGGGATTTTATTTAAGCTAAAAAGACAACCTTTTTAATCCCTAAATTAGTTCTGTCTGGCTTCTGCCGGTCGACCGGGCCGGTCGACCGAGCTAGGAGTCGGTCGACCGACGTGCACAGAACGTGCACGCCAGTTTGGCTGGAGGGCCGGTCGACCAACCCGGTCGATCGCCAGAGAGCTTCTGCTCTCTGGAAAGCCCCGGTCGACCGGGCCGGTCGACCGGCAGAGAGCTCTGATCTCTGTTCCAGGCCATGGTTGACTAGGCCGGTCGACCGAGGCTCCAACGGTCAGATTTCTGACCGTTGACGGTCGACCGGGCCGGTCGATCGACAGTAGTCAGAACTGCTAACTGGGCTGTAACGGCTAGTTTTTGAGAGCCCTATAAATTGGGTCTCTCTTGGGCTGTTATAGCCAAGATTTTTGGAGAGTTTTAAAGATAGTTTTTCCTACTCTATTAAGAGTTTTTCTCCACTTGTTTGAGAGCAAATATTTCCAATCAAAAAGGAAGTTTATCAAGAGTGTTTTCAAAGTGATTTCTTGTGTTTTCCTCCACACATTCCATCCTAGTTTTCTCACACAAATACTTGAGCTATCCATTGCTATATCTACCGATAGGGATCTTTTTTGTGAGAGGAATTTAGGTGATCAAAGTGTTGTGATCACCAAAGTTCTACTTTGTACTTTGAGGAGGCGGACTTGCGGGTTCGCGGTGTTTTGAGTTCTTGTGTGAACTCTTTGTAGAGGTGCGGCCTGGGCGAGCTAGTGAGCTTGCGGTGTGTTCTTGCGGGAACAAGAGGGGGACTAGAGAGTCCAAAGAGCTTGTAGGTGTTGCGGCACCAAGTGATCCGATGGGATCGATTTTAGTGGAAATCCTTCATAGTGTTGAAGGCGGGGACGTAGAGCAAATGTGCTCGAACCTCGAAACAAATCTCCCGTGTTTGCGATTGCTCTCTCTATCTCTTACTGGTCTTTATATCTTGCATGCTAATATTGTCTTTATCTTTATATGCTTGATATATTGTGTGCTTAATTGTTATATGCTTGGGGATTGTTTGCTAACACTTATATTCAACCAAGAGAGCCAACGCGGCACCTCAACTCTTATTTAGAGGAATCTTGAGAAGTTAGTCCAGAGCCCTTCACGGGGAATCCGGCTACACTCTTGTGTTATACGTGGTGCTTAGTTCAAGAAGTTCTAGTTTGCATTAAATAAGTTTTAATTCCGTATTAATTGACCATTAGATTAGCTAGTCACCTATTCACCCCCCTCTAGGTGATTACATATTTTAATAGATCTATTTTAGTATTTGCAAACTCTATTTATTGTAGTCTACTAAGTCTTGACAAATATTTTTTTAAAATTAATATGTGTTCAAAACTATTTCCTAAAAGTAATCTGTTTTGACCTGTTGCGGTCGACCGGACGGTCGACCGGCTCTGTTCAGGTCAGAACGGTCGACCGAGCGGTCGACCGCAGTTCTGTTCGTTGGGTGCGTGTATGTGTGCACGTTATCCGGTCGACCGGGCGGCCGACCGGACCCCATATCGGTCGACCGAGCTTCGGCCGACTGACTGCACCCAAGTCTCTGTTTTTAGGACGGTCGACCGGGCGGTCGACCAGGGCCTGCCAACGGTCAAATGATTTTGAAAACCGGTCAACCGGGCCGGTCGACCGTGTGTGTATTAACAGCCAAACGGCTAGTTTTTTAAACTTGTTTTAAAACATGGTTTTATTCTCCAAACGAGGTTTATGGCTGGTTTTGGGTCTTATCTTTCCTGATTAATAAAAATTATTGTTTACCCTTTAGTCCCTACCTATATCCTATAAATAGGGGTAGATGGGGTTGAGGAATTTACAACAACATTTGCAAAAGAAATCCAAACTTGAGTCTTTTTGAAAGAAGTTTTTACTCTCAGTTTTTGTGATCTAATCTCTGATTTTTCTCTGAAGTTTTTGAATCAAAACTCTCTTCTACTTTGTTTTATTTTTCACTTACAAACCTTGAGCTTCAATCTTATACATTATTCTCTAGGGTTTTATAAAGAAAAGTTTTTCAAAAGAGAGTTTGTGGTCTTTTGATTACCAAGAGATTATTGTATTTGTGGCTCCATTACCTCTAGATTAGAGGAGTGTGATTGAGGAGTTGGGTACTCCCTAGTGGTTGTAATCCTTTGTGAAAGTTTTAGTGGATCGAAAATCCTTCTGGGTGAAGGCGGGGACGTAGAGCTGGGTGCTCGAACCTCGAAACAAATCTCTGTGTTTGCGATTGGTTTACTTGTTTTATTTACTTGCTTTCCATTCATTCTTATATTGTCGATCAATACTCTCACAACAAGATTGCATTGCGCCTCAAACTCTTATTTAGAGGAATCACGAGGAAGGAGTTCAGAGCCCTTCACGGGGTATTCGGCTTCTAATCTTACTTTGAGTGATCGTTGCATCATCTCATTTTAAATTTGTGCATTGATTAGCATTATCACCTATTCACCCCCTTCTAGGTGATTTCAATTGGTATTAGAGTTAGGACTCTAGTTTTTGGCTTCACATCCTTAGAGAGATCCTATAATTTGTTAATCACTATTTTTATATCTTCATACATACACTAGTAAAGATGGCCGATAACATTAAGACCCCTCACAAATTTGATGGACTCAACTTTCCCATATGAAAAGTTAGGATGAACATTTTCTACAATCTCTAGGTAGCCTAGTTGCTAAGTCTTTGACCAAACCATTTAGCAAACCTGAAGGTGAGGAGGACACTTGGTCCGAACTTACCTCCAAGGAATTTGATGCTAATTCGAAGGCTCAAAATGCCCTACTTTTAGCTTTGAATGAGGATGACTTAACACGGGTTATCCATTGCAAATCCGCCTATGAGATTTGGCAACACTTATTGGTCACTTATGAGGGAACATCACAAGTCAAGAGAGCTAAAATAGATCTCTTGCGTTCCCAATATGAAAGTTTTAAAATGCAAGAAAATGAATCTATTGATGATATGATTACTAAGTTTACTAAGATCACAAATGCTCTTGCTTCTCTAGGTGATGAAATAAGTAACGACCAAAAGGTGCGTAAGGTGATTCGTGCTCTCCCTTCATTATTGGAAATCAAAGCTACCACCTTGAAGGAATTGAATGACAAAGACGAGATGGAGCTCATAAGTCTTATTGGAAATCTTAAGACTCATGAGATGGAGAAAAAGGTTAGAGAAGAAGCGGTACCTCAAAAGAAAAAGTTTATAGCTTTCAAGTCTTCTTCCACTAACTATGATGATGAAGAAGATGAAGAAGATAATGAAGAGCTATCTCTTCTTGTGAGAAATGTAAAGAGAATGTACCGCAAGAATAAGCTCAACTATAGAAGGTGATGGGAAGGGAAGGAGGAGAAAAAGATCATATGCTACAACTGTTGGAAACCCGGACATATCATGGCCGATTGTTCAGATTTTAAGAAAAAGATATCTTCCTCCTTGAAGCAAAAGAAGCTGGTTGAAAAGAAGGTGTACAAAGCCACTTGGGACTCGGAAAGTGAATCCAAAGATGAAGTCGACACGGCAAATGTGTGTTTCATGGCAAACACACCTAAGGTAACTACCCAACCACTTGATGATGAAAGTGAAATAAGTAAAGAATTGTTATTACAATCTTTCATTGAACTTTCAGAAAGTTTTGATGCTAAAAAGGAAGATTGTTCAAAATTGAAAAAGGAAAATGAAATGCTTAAAAATCAAATTGCTATTTCTTCAAAAGAAAAGGATGAGTTATCTTCTATTCTTATTTCAACACAAAGAGATTTTGATGCCTATAGAGTTGCTTGCAAAGCTAAATATCCTAAAATTGATGAAAATGAGTTTTCCATGTTAAAAACTAGAATAAATGATTTGGGAAATGTTTTAAAAGAATGTGCTTTTAACAATACTAAATTAGAAGAAATGTTTTCAAGAAGCATATGCATACTCCTCATGCTAAACATGATAAAACATCTCATGCCAAAACTCCACATGTTCATCATGCCAACACATCACATGTCAATCATGCTAAAACACCCTATGCTCACAAATCACATGCTCATAAATCACATGCTCATTATGCTTTTAAATATGGAAGAATTTATAAATGTACTTATTGTGGCCGGAATGGTCATTTAGCTAAATTTTGCTATGATCATATAAATAGTACAAATAATCTTGTTTGGGTTCGAAACACTAACGCATTAGGACCCAAGAAAATTTGGGTACCAAAATCAAGCCTTAAATTATTTGATATAGGTACACACCAAGACTCCAAGACGTAAGGAGCGGTGGTAGCTTGATAGTGGTTGCTTAAGGCATATGACATGAGACATCAACAATTTCACAACCCTATCAAGGTATGTTGAAGGTGGCACCGTCACCTTCGGAGATGACTCCAAGGGCACCATCATCGGTATAGGTAACATTAAGATTGGTACATCTCCTTTAATTGAAAATGTAGTTCTTGTTAATGGGCTTAAACATAATTTGCTTAGTATTAGTCAATTATGTGATCATGGTTTCAAAGTTGTGTTTGATGAATCTTCTTGCAAAATTTTTGATTGTAAAACTAATGATTGTATTCTCACTGGATTTCGTGAAAATAATGTCTATATTATTGATATGCTTAATTTGGATTGCTCTACAAAATGTTTAAATGCTTTTGATGAGATTTCATGGTTATGGCATAGAAGATTAGGCCATGCATCTTTTGATCACCTTGCTAGAATAAATTCTAAGGAATTAGTGAAGGGTATTCCTTGTTCGAAGTTTGAAAAAGACCGCATTTGTGGTGCGTGCCAACTTGGGAAACAAACCAAGTCTTCTTTCAAACCAATCAAGGATATCATGTCATCTAGGCCATTAGAATTGATTCATATGGATCTTTTTGGACCAACTAAAACTAAAAGCTTAAATGAAAATAGATATGTTTTTGTTTTAGTTGATAATTTCTCTCATTTCACTTGGGTTTTCTTTTGGAGTATAACGATCAAACTTTTTCGCATTTTAAGATTTTTCGAAAAAGGGTTGAAAAAGAAAAAGGATTTTCGATTTTACGGATAAGAAGTGATAGAGGTGGTAAGTTTGTCAACCAACTCTTCATGACTTATTGTGATGAAAAAGGAATTAAGCATGAAATGTCATGTCCTAGAACTCCACAACAAAATGGAGTAGTTGAACAGAAGAATAGGACTCTTCAAGAAATGGTTAGAACTATGATAAGTGAATATGGGCTCCCTCAATACTTATGGGCTGAGGCCGTAAACACCTTATGCTACATATCCAACCGTATTTGTTTGTGTAAAAATACTTTCAAAACTTCTTTTGAAATTTATCATTTAAGAAAACCAAATGTTTCATACTTTAAAGTTTTGGATGTAAGTGTTTTGTTTTGAACACCAAAGATAATTTGGGTAAATTTGATGCTAAGGCTTATGAAGCAATCTTTGTTGGCTATTCTAGTACTAGCAAAGTATATAGAGTGTTCAATAAATCATCTCATACTATTGAAGAATCTATGCATGTGAAATTTGAAGAATCTAATGCTATTGTTGAGAATGTTGTAGAGATTGACTCATTAGGTGAGGACATGGAGAAAATATCCTTGAAGGACTCACCCATCCAAGAAGACAAGCAAGAACCTATTGGTGAAGTTCAAAAGGATGAAGTGGAACAATCACAACCACTTCCTAAAGATTGCAGATACGCCTCAAATCATCCCAAAGATCTCATCATAGGTGATGTATCAAAGGGGGCAACCACTCGCTCCAAACTCCATGATTTGTGTGGGAATTATGCATTCATATCTCATTTTGAACTCAAAAAACATCCTCGAAGCCGAGGGTGACTCATATTGGTTGCTTGCTATGCAAGAAGAGCTCAATCAATTTGAGCGCAACCAAGTTTGGCACCTTGTTCCTAGACCCCATGATAGACCAATAATTGGTACTAAGTGGATTTTTAGGAACAAGTTGGATGAGTCAGGAAATGTTATTAGGAATAAGGCTAGGTTAGTGGCCTAAGGTTACACTCAAGTTGAAGGAATCGACTTTGAGGAGACCTTTGCACCCGTAGCACGGCTAGAAGCCATACGGATCACACTAGCTTATGCGTCCTATAAAAATTTTAAACTTTTTCAAATCGATGTAAAAAGTGCATTTTTAAATGGTTTTATTGATGAGGAAGTATATGTTGAACAACCTCCCAGTTTTGTGGATCCTGTACATCCAAATTTTGTTTTCAAACTAGATAAAGCATTGTATGGTTTAAAACAAGCTCCAAGAGCTTGGTATGAAAGGCTTTCTAGTTTTCTTCTTTCAAATGATTTTGTTAAAGGCAAAGTAGACACCACATTATTTACTAAACATATGGTAGTGATATTCTTATACTTCAAATATATGTTGATATAATTTTAGTTCTACTAATGAGTTACTTTGCAAGGAGTTTGAACAATGTATGCAACGTGAATTTGAGATGCCATTGATGGGTGAATTGAACTATTTTCTTGGACTCCAAATCAAGCAAATGCGTGATGGGATTTTCATATGTCAAGCCAAGTACTCCAAGAAACTCATCAAGAAATTTGGACTTGAAGACTCAAAAATTTGCAACACTCCCATGGCCACCACCACCAAGCTTGATAAGGATGACCAAGGTAAGTGTGTTGATATAAAATTATATAGAAGCATGATTGGTAGTTTGTTGTATTTAACGGCTAGTAGGCCGGATATTATGTTTAGTGTTTGTCTTTGTGCTAGATTCCAATCTTGTCCCAAAGAATCTCATTTAATTGCGGTGAAACGCATTATTCGTTATGTTAAGGGCACTATTGGAATGGGTCTATGGTATCCGAAGATCGGAGAATTCTTAATGACGAGTTTTTCGGATGCCGACTATACGGGTTGTAGAGTGGATATGAGAGTACTAGTAGAACATGTCAATTTCTTGATAATTGTCTTGTTTCATGGTCTTCTAAGAAACAAAATTCGGTAGCCCTCTCAACCGCCGAGGCGGAGTATGTTGCGGCGGGGGCTTGTTGTGCTCAAGTCCTTTGGATGAAACATGCTCTCCTTGATTATGATTTGCATTATGACCATATAAAAATATTTTGTGATAATACTAGTACTATTCATATGACTAAGAATGCAAATCAACATAGTAAGACCAAGCACATTGAGATTCGATATCACTTCCTTAGAGATCATTTTGAGAAAGGTGATATTGATATTGATTATGTTTCTTCCGATTTTTAACTTGTCGATAATTTTACTAATCCACTTGACTATAATAGATTCTCTTTTATATGTGGTGAACTAAATGTTTGTGTTGTTGAATAAGGAAGTTTTCTTGCTAACATATCCCTTTTTGATGTATGACAAAAAGGGGGAGAAATATGATGTTTGTTTTGGTTTTTGGTTTATGTTTGGTGTTTTGGTTTTGGTGCTTGCTTTCATATTTTCAAAATTAAAAAAAAATTCTCTCATAATAAATTGTTTTATACTTGTTTAATATAGCATTATTTGAGGGGGAGTCTTTATCTCTCTTATATCTTGTGTTATAGCCTATATGTTTTGTCATCATCAAAAAGAGGGAGATTGTTAGCCCAAAAGGTAACACTCTCTATTTGAATAAGTTATGATGATAACAAAACATATAGAAGCTATTTGGTACTAATAAGTTGTTTTAAAATGAATTTCAGGTTTGTTACAAGTCTTGATGGCTTTAAGCATATTGCAAGGTTTATGGCGCAAAAAGCATGTTGATAGGTTGATGGCGCAAGAGAACTCTTTTATAGGAGAGGAGACTCTAGCTCGGCAACGTGGTTCAGAAACTTCTTTCTTTATAGTTTTTATATTTTAGTTTGTTAAAGGATAGTATATAGTGTTGAAGCTCAAATTCCCCACACGCACAAAATTGCACATGTTTTTCAAAAGATTATTTTTGTCTCTTGTATAAAATATTTTAATAGATCTATTTCAGTATTTGCAAACTCTATTTATTGTAGTCTACTAAGTCTTGACAAATATTTTTTTAAAATTAACATGTGTTCAAAACTATTTTCTAAAAGTAATCTGTTTTGACCTGTTGCGGTCAACGGTCGACCGGCTCTGTTTCAGGTCAGAACGGTCGATCGAGCGGTCGACCGCAGTTCTGACCGTTGGGTGCGTGCATGTGTGCACGTTATCCGGTCGACCGGGCGGCCGACCGGACCCCATATCGGTCGACCGAGCTTCGGTCGACTGACTGCACCCAAGTCTCTGTTTGGGACGGTCGACCGGGGCCTGCCAACGGTCAAATGATTTTGAAAACCGGTCGACCGGGCCGGTCGACCGTGTGTGTATTAACAACCAAACATCTAGTTTTTTAAACTTGTTTTAAAACATGATTTTATTCTCCAAACGAGGTTTATGGCTGGTTTTGGGTCTTATCTTTTCTGATTAATCAAAATTATTGTTTACCCTTTAATCCCTACCTATATCCTATAAATAGGGGTGGATGGGGTTGAGGAGAATTACAACAATATTTGCAAAAGAAATCCAAGCTTGAGTCTTTTTGAAAGAAGTTTTTACTCTCAGTTTTTGTGCTCTAATCTCTGATTTTTCTCTGAAGTTTTTGAATCAAAACTCTCTTCTACTTTGTTTTATTTTCACTTACAAACCTTGAGCTTCAATCCTATACATTATTCTCTAGGGTTTTGTAAACAAAAGTTTTTCAAAATAGAGTTTGTGGTCTTTTGATCACCAAGAGATTATTGTATTTGTGGCTCCATTACCTCTGGATTAAAGGAGTGTGATTGAGGAGTTGGGTATCCCTAGTGGTTGTAATCCTTTGTGAAAGTTCTAGTGGATCGGAAATCCTTCTGGGTGAAGGCGGGGACGTAAAGCTGGGTGCTCGAACCTTGAAATAAATCTCTGTGTTTGTGATTGGTTTACTTGTTTTATTTACTTGCTTTCCATTCATTCTTATATTGTCGATCAATATTCTCACAACAAGATTGCATTGCGCACCTCAAACTCTTATTTAGAGGAATCACGAGGAAGGAGTTCAGAGCCCTTCACGGGGTATTCGGCTTCTAATCTTACTTTGAGTGATCGTTGCATCATCTCATTTTAAATTTGTGCATTGATTAGCATTATCACCTATTCACCCCCCTCTAGGTGATTTCATTATCTTCTTCTTTTGTGGTGTCATTTCTTCTCTAGCCTTTCTCTCCATCTCATGGGTCTTAAGATTGCCGATAAGATCTATGAGCTCCATCTCTTCTTTGTCGTTTAACTCTTTCAATGTAGTAGCTTTGACTTCCCATGAGGGTGGAAGTGCACGAATGACCTTCCGGACTTTTTGATCATTGTCAATGACATCATTTAAAGAAGTAAGACCATTAGTTATTTTAGTAAATTTTGTAACCATATCATCAATGGACTCATTTTCATGCATAGTGAAGTTTTCATATTGGGAACGCAAGAGATAAATTGTAGCCCTCTAAACTTGTGATGTTCCCTCATGAGTGACCACTAGGTGTGACCAAATCTCGTAGGCTGATTTGCAATGAATGACTCTAACTATGTCGTCATCATTCAAGGCTTGAAGTAATGCATAGTGTACCTTTACATTGGCATCAAACTCATTGTTGTCAATATCGGACTAAGTGTCCTTATCACCAGTGGGTACACTAAAGGGTTTAGTCACCGTCTTTGCAAGCCAGCTTCCTAGGGATTGCAAAAACACGATCATCTTAATCTTTCATATGGGAAAGTTAAGGCCATCAAACTTGGGAGGGGTCTTAATGCCTTCGGTTATTTTTACTATAGTGGATGAGAATGAAGATGTTAATGAAATGATTAGCAACTAGGATCTCTTTGTAACGCCCCGATTCCACGGATACGGGGACGTCACTGCAACGTATATACGTAGGTCAGAACTACCCTCCCGTATATACGCTAAGCATCAGTACAGACAAGAATCAGAGTACGGAAGTAAGTGGTGCATTATACATTCCAACACATGAATACAATCACAGAGTTATCACCAGAAGTGATCCAATATTACATGAATATCACATCACTAATATGCGCAAATGCGAGAATACAAGGAAATATACAAGTATGAACAGTATGAAAGGCACTCACGAGTTTAAAAGAAAAACTCGAGAGACTCACAAGGGGGCCTGGAAGGATGGAGCTCTGGATGATCGGCTGGGGATCCACGCTACCGCTGCGCTACTCTGATCCGCAAGGGGAGAATCTACACGCTCCAAGCTCCATGACCTGGACATGAGGATCCAGGGGAGTCAAATGATACTCCCCAGGCGAGTGGTGAAGCAAAACCAAGTGGCGAGCAAGGGTGAGTACATGTCATGTAAAGCCAAGGACAAGCAATCTGATTGTATGGCTTCAGATTACGGTTCCATGAGACTAGTACATCGAAGGAATAATCCAAACAAGGAAACCCTCATCTATATACCTTTATCTCATTTCACCATAACCCAAGCCCATTCAACCCGACTGTTCTCAGGCATGATAAGATAATGAACAAGAGGCAAGTGAATACAATGGATAAAGCAGAATATGAGCAGATAATACGATAATACTCATAAAACCGGAAATCCGAAGTAAAATCCCGGACAAGCAAATATAGTAAGGCACAACACAGATTCATAGCCGTTTAAGTTGCAGGCTTTAGTATGCGTCCCATTCCACATACCTCCACTTACAACTTAAAGAGCCGGTTATTACGACACTTTATTATTACTCGTCTGACCCATATATCTAGGTATGTATCCGGGTGTACACCCCGACACACATACATCCATATATAAGCAAGCCGAGGGTTGTTAACGGAAGCAGATGGAGAACTGATAGAGCTTCTTATAGTAGTTTCCATACACCTGGAACCAGTTTGGAGGCCCAAAGTCCCCCTAACACTAATCTCCTGTGGGCCCTAAGTCCCACTAACACTACCGCCAATATTTCATTCCATTACTATAAGCAAGGTATCATTCCGGCATCCATCACTTCCTCCCATTCCCCGTGCAAGTTATCCTTTTTATGGTTTATTAACATAATTACCAGATTTCGGGAATGAGCAGGATCATAACTGGAATACATAACAAGAATCATAACTGGAATCATAACAGGAGCTCAGATACTACATTCCCGTTATCGTGATAATTATATCAGAATCAGGTGCATCATGCTTGGTGTCAAGAGATAGCATGATAAGGTGATGATATTTAACAAGCAACCAAACATGACAAGAGATTGATAATAGTCTGGGTAAATCATGACATAACAAGAGGGTCTTGCCAAATAATAGCATGCATGGTGGTCAGGTGATAACACACTAGATGCCAGGTGATATACATGTGTTAAATAAAAGCATGCAACTGACTAGTCTGAGGTAATGGTATGGCAAGGTAACATAAAAGTAGTCCAAAGTACAACGACCACGAAGGGTCGGCCACGCATAGCATAAAACAGTAAAAGGTATAGAACATGAAATAAAATACATGGAGACTAGAACGAGAATATTTGCATAATCAATGAAATAGGGAGCAAGAGGGTAGCGAGCGAGAACACTCGCCTGAATCACCAGAAACGCCGAAAGGTCCGAAATCCACGGAATTCGGGATGCGCCATAATATATGATATATAATATGTAGAGTGAAGAGGAGAGAGAAAGAGAGAAGGGAAGATGATGTTTGTCAATAGACAAGTCAAGTAGTACCAATATGTGATGTAAGTCTAGAGGATAAGGTTCCTATTCAAGAAAGAAATCAACCATAACAGACAGCTAAAGTTAGTCGACTAGGTGGAAAGGGTAGTCGACTAATAGAGGGGTTAGTCGACTAACAGTCTGGTATAGTCGACTAAAACTGGGTTCCAGAGAGTTGGGTTCTGGTTTCAGGAAAAGTTAGTCGACTAGGATGGAAAGGGTAGTCGACTAACAATGATCTCAAGTCGACCAACAGACACTCTAAGTCGACTAAAACTGTGTAACAGAGAGTTGGGTTTCTGATTCAGGAAAAGTTAGTCGACTAGGGTCAAGGGAGTAGTCGACTAATAGAGGTTTCTAGTCGACTAATAAATAACCTAAGTCGACTAAAACTGTGTTCTAGAAAAGGTTACGTTTCAACTAAGGGTTTCAAGTCGACTAGTCCTTAGGTCAAGTCGACTAATCGACTGGAAACAGCACACAGAACAGATTTGTGATAGTTGTGTTTGATGATCTAAAAATATGATTTTGATAGCACAAGTATACAAGAATTATCCAAGGCTTGGTGAAGAAGAACACTTACCTAAAAGAAGTACAAGGTGATGGAGTGATGGTGGTAGTGATTGAAGTTGATGATGAAGAAGAAGATGGAGGTTGGAGGTTTTGTTGTTGGTGTTGGTGAGAAGAAGTGGTGGCCGGAGATCGGGGGTCTCTCGCCGGAGTCGTGGTGGCCGGAGGCGCCGGTGGAGGTGGTGGAGGTGAAGGAGATGTTGGAGGTTAGGGTTTTGGTGAAGAGAAGAAAGAGAAAGATGAAGTGAAAATGAATGAAGAAGGAGAAGGAAAAGTATTTATAGGTTTTAGATTTTGTGAAGGAGGTGCAAATAATTAAAAGAGAGGGGGGTTTTTGTAAAGTGGGGAGGTGAGGTGTCTCTCCTAGCCACACTTGGCTGGCCATGGAAGAGAGAGAAAAAGAGGGCATTAATGAGGAAGTTGGTGGAAGTGTGTGGAGGAAAATGGAATTTTGGAATTGTTGGAATTTTGGAAAATGGAATTCTTGTGGATTGTGGAGGAAGGAAAGAAAGAAAATAGGAAAAGGAAAAGAAAATGGAAAAGGGAAATTATTCTCTTGGAAGAGGAAATGAAAAAATAATGAAAGTGGCGGATTCCCGGGATTCGGTTGCGGATGCGGAAATCTTTCGGGAAAATACCGGAATCGTCCGAAATTCAAGTATCTCGGAACGACCCGAAATAATTACCAAAAATCAAGAATAATATTCTAAGACTCATAGTGAAATCCGTTTTAAGAAATACTTTATAGTTTTAAAATAAAAATCCCGGAATCAGTTAGCTACCGACTCCGATGGAATTTTCATAAATTCATAAAATTCTTAGAAAAAGTATTTAGGTAGAAAATATGATTTTAAGAAATAATGTCTAAAGGAACTTTTAGAAATTCTAAACCGTTTGTAAACTAAAAATCCGGGAATCGGTCAGCAGTACTGGCCAACACCGGTTTTGAAGATATTCTTTTTAACTGAGGAAAATTCCAGAAAATCATATAAAATATATAATATTGGAAAATGATATTTGAAACAGAAATTGGTCAAATCAGAATACCGGAAAGACCAAATCGAGTAATACACTAGGATCGGGTCTTCGGTTCAGACTAGGGCTGACTCCGAGACCACGAATCCAAATTTAAGACAAAACAATCATATAAACAATTCATAATACAAAATAAGTACAAGAGGTAAATCGAAAAATACGGTCGAGAAATCTGAATACGCAACTAAGTACGTATTCCGGGAGCGGGGTGTTACACTCTTTAAGGTTGTTAAGCCAAAATCTAGAGGCCAAGGCTCTGATACCAATTGAAATTACACTTAGGGGTGAATAGGTGTATAGCTAATCAAATGAAAATTTAAGACAATATAATATGAAATAACACAATCGATCACTCAAAAAAAGACTTGAAGCCGGATTCCCCGTGAAAGGCTCTGAACTTCTCCTTGTGATTCCTCTAGATAAAACTTAAGGTGCTCAATTACTATCTTATTGAGATGAGTATTGATCGATAAGCATAAATGAATGATAAACAAGTAAATAGACACGATAAAGCAATCGCAAACAGAAAGATTTGTTCTAAGGTTCGATCCACCACTCTACGTCTCCGCCTTCACCACCGTGAAGGATTTCACTATCCACTATTGGATCCTCCACAAAGGGACCTTACAATAAGGAATTACAGCCACTCTGAGTATACAACTCTCCAACTCAATTCTCTACACCAGAGGCAGCACAAAGCCAATTGAGATAACAAGCTCTGGGTGATCAAGAGATCACAAACACTCTCTTTGTAACTCTCTTACAAATACCCTATAGAGTAAAAATGTAAACTTGAAGCTCAAGGATGAAAGTAAGAGTGAAAATAAAAAAAGAGAGATTTTAAGAGTAGAAAAACTCAATTAAACCTTTGAAAATAAGAGCACAAAGAAAACTTGAAACTTTTTCTCTTTGAAAGCAAAAATTAGATTTTTTAATAGAATTTGTTGTTATGAAACATTCAATCCCAATGACCCTTTATATAGGTTTTAGAAAAATACTTTTAAAATAGTTTTACCAGGTCTAAAAAGAAAGAAATTGACCCTAAAAATTCAACTTTTCACGTTTTAAAAGAAACATGTTTAAAAATAGATTTAAAAGAACTGACCGTTACTGCCAATCTGGCAGTCTGTCGGTCGACCGTCTAGTGTTCAAAAAAATTTGACTGTTGGCTCTCGGTCGAACGGTTGGTCGACCGTGTTGAGCTGAGACCAAACTAGTAACAGTCGGTCGACCGCCCAGTCAACCGCAATAAGGGACCGGTTGACCAGTCGGTCGACCGGGAATGTGCACAACATGCACACCCCAATTGCCAAAGGTTCGGTCGATCGTGAGATCGACCGTTCTGGCCTGTAATAGGCATGGTCGATCGCCTGGTTGACCGACCTAGGCTAAAAACTGGGTCAAGGTATTTTTTTTGAAGATAAAGAAAATTTTCGATTAATTTTTATTTGAATTTTGAAAGAGAGAAGACATATATAGCCATGAGATACAAGTTCTAAACTGAGATAGAAATTTCTAAAAAAATGTGGAATAAGTATCAAAATCAAACATGTCAAAACTATACTTCTGAAAACGTGCACTTTTGTGTGCGCATATCTTTGAGTCTCAAATCTATATTCTACTCTTTAACAAACTTGTTTCTTACAAGGTTCTAATCGACTACAAGAATCTTCAAGCGGGTTTCTCTGATAGTGATGTTAGAGCTATGATCTCGTTCTTTAGTACCCTTGAGCCATCAACCCCTTCCTTTAGAGGAAGAAGCCTGTTAGATCTTCTTGAATCCTGTTAGATCTTTTTGAACCCTGAAATACACTCTTGAACTTGATTAGTACGTAATATGCTTTGTTATCATCAAAACACAAAAACCAGGGATTGTAACCTTTGGTCCAACACTTCAGTCACCTTAGCAAAATTGTGAAGTGAATGGGGGTGGCAGCGAGTAGAGCCAGTATGAGGCCATACCTTTCAGGCGGGCAAGAAAGGTGAGGCACAAAATGGGGTCGTTGCGGGAATGTCCCACCATCTTATCTCGAAAATGGCGGATGTGTTATGCTAGGTCACTTACTCCAAAGTAGTAATCACATGCTAGAGTGGAGAACTTCTTCGAAAAATTGCACTCTTAGATCTCCTGAAAGAGGGGAGACTCGTGGATCTTGGCGGCCGGAGTAGGGTAACCCAGCAATCTGGCCTCTTCGATCCGCTTCTAGATCAGTTCATTGAGGATGCAGAGGTTGGGAGACCTGCTGTTGTCAGGGTCGCCTTCTGGTTATACTGAATTGTTCTGAAGGGTTGCGAGTTTGGCCAAGAGCTGTTGGTTGAGCAGTCGCGACCTCTCTTGCTCCTGGAGGATGTTCTCGCGGTCGAGAGCCATCCATTCTCGTTTGTGGTCCGAGTACGCCTATTGTTTCTTCATCTGCTCTTTCATCTCGTAGAGCATCTGGAGGAACTGATCTTCGCACTATTGTGAGACTGGACGTCGATGATGAGCTCCTGTTGTGATGAGGACGGTGATGTGTGTTTTATCACCGGTTGATGGAGGGACTGTGCCCCCAGTGGCTTCGATTGCTTTTCCTTTGGACGACATACCTATGGTGGTTCTTAGGGCCATCGTTGATGTATGAGATGCTTTTTCAAGAATGGGTTTGGTAGGGAGAGATCTGAGCATTGTGACTCAGATCTCAATGAAAGCACCAGTTTGTAGTGGAGATTTTCCTAGGCGATTGATCGAACGGTCAATCTCACACCACAAGCAAACGGTGGAGTCTGTCTAATGTATTGCAAGACATGAAAATTCAACACAGTAAGCAGATGAGACTTGAATTTTACATGGAAACCCAGAATGGGAAAAACCACGGGGAGGAGAGAGGAGGAATTCACTACTTTTGTGTGTTACAATGGGGGTTTACAGTATATCATTTTTCTCTTTTCTTTTCTTCTCTTTTCCCTCCTTGCTTCTTTCTCTGGCCTTGCCCTGTCTATAAGTAGTTGGTTGTGCTATAATGGATGGAGCGGATCTTTCTCCGTGATTCATGATCTGCTATTAAGATTCTTTCATATCTATTAGGATTGCTGCGTTTCTTTGTTGGAATTGATATGTCGAGGTATTCGCCACCATCCGTAAGCTGAAAAAGGGGGGTGTTTAGAACATGGGAAATACCATGACAATGCAACTGTACTGAGGATCCGGATCTCCTTTTGCTGAGCTGTGTCTAATAGGAGTCAGGGAGATGTCTGATTGTCGAGGATGCCGGGAATTAGAAGGAACTCCGGGTCCTCTCTACGGAGTCGCGAGGTGTCTCATGATTGGGCCCGAGACTCTCTCTCCTCGGAGTTGTATATGAGCTGACTAGCGTGTTGGATGTGTTGACTGCTTGCGGCACTTCTGAGGCGGTAGGACACGTGTCTCGATCTCTGAGGTTGGTCAGATTTTGACCATTACACGTATATACGTCGCCGACTCTCGTCGCGCTCCTATTCTAGTGTATTTCACAAAAGGGGGCGTTACATATTCCATAGAAATGTCAGTTATCTGTTCTGTGTATTTTTTATTGATAAATATTCTGAAGCATCAGAATCATGCTGCCGCAAGATGTGGTTAGGGAATGAAACCAGTGTTACTCTTAAATCAGTCAATAACGTAGAGAGAATCTGACTGTATCATTGGATATTTGAATAGTTAAACAAAAAAGTACTATAAGATTAATGAGATGATTTTTAATATTCTATGAACTTTTGGTAGCTAGATCATGTAGTGGAACTGGAAATCGCAAGTAAAGCCTTATAGACCAAATTTGATCTTAAACGCTTGATAAATAATAAAGTTCGGTTATCAAGAGAAAAAAAGGATTTGTTTATTTCAGTTTTTTCCCACCTAATGGACCTAGAGCAAAATCTATGTTCACATGGATTTTATACATTTTATAGAAATTGATTACTTTAGTTAGAGGACTTCACTCTAGGACTGTGAAATTAATTTTTTGTTGCTTTGAAAGATAACAATGTGATGCTGTTCTGATATATGATTTAACTTTTGACATATCAAACTTTTTGGGCACCAAATTTACAGTCTATGATGCTCAACCTCCTCATCTGCAGCTATGATTGCAAAAAGTCGCTCCGAGGTTTTTTTTTGTTTTTTTTGTTTTCATTGTTTCAATTATTCTATGGCCACTTCAATTATTTGTTTTAGCTTAGTATTTCAATTCATTGCACACTCAAAGTTCATAATGGGAAAAGGTGAACTCTAATATTTTGGTCACAGTCGACACGTGCAATGCACGGGCCACTACAATAGCATAACATATAGATGGATTTTGGTCAGGTGAGTTTCCTTTCACCCACCCGAGGTCAAGTTGTTCTCATCTGGGTAGGCTGTTTGTGTTAGGATTTTCCATCACAGACGGTTGAACATTCACGATTAGATCTGTTAAAAAAAACAGAGAGAGAGAAATGTCTTTTAAATCAGGAGCACCAGTGCAGTGCTGGTCAAAAATCTCGAACGTGTGAATGAGTATTCTCGTTTGGAAAGGTGGTAAGCGAAAGAGTGCTTGTGTGCGTTGTTTTCGGTAGTAATCAGAAGCGATCCTCTTCTCAACAAACAAGGCGATGTATATATACCTGCCTAGGTTGTTTACAAGGATGAGATAATGAAGATTTTCATAATTGCACGATCTCTGAATCACAATCATTTGGACGATTTAGGTAGGCACGCAAGAGAGTTTGCTGTCATCTATAACTGCTCGCTTGGATCGCTGAGATTGACGAGTAGAGAGATTCATGCTATCGTTTGAAGCGGAATCTACAGATCATGTAACTGTTTTGATCGCATCGAGGTTTATTTGGGTTGTTATGCCGAGAAATCCGCCTTTATCCATAGCCACCCGCTTAGCTATATGGTTGTTACAACTTCCTGAGCTGTACAACACTTGAAGCGTGGGAAAAGATCATGGTGCGCAAGCCGATTCCATGATTCTCAGAGATTGCGTTGCTGGCCTGCCGCTGGAATGGAAGCAGAACTCCACAGAGGGGATCTTTGTCGTGGAGACTAAAACATTCTAATAGCTGAGTAGTTTTGACTTAGCTGAGTATCCAGATGGATGGTTCCAGACAGATATGATTTCAGAGAGGAACCTGAGAGTTGAGGATCTAGATGGGTGGCTCCGGGATGCTGTGGCCTCATAACAAGACCCGAGGCTCTCTCTCTGGACACATGTTGGGCTCGCTGGCAGAATTGTGGTTGGCTGCGTGGGCAACCTCTGATACGGCAGAACACGTGTCGTGATCTGTCATGACAGGGAGTTAAAATCCGACCACTGCACTATTATGTAGAAAATGGGGAAGTAAGACCTGGCTCTAGCTAGGTTAATGGGCGTGATAACAAGAGGAGAAATTCTCCGTTCAGCTCCACGTTTGGTGGTTGCTTTGTTTGGCGATGACGATTTTCTGATCCCAGAGCTGAAGCCAAATTGAGCAGTGTTTGGACACCAACTTCTTGATGGCACGCCATGTATTCGACAAAATGCTTATTAAAATATAATTGTTTTCGATTTTGGCAATCTTTTGATATTGAAACTCTCCCAACTCTCCATTTCAGTATTTTCGTTCAATTTTAGTTGTTCAACTTGTAGTAATATCATCTTCTGGCGTCAAACATTGGCGGCCACATTATTCAAAGTCCAACCCTCCCCGCTCAAAAACCATTGAATTCAACTCACCCTCCTCTGACCGCTGACCACGAGTCAATCCAACAAGCAGCAGCAGCAGTACTCGTAATCAACTAATAAATCGATGAATTCTTCAACCCTTGTACTCTATGGCTCCTTTCCCCTTTTTCATCTGCCTCATCCTCTCTTCATCTGCATCCTTCCCTTCTCTTTCTCCGACCCAGTTTCAATCCAATTCCTGTACCCAAACACCAGCTTCACCCCATCCAGCCTTATTGATAGCAATGGCGCCTTCCTCTCCTCACCCAACTCCACCTTCACCGCCGCCTTCTTTTACTCCGGCGGCCAGCAGTCCCGCTACTACCTCGCCCTCATCCACCTCCCTTCCGACTCTCTCGTCTGGGCCGCCAACCCCGCCTCCCCCGTCCCCTCCACTGCCACTGTTTCTCTCTCTTCTTCCGCCTTCTCCCTCTCCTTCCCAAACGGCTCCCTCGCCTGGTCCACCCCTCCGCTGCCCTCCCCCATTCGCGCCCTCCAGCTCCTCGATTCCGGCAATTTGGTGCTGCTCGACTCGTCGAATTCTTCTATTTGGCAATCCTTCGAACACCCTACCGACACTCTGCTCCCAGGCCAACGGCTCGCTCTGGGGTCCTCGCTTGTCAGCCCGACGTCGTACTCTGACCTCTCCGATGGCGGGTACCGCCTCTCGTCACCGCCAACGATGCCGTCTTGAGGTGGAGGGGTTCGCAGCAGTACTGGAGCCTGTCCACAGATTCACAGTCGGTCACGGATTATAGCACTCGGGCTGCTTTTATGGAAGTGAACGGCACCGGGTTCTACCTGTTTGATGATCGTAGCAGGGTTGTTTTCCAGGTGGTTCTTCCTGCGACTGATGGTTTTCGGGTCGGGAAGTTGGAGCCCAGTGGCCAATTTCGCATTGTTAGTTATGAGTCAGGAAATGCACATGTTAATTTTGTTGCTCCAACTGGCACCTGTGATATTCCTTTCGTTTGCAACACTCTTGGGTTGTGTCTTGCTGGGTCTAATGAATTCCCTTGTAGCTGCCCCCAATCATTTGGGGTGGGGGAAAATGGCGGTTGCTCGCCGATTGATGGCTCAGTGCTCGCCTCATCGTCATCTTGTAGTGAATCTGAATCTCTGTCAGTCTCATATTGGGCTTAGGGAGTGAAGTTAACTACTTTGCAAACAAATTTGCGACACCTATCAAGGGGAGTGATTTCTCGTCCTGCCAGGATACATGTTCGAGGAATTGCTCTTGTCTTGGTTTTTTCTATGAGAATTCATCCATGTCTTGTTATCTAGTTCAGAATCAGCTTGGCTCTTTAATTCAAACAGGGCGCTCTAGCGCTATAATTGGATATGTTAAAACACTCAAGTCATCTTCCTCGTCACCAGCATCGCCAAATTCTAGTAACAAATCATCCACCAACGTTGTCGCTATACTGCTTCCATTGATAGCTACAACTGTGCTCTTGGTTGTTCTTTCATTCGTGGGTTTTCAATGGTGGAGAAAGAGGAACGAGAAGAGAGGAGTGGTAAAACTAAAATCCCCCCAGAGGGAGATCAATATTAGCCACCTTAATGCTTCTAACGAAGATGAATTCAGTGACAGCGATGAGATCTCAATTCCGGGCCTTCCCACTCGGTTCACCTATGATGATTTGGCTTTGGCCACCAATAACTTTCGCACTTTGATCGGGTCTGGTGGTTTGGATCTGTTTACAAAGGCGAACTCCCAGACAAAAGCCTCATTGCTGTCAAAAAGATCACTAACATTGGAATACAGGGGAAGAAGGAATTCTGCACAGAGATAGCCGTCATTGGCAAGATCCACCATGTCAACTTGGTCAAGCTCCGGGGCTACTGCAGCCAAGGCTCTTATAGGTTTCTGGTCTTTGAGTACATGAACCGTGGATCCTTAGACACACCCCTATTTGGACCTCATATGGTGCTAGATTGGCAGGTAAGTCACATTGTTTTCCCACTTACTGAAATATTCCTAGAACTTTATTCAATGCTTCTTTGTTGAGCTAAATTTATTCACAAGGTATTCTAAATTCATTATTATCAGTTCTTTTTACAACTTGTTCACAAAATATTTTTGAGTTATTTTTTAGCAATTTATTTATTCATTTTGATATTGTGACATGTTTTCTTATGTTTGCATAAGATAGGTGTGAAATCGAAGGCCAAACCTTGTAACCCAAGTTTCAATTTCAAGATTAGTGTATTGATTGGTTGCAACCTATTAGAATTCAGGTTTCAATGGGTTTAAGAACTAACCCCATATTGAGGAGAGTAGGTAAAGGCATTTGTCTTTTGGCAGGGAGGTCACAAGTTGGAGACATGCCTCCAACCAAGATAATGAGAGGAATTCTCTCCCATATTTGGTGGGAGGTGGTTCCACTTCATTCATTGGAAATGTACAACTTCACATTGTAACATAGAACAATTTCACAAAATTAGGTTTCATCCTGTTTTTGGTGAAACCCATTGAAAACCTTCAAAAACCCATTTATTTTATTATTCAACTTTACAGTTCACAAAATTATCAATAGAGTTTTGTGCCTTTAACACTAAATTACCATGAACTTAGAAAATTACATCAATTTATGAAATTTCCCATTATTTTTTTAGAAAACTACCTTCCACTACCTTGCCGTTTGTGACCGATCATGCGAGAAAATTTGGAGAAAATTCTCTTAAGTGTCTTCTTCTTCTTCCTTCTCCTTTCCCTTGTCACTTTCCTATTACCAAGCTAAAACTCACTTTTCAAGCACGTAAAAAATCAAACCTTCTTGAGAAGAAGTTCTAGAGCCAAGCTAATGTCGTCCATTTTGCGTCTACTTGATGGATGAGTAAAAATTATTCAAAATACATGATTTTTGATGTTTAGTTACTAGAAATAATGTAGATCAACTTCAACGGAGCAGATCTTACATTCAGATGTCGTAATGTTGTATTTAAGTGGGAAGGATTCGGTCTCAATTCCTTTTAGAAGGACACAAGTGTGTGTATATATATATAGAGAGAGAGAGAGAGAGAAAGAGAGAGAGACTTGTGTCATTCCAGAAGAATTCGAGGCCAAATCCTTCCCACTCAAGTACCAACATCTGACATTCGAATACAAAATCTACTCTGTGAAGTTGATCTATATTATTTAAAATATATATGAACTAAAAATTAAGTGTTTTGAATACTTTTTACCCATACATCAAGTAGGAGAAAAACGGACGGCCTAAATAGTGAGTTGGTTGGTTAGTTAACGGTGTAGAATATTGAAACCTAATAAAAATTAGTTTGTAGGGGTTTTTAAATGTTTAGATCATAATCAAATGACCGGATCAAGAATTTGTTTGTCTAAAGATATAGATCTAACCAACTCACTACTTTCGGCCGTCCATTTTGGCCGCTTGATGGATGGGAACAAAAGTATTCAAAACATTTAATTTTTGGTTTATAGATACTTGAAAGAATATATATCAACTTCAACGGAGTGGATCTTGTATTCGAATATCGGAGGGTTGTATTTTAGTTGGAAGGATTTGGGCTCAAATTCTTTTTGAAGGACACAAGTCTATCTATATATATATGTAGATAAACTTGTGTCATTCCAGAAGAATTCGAGGCCGAATTCTTCCCACTCAGATGCCAACATCTAACATTCAAGTACAAGATTCACTCCGTTGAAGTTGATCTATATTATTTAAAGTAACTAAAATTAAAAAAATCAAGTGTTTTGAATATTTTTTGCCCATTCATCAAGCATCGCAAAATGGACGGCCGAAATAATGAGTTGGTTAGATCTATGTTTTTAGACATGCAAATTCTCGATTCGGCCATTTGATCATGATCTAAATATTTAAAAACTCTACAAACCAATTTTTTTATTAGGTTTCAAATGTTCTACACCGTTGAAATAACTAATTCATTATTTAGGCTGTCCGTTTTTTTCCTATTTGATGCATGGGCAAAAAGTATTTAAAATACTTGATTTTTGGTTTATAAATACTTGAAATAATATAAATCAACTTCAACGGAATAGATCTTGTATTCAAATGTTGTAGGGTTATATTTGAGTGGGAAGTATTCAGCCTCGAATCCTTTCAGAATGACACAAGTCTATCTCTCTCTCCTCTCTCTCTCTCTCTCTCTCTCTATATATATATATATATATATATATATATATATATATATATATATATATATTAAACTTTGGTAGATACGGAAGGATTTGACCCTGAATCCTTCCCACTCAAACTCAATCTCACGACGTTAAAATACAAGATTTACTCCGTTGAAGTTGATTTATATTATTTAAAGTAATTAAAAATAAAAAATTAAGTGTTTTAAATACTTTTTTTTCATTCATTAAGTAGACGCAAAATGAACGACTGAAATAGTGAGTTAGCTAGTTTAACGGTGTATAATATTTGAAACCTAACAAAAATTAGTGTGTGAGATTTTTTTAAATATTTGGATCATGATCACATGGTTGGATCGAGAATTTATATGTTTAAAGTCATAAATCTAAGTAAAATATTATTTTCGGCCATCCATTTTGTGCCTACTTAATGGATGGGCAAAAAGTATTTAAAACACTTGATTTTTTATTTTTAGTTACTTTAAACAATATAGATCAACTTCAACGGAATGGATCTTGTATTTGAATGTCGTGTGATTGAGTTTGGGTGGGAAGGATTCAGGCTCGAATCCTTCCGCACGTAACAAGTCTATATATATATATATATATATATATATATATATATATATTATATATATATATATAATATATATATATATATGAGAGAGAGAGAGACTTCTCATTTATTCCAAAAATCAGCCTATAAGATATGTGGCAGTCCTAAATTTCAAAAGGTGAATTACTAGAGAATAAAGTAAGGTGGGTTAACAAAAACTGTGATAGAGAACGTGTTAACTCTTACTTTTTGGAGTAAACGGAAAGTGTGTAGTTTAGTCCTTTATGTATGCATATGTATGCACGTATGAATTAGTGACTACAAACTTTCCATAAAGATCTATAAAAGTTGATTAAACACATCTCCTTCCCATCTAAATACATGTGAAGCTACACGACCAGAAATTATTATGCGGAAGCTTTACAGAATTATTATGAAGCTATGCGACCAGAAATTTATCCCTATGATCGACGTTATATACTTTATAACATAGGCTTTATACGCAGAAGTAACGGAGATCATACAAAGGCTTTGGAATATTATTTTCGGGCGCTAGAACGAAACCCATTCTTACCACAAGCTTTTAATAATATGGTTGTGATCTATTATTATGTGCGACTATCTCCACTTTAGAAAGAAGGAAAATGTCTGGATTTTTCAAAATTATAAAAGGTGAATAGTAGTTAGAGGATGAAGTAACAATGGGGCCTTGTTTAACGCAGTGGAAATGTTAAATATACAAAAGTAGATTTAATGAAAAGTGTGCTTGTGTGCATTCGCGCATGTGTGCATGTTTTGGCTGAGAACATGTCCAATTCTTTAAATAGATAGATTAATACATTGGCCCAAAAATTTAAGGTCTTTAGTGTGGGATCTGAAAGTAATTGTTTTCACTTGGATTGCACTATGAGTGGAACTTGTTTGATTGATTATCCTTTATGCTCGATTTGATTAGACAGAACTTCATATGTTTCAAATCTATGAGAGGCAAACTGTGGATTGCAGACATATCCTGATTAGGTCCATGCAAAATGCTGATTTTGCCAAACTTGTGTGCCCAATGACGATATGGACCAGGCCCAGGATTGCGACTTGGACACAGATGAAATAGACGTATGGTGTTTTCTTTGGCTTTGACCTGTGAATCAGTTCTTTCTTCAATACATGAAACATTGAAACATGATCTTTCGGTGAAATTTCTTCACCGATAGGGCATTCTCACATGCAAAAATGAACCAAGCTGAACTTGTCCTATATCAAGCTGATTCTAGTGGGTTTCGAGAAACCATTCTAAAACTGTAATTTTAAATGGTTTTAAAAGGTTTCAGAAGTTAGGCATCTTGGGAATTTTGCCTCTTTTCATTCAATCCTTTGGCTCCGGCCTTGAAGCATGGATATGGACACATACACGGATACAGTATGATACAAATAGGGTGACATGACAAATCCTTAGAATGTAGGATATGAAGACACGGTAATATGACTCTATGTGTGTTTATATATAATACATATCAAAACCCTTAGTGATTGAATAAGTTATATTAAAAGTAAAACAAATTACAAAATAAAACCTCTAAATGAGTCTATAGGTTCTGTTAAAGTAACAAAATCAAACAAAGAAGTCTGAACAGAACTCTAATCAATGTATGACTTGAGTAGTGAGGTGTTGATGTTCTAGTAACAAACTATTCACTCATGTCAAAGAGGCATTTCCTTTTCATATTTGTTTAAGAGACACGCGGTTTCAAGGTGTCCAATATGTGATCTTTAGGTTTTATTTAAAGCCGACACAACTCCGACACTAAAGTTTTTGATTTTTCAAAATTCGACATGGATCTGGAGTATCCTATGTGTGTCGAGCACTTGTCATGTAGGTGTCTCTGTCCAACACGTACCTCACACGAACAGAACAATCACTTTGAAGTGTTCATGCTACATAGGCCCCGACAAACAAATGTTAAGTTGTTGAGCCTTTTTCTGCAGATTATAATCAGTCTGAATGTCAATGCATTGTCGGTTCTTCTTTTTGTGTGCACTTGAATTTGAGATATAGTAATTATGGATCTTCACATTTGGCATTATATAGTGTTTACACTACTTATACTGTCATTTCTCTTATTTGCCAGCTTCTAGTTATGTGACAATGCATTTCAAAGTTGTTTAAAGCATTCAATTACAGGTTGAGGTGGATGATTAATAAGCAATTTTAATGTTTCTGTCGTGTAATTACGTAGATTGTTCTTATCTCTTATTTAACATATTGTTTTTTGGCAATTTATATTACCAGCCATGGCAATCCGTTAAACTTCTATAATCGAAGAGAATCACCAGTGTCACAATGTTATTGTTTTTTCTATACTTTTGAATTTAAGATATAGAAACTTTGCAATTTCACATTTTAATATATTATATGTGAGTTTGTAAATTGTAATGCCATTTCCCTTATTGGTATAATTCAATAATCTGTTGGAATGTATTTCATGTTCTTTTGAAAAATGAGGAATAGCTCCCACTCTTTCCTCTATGAGCAGAATCATAATTATCATAGACTATATGTGGTGGGACACTTGTGGACTGAAACTGGTGTCTGACACCAATACCACTCCATATCAAATAGATGAGCATAGGTAGAGATGCAAATGGGTCGGATACGAATTGAATATAGGTATTGCCATATTTATATCTATTTTCTTTTAGTGAATACGAATTTGGATATGGATATTTTTGTAAGTTCACCTAGAGGGGGGGGGGTGAATAGGTGATGGCTAATCTAATGGTCACTTAATGCCAAATAATGCGGAATTAAAAACAATTATGACCTAATTAAACTTTTACACTAAACACCACGTATAACACAAGAGTGTTGCCGAATTTCCCGTGAAGGGCTCTGGACAAACTCCTCTAGATTCCCCTTGATAAGGGTTGAGGTGCCGCGTTGGCTCTCTTGGTTGAATACAAGTGTTAGCAAACAAACCCAAACAATATATCAATATGAGCACAAGGAATATATCATGCATATAAAGGTAAAGACAAGATAAGTAATGCAAGATATAAACAAGGAGATAGAGAGAGAGAAATGGCAATCGCAAACACAAGGGATTTGTTTCGAGGTTCGAGCACCCTTGCTCTACATCCCCGCCTTCGACACACGAAGGATTTCCACTAAAATCGATCCCACTGGATCACCCGGTGCCGCAACACCTACAACTCTCGGACTCCCTAGTCCGTACACACCGCAAGCCCCACAAGCTCGCCGAGGCCGCACCTCAAACAAGGAGTTCGCACCCGAACTCGAAACACCGCGGACACACACGTCCGCCTCCTCAAGAAACAAAGAACAAGTCTTTGGTGATCACAACACTTTGATCACCTAAAAACTATCTCACTACAACACTCCTATGAGATGAATAGTCAATGGATGCTCAAGTGTTTGTGTGAGAAAACAAGGATTGAGATGGTGGAGGAAAACTCAAAGAATCACTTTAAACACTCTTGATAAAATCTTCCCTTTAGATAGGAAATATTTGCTCTCAAATATGTGGAGAAAACCCTTTTAAAAGAATGGGAAAAACTGGCTCAAATCTCTCCTAAAATCTTGTTACAAAACAATGACAAAACCCTCAAATTTATAGGCTGTCAAAAACTAGCGTTGGGGTCTGTCAGACCTGTCGGTCGACCGTCCGGTCGACCGCCAACGGTCAAGAATCCGACCGTTGGAGCCTCCGGTCGACCGCCCGGTCGACCCAAAAGAACAGAGAGCACTGCTCTCAGTTCCGGTCGACCCGGTCGGCAGACCGGCCATCTGCCAGGTCAAGGGGTGCACGTCTGTGCACGTCGGTCGACCCGAGCCGGTCGACCGACTTCAGAGTTAGTCGACTAGCAAGGTAGTAAGTCGACTATCTGAAGCCTGAAAATAGTTTTTTTGGGATTTAAAACTAAGTCTTTTGGTTCACATAAAATCCCATAAAATACATAAAAAATCTACAAAAATAGTTTAACCAATATACTTTGATAAACAAACATGCTTGCACAAAATCAAGGCATGTTATAAAATATTTGGACTATTTTTGTAAGTTGGAAATATTGGTTCAAATGAAAACTTGTATTTTTCTAAAACTTGTTTTTCAAACTTCTTCATGATACAAAAACAAGATATTTTGAATTCATTAAAGCATAGTGTGTATGGATATGATCCACTACACAATTAAGATGAACTATCTATGTTTTTGACATTAAGCTCTAAATATGGTTTTGGATAAAAGATATGAATATAAGAAATTCCAAAAACCAAAAAGTATTTTTCCAAAATGAAAGTCTTTTCTAAATCTGAAAATTCTTTTATGAGAAGACAACTAAATCAAGAGTGTGTGTGTGATATATATATGAGCAATCCACCAACTATCTATCCTTTACATTTTAACTAAAACAAACTAAATCTTATACCTAGACACAAGTCTTCATCTTCTTGAAGTCTTCACTTGAAGGCTTCTCATCTTCTTGACTTGGTCCACACACGATCCACCGAGCTCAATTCTTTGATGTGGTCTTGATGCATAGGCTCGTGAATCAACCGGTGCTAGCTCCAAAACTTGTCTTAAAATCCTTTGTTGAAGCTCCACACCTACTAAGATCTTGATCATAAATCTGTCACTAATTAAGACAAGATCATTAGTAAACATAACTTCATGAGTTGATCATCATCAAAACTAGGGTGATAGGCCTTTGGCCAACAATCTCCCCCTTTTTGATGATGACAAAACTCATGAAGTTATATATGCATGGATTAAAGTAAAGCTTCAAAGAAGCTCCCCCTTAACTCATGCATAACAAATAAATAATAGATATGGCAATGAGGCACATGAATATGTATGCAAGTATGGAGATAAAACATGCAACAAGTATAAATCAAAATCTTTTTCTCCTATTTGCAATACAAAAATATATATGCATAAACATAAATCTTACTCAACATGCATATAACTCTCAAATTCTTCTCCCCCTTTTTGTCAATCATCAACAAAGGAGTTAAAGTAAAATCAAATCAAACAAATTTTTCTCCCCCCTTTTGTCAAAAACAAAGAGATCAAGAAGGGTAATACAAATCAATCAATAAAGATTTATATGCGATATACATTCATGAAGAGGAAGACGCTAAGTTAACTTTCCTATACATATGCATTACATGAAGAAGGGATGACAAGCCCTAACTCACATAACACATATTATGTAATGTATAAGAGGAGATGTGAAGCTCCCACTACACACGTATATCATATAAAGAAGAGTTGTTAAGCTCCTCAATTTATAATATACTCAACATGAATCTATATGTAAGAGAGATGTTAAGCTCTCCTTGCATATAGGAAATACAAATCAAAAATTTTGAATTTTTCTTTATCAAAACAAATTTTGAACTTTTCTCAAGAAACAAATTTTGAGATAACCATAATTTTTAATTTTGATACCAATAGAAAGTAGCAATTGAAAGTATGTGATATCAAATAATCATTGCAAAATCTTCAATTTTTCTTAAGTTAAAACATATTGAGATACTAATTGAAAGTAAAGTTTTAACCCAAACTTAGCAAAAATCATTGTGCTTTAAATAAAAATGAATCTATCTTAACTTGAGCACAAATAACAAATCATATATATGTATATAAAAGATAATATCAATAGAAATTGATACTACTTGAATTTGAAAGCATACATACATATAATCAAAACATGAGTATATACAAAAGGAATAATCATATTGATACCAATTGAAATGATCCAATGATACCAATTGACATAAGGTAATATCAAGTGTATATCTCATAGAAGAATAAATAACTAGTTTAAATTAATTTTTAAAAAACTAGTTAAAGATCCTTCAAAAATATGAAATCATATGTTTTTCATGAATTATACTAAATACATAAAAGTTCAAGCACTCATAGTCCATAAAGCTCAAAATTATCTTGAAAAGTAAAAGATGAGTGTTCAAAGGTTATGTAAATGGCATTTTCATGAAAATAGACAATGAAGCTCAATCAAACATGAATTTCATTTTTAGACAAGACATAAATTTTTTTCATTAAAAACAAATCATGAAAATTTTTATTTTTCATCTTAAAGTAAACTTCAAGATATATGTATGATTTATCCAATCCTAACAATACACATACATATCCCAAAAATAAAAGAGTCTTTCAAATGTATTTGCATGAAGGCAAGAGACTCACGGGTAAACATGTATATTTATTAGATTTGAATTAAAAATACATATACATGAAGTAAAGCATAAAAATTGGCAAAGCATGTATAAATGAGAGAATCATCAAAACTAGCCTATACATGTGCATATAGTGGGTACAAATGAGCATGAAGAGCAAATACATATAAATCAAATGTAGCTCACTATTTGTACATATATAATACAAGTTTTGATATAAACTACATCTAAGCATGTTATTACCACATGAAGCACATTAAATCATAAAACATGAACATGCTATGAATATTATGAATGAACAAGCATGATCATAAAAAATAGGAGTTTAGAGATTGTTACCAACTCCAAAGCTCCAAGCTTGGTGGTCTTTCCCACCAAAACCTCCTTGATAGCGGTGCTCCAAATATGTGTCCTTTTAGTTCAAGTGCACCCACCATCAAGGCACCAAATCTCTCACGTCTTAAGAGATCCTCACCTACATCAAAAACATGGGGTGGGGGTTTTGGTACCCATATTTTCTTGGGTCCTTTGGGGTTAGTCTTGTAAGGAACCCAAATCTTTTATTTTTAGCAAAATTAAAATAATGCAACTTGTCATAACAATATTTTGCTAAATGGCCTTTGCGGCCACAATGTGTACATGTGTACACCTTAGTATGCTTATGAGTGTGATTGTGATCGTGGTGTGCAACATAAGCATATGCATGATGTGAATGTGCATGAGTATGAGGAACTTGTTTCTTTTGAAATAAGGATTCCAATTTAGTGTGATTGAATGCACATTTGCTCAAATCAAAGCTCAAACTATTTATTTTATTTTTCAACATATTTATCTCATTAGTGGTGGCATGTAAAGCATGATGAGATATATGATCATTTTTCTTTTTCTTTTTACAAACATCTTCTTTTTCTTTTTCACAAATTTTTCTTTTCAAATATTTGTTTTCTTGAAAAACAACTTCCTTTTGAGTTTCCACCAAAATAATTTTATCTTTCAAAATAGTGTTTCCTTTACAAAGATCATTTAATTTGGACATTAAGGAAACATTTTCATTTTTCAAATCATCCTTTTCCTTTTCTAAGCATGCAATTTTAGTTTTAAAAGAATCGTTCTCTTTTAGCATGCAATCAAAATTCTTTTTCAAATTTTTATTTTTTCTTTTTAATCATGTCATATTTTTCAAGTACAAGTTGACAAAAGGTAGTAAGCTCATCATATGACATGTCTTCATCATCGGATTCGGAGTTTACCTCAAGGGGGTTATCCCCTTGGACCATAAAGCATGCGTTGGAGGTGTTGCTTCCAACGTCCGAATCGCTCCCGGCATAATATAGATCCTTTTCGCCAAGGGAGGTGATGATGTTCCAAGTTACAAAAGCCGAATCAATGTTAGAAACCCTAGATAAATAATCATCATTTAGGGTACTCTTCAAAGCATTTAGGGCTTTTGTATTAGCCTCAATATACTTGCTATTATTAACATATGAATCATTAGTGGTAGCAAGATAAACATGAATGCCTAGGGCCTTGAGGTACAAAAACATCTTAACCTTCCAAATTTGGATGTTAAGAATGTCAAAAGTGGGTGGTGACATGAAATCCATGGTGTGTGTACAAATATTGTGATTAGCCTAAAATGAGGATTTTTAACTCTAGGTTGTAAGACCCAAATCAGAGTACCAAGCTCTGATACCAATTGTAAGTTCACCTATTCACCCCCCCTCTAGGTGAACTTACAATTTTAACTCTATAACCATATTAGTCAGTTTATGAATCAGACTTAGATTGTTCGGATATTTGTCGGATACTAGCGAATATTACTGAAAACCTAGAGGAAAAGAATGAGTTATATGTGGTGGGACACTTGTGGAGTGAAACTGGTGTCTGACACCAATATCACTCCATATCAAAAAGATGCTCATAGGTAGAGAAGCAAATGGGTCGGATACGAATTGAATATAGGTATTGTCATATCTGTATCTATTTTCTTTTGGTGAATATGAATTTGGATATGGATATTTTAACTCTATAACCATATTAGTCAGTTTATGAATCAGAGTTAGATTCTTCGGATATTTGTCGGATACTAGCGAATATTACTAAAAACCTAGAGGAAAAGAATAAGTTATACCCTTGTATTAAAAATTATTTATGTGAAACGTTAAAACTATGTTAGATTGCATAAAATGTGTCAATTTTTAACCAAATATCATATCATGTAGTACTTAATGTAATTGAAACATATGTGCATTCAAACATATTCTGTATATTCGGATATGATGGATATTTTTATAACGACCATATCTGTATCCATATTTCAAGCAGATATTGGATATGCATATCCGCATCTGAAAGGCAAATACAAAATCAAATGCAGAGCGGACACTGTAATACACATGTATATGTATGTACATGTATATGCGCGCGCGTGCGCGCGTGCGTGCTTGTTAGCATCTGTTTTCTTCATAGTAATTGTTTTAAACACGGTTGACTAGCTATCTGATTTGTTGATGTTTCCATTATTATTTTCTATAGTTTTAAATACTACTTTTTGCCTACACTGTGTACTAAATATGAATATTTCCCATGTCACTTGTTTGCTGTATCTTGTTTTGCTAACTATGGCCCTGCCAACTGTTTCAACTTCTTGTGTTTCATTTTGTTTAAACCCTGCTATTGAGGTTTGTCCCAAGAGGACTGCGAATAGTACAAGTGGAAATACAATTATCTAGTTCAAGTGGAAATACAATTATCTAGTTTTATATTAGTGCATGCTGAAGAGTAATGATCTCCTAGAAGTAGGTTTAGTATTAATCTCAACACAATTAATCTTATAGTATTGCAATGCATACCAAATCCGAATGCTGGTGTCAGTTTATCTCTGCTTTCTTTTTTATCCAAAATTTTTTAGTCACTCTTTTGAGTAAATTAATCTCTTAACATCAAAATTGTACAGGAGAGATTGGAGATTGCCATTGGGGTAGCTCAGGGGCTTGCGTACCTCCACTCTGGGTGTGATCACAGGATACTCCATTTTGATATTAAGCCAGAAAACATCCTTCTTGCAGATAACAGGCAAGTAAAAATCGCCGACTTTGGACTGGCCAAGCTCATGAACCTTGAGCAGTCGAAAACTTTCACTAAAATGAGGGGGACGAGAGGGTACATAGCTCCCGAATGGTTAACAAACTCTGCAATCTCAGATAAAACCGATGTTTATAGCTATGGGATGGTTTTGTTGGAGATTGTTGGTGGAAGAAAGAACTGTTCTACTGGATTAGTCGACTCAACAAACAGGGAGTATTTTCCATTGATGGCATTGGAGAAGCACATGGAAGGGAGGTGGTTAGAGCTAGTAGACCCGAGGCTCGAGGGGAGGGTGATTGAATCTGAGGTGACGAGGTTGGTGAAAGTAGCATTATGTTGTCTGCATGAGAAATCACGGATGAGACCAAGCATGACTGTAGTCGCGGGAATGCTGGAGGGGACCATGGCAGTACAGGAGCCAAGGGTTGAGAGGCTCAAGTTCTTGAGGATGTATCGGAGGGGAGCTAGAGGGGAGACCTCAGATGGTGGTGACAACTTCATTAGTTTGGCGACTAGCACAACGAGAACATCATTGTTGACGAATGTCTCAGCACAGGTCTTGTCAGGGCCGAGATAGTGGCAGAGGAGAGGAGCGAAATCGATAATTTCTTTTGCTTCCAAAAGGGGAGAAGGCAGGAAAATAGAAAGGTAAGAGAAGCTCACTGTTAGATTTCAGCATATTTCAAACACCTCCCTGCCTTGAGAAATAATGCCTCTATACTTTGACCTTTGTCACTGACATCTCTGGCACAATCAAGCTGTTGGTGACTGGATCATCAGGCAGGTTTATTCACCAGAATAATATAAGTTCTTTTTTTTTAATTATACATTTGTATCATATATACATTTAGAAGATAAGATGGCGAATTGTTCATTCAATTGACCCATGCCACTCTCATAATGCAGGGATATATACAGTTGGAGCCTTGAAAGGAACTCAAAACACAAACTAAATCAATTGTTTGTTCAAATAACGCTTCCTGTTTATTAATTGATTATCAGCATCCTAATCTTCTTAGCACGCCATATGTTGAGGTGGCTGGAAATCAAATTCCAAGCATCCTTCTGCTTAAATCAATTTCTTAACTACTGTAACAGCTACAGCTCATGCCCATGAGATTTTGTGCATTGCTCTGGTCACACTGTACTCCCTGTATTAGTAGTCCACAAGCATTTTTGACTTGTGTTTTGTTATCTTTATATCCTAGAGCTGTTCAACGGTGTGGTTTATACCCGAACCCATTCTCGAAACCCGCTAAAAAATTGAGTTTTACAATACTCGAAGTGTTGTAAAATTGAGAAATATAACACTGAAAGAGAATTTTTAAAGAGAGATAGTAGAAAGCGAAACTCTTATTCATTTCAGAAGAACATAAAAATGAATCAGGAAAGGCCTATTTATAGAAAAATTATGAGTTACTATACAGTCACTATTTGTATGCTGATATCGTCGTTGCGTCATCACGCATAATGACTAACTATTTGGGATTAATATGAGTACTATTTGGGATTAAGTGGGGAGCCACTTTTGACTTTCATAACACTCCCCTTGAATGCCCGCCATTCATAATATCTTATTAAAAGTCTTGTTAGAGAAACCCAGTGGGATAAAAGCATAGCGAAGGGGAAAAAAGTACATCATTTTTGCATATGTGTCCTATGCTGCCTTGTTAAAAATCTTACCAGGAAAATCCAGTGGGACAAAACTGTAGTAAGAGAAAGTACAACCATGTAAGCTCCCTCTTAAGTTGGTATGAATAGTTCTTCTTCATAAATCTCGCAGACAATGCATCCTGATATCATGAATAAGCTTTTTGAAAGTTATAATGGAAAGTGTCTTTGTGAAGAGATTGCCAAATTATCACTTGATCGAATATATTAAATATTAATTTCTTTGTCATTTTCAAGCTCTTGGCTGAATGAGAAGAACTATGGGAGTATGTGTTTGTTTCGATCACTTTTGATGTATCCTTCATTCATCGATGCATGTAGCATTGTCTTCAAATAGTACTGTTGGATCTTTATCGATTAGTAATCCATAAGTTGTTTGGATGTATTGAGTCACAGACCTCAGCCATACACATTCTCGACTTACTTCATGAAGTACTATGACTTCAACATGATTAGAAAAATTGGCAACAATTGTCCATTTTTGTGAACGCCAAGAGATCGTCGTATCTCCACATGTGAACACATATCCTGTTTGAAATTTGACTTTATATGGATCTGACAGGTAGCCCGCATCTTCATAGCCAATCATTTTTTATTTTGATCCTTTGGGATAAAACAAAGCCAAATCAATTATTCCTCTAAGATAATAAAATACATGCTTAATTCCGTTCCAATATCTCCGTGTAGGAGATGAGCTGAATCTTGCCAATAGATTAGAGTTATATCTGGTCGGTACAATTAGCAAGATACATAAGATTTTCAATTGCACTTAAGTATGATACTTCAAGACTAAGAACCTCTTCATCATTTTTGTAAGGGTAAAATTGATCTTTGTTCACATTCAATAATCTAACACCATTGAGGTACTTAAAGGATTTGTCTTATCCATGTTAAAGCATTTTAAGACCTTCTCAGTATAGTTTGATTGATGTAAAAATATTTCATTTTGATGGTGCTCAATCTGTAAACCAATACGATATTTGATTTTCCCAAGGTCTTTCATTTTAAATTCATTTTTTAAGTACATCATTGCTTCTATAATTTCTTTATGAGTCCTAATGATGTTTAAATCATCAACATAAACAACAATAATAATAAATCCGGATGTTGTTTTCTTAATAAAAACACATGGGCATATGTGATATAGGATTATTCACATATCCTTCCTTTAACAAATACTCGCTTAAGCAATTATACTACATATGTCAGGATTGCTTTAACTCATATAACGATCTTTGTAATTTAATCGAATATAGCTCTTTGGGTTTTGACCTTGATGATTCAGGTATCTTAAATCCTTCAGAGATTTTCATATAATTATCATTGTAGGGGTAAATTCTCAGAAGGAATTTATCTACACTTTAATTTGTAACTGGATCTAAGAGAGAGTTAAAAGGTAACGCACAGACACTGATTTTTATGTGAAAACCCAATTTGGTAAAAACCATGTTGAGGGGAAAGAGAATTCACTATTTGTATAAAATTATAGTGAACTTAACAGAGCTAAAACTCTGAAATTGCCACAAGATATAGTGGAATTTTGACTTGGGGAAGGCTATATTTATACTCAATGAAAAGTCTGATTGTGGATTTCTTTCTTTTCTCTTGGTTTTCACATGTCATCTTTCTTGTCTATCTCGCAATGAATATGTATCCAGAGAGTTTTTATTGGCAGTGTGGGTCATGCATGTTTCAATAACCACATGATTTAATCATTGCGATTCTTTCGTAATGGCTGGGATTCTGCCCTTAATTGCGGGAGCGATTACTGTCACTTCTGTAACAGTCCACGCTGGAGTAAGGATCATTGTATCGTATGAAATGTGAGATGATCTGGTGACATAATAGACTCCATAAATGTAGATGAAAATTGATGGAATTGGTTGCAGTGGCTCTCCTACTCAGGACGAAAGAACTGGTCTCAGTCGACGATGTTCTCAGAAGGAAGAGTATCCTCGGGACGATTGATTCCTTGGGAGGAGGAACGGTCTCGGGAATAACCAAATAATATTCTGTGAGGAGATGCTCGGATGGCCTTCATTGTTGGTATCCTTGGGAGGTTCTGATGGTGGGGAACACGTGTCTTGATCCTAGTGTAGCTCAGAAATTGGCCACTACAGATGCCCTCTCTGCTTCCTCTTTCTCCAGGCTTCAGGGTGAAAGAGCGGAGCATACTGACTAGGCCCTGGTTTGAGAAGTTGAGGTGTCTCTTGTAATCTGAAGGGTGTGGTCAAAATGTTTCTTTGCATCCAGAGCCTTCCTTGGAAACCGGTGAAGACAGCTGGCTAATTAATGACCCAAATCTTGACTTCATAATGGATAAGATCACATGGCAGGATCGGATCGTATCTGGTTGATCTAGCATGCCGAAAAATCTGGGATATAAACTGACTCTTCATATGTGTTGAAATTTCGAATTCAAGGCGGTTCGTCTTTCACATCTATAAATAAGGAAGATCCTGGAAGGGGGAGGTCCATCTTCTCAAGAACTCTTTTGCCTTTTATTTTTCTTGCTCTGATAGATTGTAGCGTCATTCTTCTTCTTCGCCCGATAGAGGAAGGAGAGGGATATGATGGAGATGATGGAGACAGCGGACGCTTCGCATCGGCCTTTGCTCGTTACTTCGGTCTTTGTGATTTGTGATGACCTTCTCTCGTAATTTCAGTTTTTGTGACAAGGTCCCACCACCAAGGGAGATAGATTGTGCTCAAACTTTGACTTGATTTGCTCAAACATGTCTTCTTTGGTAGTGGGTATGGTTAGAGTGAGGTCTTGCTTGGGCGACAGTAGTGGTGGATCCTGATTCCATCATTATTCCACAGGCCTTGCAGTCTGCGTTCCACACTGAATCTCGTGGTCCTCTCTCTAGGAGACTCTTTTCTTAAGGCGGGACCTAGGAAGATAGTATGGGTGGATGACTGGATTGATGAGGTGTCCATGCTTCAAAGGCCTCTAGACACTTGTTTGGGATAGAGGGCTCGTGATGATACATCATCACGTTTTTGCATATCCTAGAAGGGATCATTTGGCTGCCTTAGAGGCGTGCGCTGGTTAAAAGAGAGGAGATGGTTTCTCTTCTAGGAAATCTTTTGTCTTTTGTGAAGGAACCTCCCTAGGATTTGTGGAAGGAGGCGTGAACAATAGGATTGCGCCTGTGCGGAGCATCTCCCGACTGGCGGATCTTTGTTTGCTTTAGCATTTGGATCTTGGCGAGTCTGAACTAAGATTGGATTATCTGTTTCTTTTTTTTTCTTTTTTAAAAAAATAAACACAAATATGTAATAGACCTCGTGTCACTCTTGTTAAATGTAACCCACTATGTATTTGAATGGATGCAATTGGAAAATTTCATAATTAAAATATTCTAGAATGAAAGTGTTTGTTTAGATCTTGCATGATTTGCCTCGTGTTTGTTTTTGGTTGGAATTGGATGTTTGCTCGGGAGGAATTGTTTTGACTACGAAATGTCAGAGATTGATTTGGCGTGTAATTCCTGAGCTTGTTTATCCCACATCGATACCTGTAAGTATCATCTCTAAGTGGGAGAAATCCTGGTTATAGATTGAGCCTCCGAGAGATGGAAATACCTAAAATGGAGTTAGATTCGCGTTTGCTTCTGAGCGGGGGCACATCTCATCGAGGACCTACGAAATCAGACCTTTGATAGGGAGAAATCCTGCATAAGAGTTCAATCTCTGAGCGGGGGAGAATCCAGTCATGAAGGATCTCGGTTCCCGAAGGAAGATCGAGAAAAGCCCATAGGCCAATCTGCGTTTACACTTTCACGCGGGGGCACATCCGGTCTAGGAGTATACAAACATGATTCTCCAATTGGGGCACATCCCATCAGCAGAGGATCAGGGTTCTACTCTGAGTAGGGAAAATCCCACTCTCGGGACACAAAGGCTGCAGAAAAGTAGTTAAGATGCACATACAATCATGCATTGAGACAAGTGGAATAAGCATTCGATGCAAGTGTAGGCAGAACTAGTTGTATCATCATGGTCACGGATTCATGAGATCAGTACGTTGAGGGGATAATCCAAACAAGGAATCTCTCATAAATATACCTTATGTCACACATCACCAATACCCGAGCCAATACAACTCGAGTTGCCCCTAGACAAAACAAGCATACTCAAACATTAAATCATACCTGAGATCCTCCTTGTCGGGAGATCATCCTTATTGCGTTCTCGGGAGAAATATTGGACTTATGACTACACGAGATTGAAACGTTGAGAGGATAATCCAAATAAGAAAACCCTCATAGATATACCTGACCTCGCGTATCACCATAGTCCGTGGTACTTGCAAAAATTGGTTTGAGATGAGAAAATCTCATCAACAGATTAGATGTCTCTGTCCCAAGTAGAGGCATGTACCCGGCCAATAATCCGGTACCTCCACCGTGGAGCAAGCCCAATAGCGAAGCTGTCCTCTCGTGCGGGGATATCCCGTTAATAGAGCTGTCTCCTGAGTGGGGGCACATCCCAACATCAGAATATAGAAGGAACCCGGTAGAAAAAAACTACGGGGGTTCATCCATCCGTGTGTTCAGATGAAGGAAGTCCGTAGACTTGTGATTGTCGAAAAGACAGAGTTTAGAGAGATGTGATCTGATGTGAAGTGCATCTCTAGCTTTCGAAATTTCATCGCAATAGCTAGTGGCTAAACGGGTCGAATCCACAGAGAAAGATGCAATGCAAGCGTTTCGGTTAAGTTCTAAAAACAATCTTCTTTTAAGAAAGAAAATAGAAAAAGAAAAGTGTTTGTTTAATTTTTGGTTTTTAAAACTAAGTAAGAAAACTTTAAAAGATGTGTTTTTGGTTATGAGAAAAGATCATAACTTACTAATCTACCACCATTAACATGCAAATGTTTAAATGATAATTGCTTCACTTCGTATCATAACCAATTCTATCAAGGAATTCACATAAAGATCAAGTAAGACAAATAAGATGAAAAGTTAAATCCTACTTGAAATAACACTAAGTCAAAATCTAACATTAAATTATCAAGACTTTTAATTAAGCATAGAGTAAGAAAAATCCTTGACTAGCATTAACAAATAATCGATCTAATTACCCATCCTCATGTGCCTTCAAGAACACTCGCTATTTGCAAGGCTTGAATTAGGCATACCAATGATTCAATCTGGTTATCTATTTAAATATTAGATACTAGTGACGATTGTAGATTAGCAAGCTATGAAGATAGTTTAGTTACTCATAATTGAATTTAAACTAAGCATGTTATATGAAATAAAAGATTGCATAAGTAAAGAGAGCAAGTAAATAAAGAACAAGATTAAGGAGAAGAACCGAAAAACCATTGTCTTGATCTGCCATTTCAAGTACAATAGCCTCCTCTTTCTCAAAAAATCTTTTTTTTAAAACCTAGAAAGTAAAAACTAATTTTGGAGGGAAAAAAACTAAAGAAAATCCTAATTCTTTGATCTCTGGAATACTCCTGGATCCTGACTCCAATAGGGTATTTACAGAAAAACTCTCAGTAATCCAGATACAGCAGCTACACACCAAAACTCAGATCAAACGGCAAAAAATGTGCACGTTTCCGCGGTAATTAATGGGTTTTCGCCACATTTTTGTGAGGGTTTAAGTTGTGTTTTTTCTGTAATTTCATTTCATCCAGTCATCTTTGGGTATATTCTCAGAATTTTGAATTGAACTGTGGGTATACTGATAATATCCTTTTCTTCTCTTGATTTGAAACATATTTGAATTTGGATCCAAATTTAGATTGGGTTTCTAGATATATTAGGAGTTTTCTCTTCTCTAATTTTCCTAATTAAGTAACTGCACACCATAAACAAAAAGAGGGTTAAATAAAAAAGTTAAATAAAAGATAAACAAAAGATAAATATACAAATGTGACAATAATTATGCAAAATTGAAATGTAAACACACCCCCACACCTATCTTTTGATCGTCCTCAAGCAAAATTAAAAATAAAAACTAATCTAGCCTATCTCACTTTTCTAGGTATCACGATTGCACATAACACATACAAAAGGCCGTTAAACCTCTAGGTCACCCCCAGAGGACGAGTTTTATCTCATGAGGGTTTTCAGTAAATTGCACCCACAAAATTCATAAAAGAAAGAAAAATAAAGTGTTAATATTTTTTATAACTCATTTTGAAAGAGAGAGAAAATATTTGAAATATTTTTGAAAAAAATATAGTAATCTATAAGTCTTAGGATCACCAAACTTATTCATTCCTAAATTTAGTCTCCACACAAGAATATTTTATCAATCTAGGTTAAGATTCAAACTGTAATCTCACCTAGTCTATTATTTCACCCTAAATCATATGCACCTTTGTAACAGTGACTATTCCTTCGGGATTCTTCAATTCCAACTCTTATGCCTTATATTATTTTTTCTTTTTTACTATTTATTATAGCGATGGTATTCCTTAGTTCTATTAGGCTTTCTAATTCGCCCATATAACGAGCCTAAGGTTAGTGACTCCCAAACTAAACAGTTTTAAGGCACCGGGTGAGAAAATACCCCTTGGACTTAAGGACTCGAGCAAATAAGGCCACAAAACTAAAAATTTATTTATGATATAAGCCACTTTTAGCCGTGAATACTTATGCTTTATGAAGCACAACTACCCAGCTTAATCAGAGGATTTTTTTTGATATATATATATATTATATATATATATATATATATATATATATATATATATATAATATATATATATTAATAAGATTAATACACAAGAGTCTTTGTTTTGAATCCTAAATGTGTATGTGTAAAAAATTAAGACTAAATTCCTTTTTCAAATTTTCTTTTAAACTTAGAAATCAAACAAATAATCTTATTTTGACCAAGTATAAGAAATCCTAATTATGATTCCCCTAATTCTTAAAATTAACTAATTATTTTACAAAAATAATTCAAAATATTGTTTCTCACTTCAAAAAGTTTTTTTATGGCTATTTTTTTTATTTTTTATTTTTATGTTAGTAAAAACCTATGTTAGCATGTTAAATGTTAGAACCCTCCCCCATACCAATCTTATGCATTGTCCTCAATGTAAGAATGAATGCATATATACATGAAATAAAATATAAAAGAGGTACACAAAAAAAACTCACTACAACGACTCGACTAGCTAAAAGAAAAATAAAAAGATGCATAAACTAAAAAAATACAATAAATATGTACAACTCCACGTCTCCACCATATCTTAATCTTTCTAGATCTATTCCCTCAAGCTCGCTTCCATTATTCCAATGGGTTCTCTTCATTGGTGAATTGGGAGAGGTCAATATTTTTGTTATTTTTTGTTTCATCCTTTCTAATTTGTTCATCACTTTAGTTAACCTCCTCCTATCCTTCTACTTCCTACTTCTGCTTTCAAAAATTGATCATCATCACACATCTCAATTGGAGCATCCACAACATGAATACCTAGAAATTTGAGCTCATCCTCAAACATCACCTCAAATTTAGATCATTAATTTCCTTTGGAGGTGTCTACCTGACCGAGATGTCCCTATTTGATTCATCCAAGCACATAAGTTCATCTTTAAAAAAATTTCAAAACTTTGGTCAATTCGAGGTTCTTGAATTATATTCTCAAATGATTACTCATTGGTTGGCTCATTGAAAATAAAGATATTCAAATTAAGTTTTTTTTAAAAGAAAACTCTAAACTTAAGATCCTCTACTCACCATTATGATCACACTCATCCTTAAATAATTCATCAAGAAATAATAGTTCATCATTCATACATGCATCCTCAAAATTGTGCTTTCTTTTCTCAACTTGATCTGAAGAAATTCTTTGCTCCTCAATACTTGTCTTTTCTCAAAACTTAGAAAATTCATCCTCATATTTCTCTTGAAGTAAAAGTTCATCATTATCACCTTTATCCTCACAATAAGATTCGACTTGCTCCACATAATGTGCATGTGTAGCCAAACAATCTCTAATCACTTTTTCATAAACTGAGTATAGTTGTCAAGTATGCACACTTCATGCACATGTATAACTTCTTCAATAGGCTTCTTATATTCAAACTCTTCAATTTGATTCAAGTAAAATGATGGAGTGGACTCAAAGGGCATCTCGATGGAATGAATAGACATGTCAATGTGATCATCGATTTCTCATTGGATTTCAAAGTTTTGAATTTGTTCGCTTCATGAAAATGAATGTGCTCTAGAATTGAAGATTTTGGCCCAGGAACAATTTAGTGGAAAAGAAATTCTTCGCTTGCCCACTAGCTACCTCGTTTGCTATCATATCTAGGCAGGTCATCATATCTAGGCAGGTCAAGTGTTGAACATTGTCACTGACCATTTGTTATGAAGATTGCATGAAGTTTTTCAAAGTTTCCTCTCGTGTTTACTGTGTGTCTTTAAGGTTGCTATTAAATACAAATTGTGGGGGTAATGGATCCATGGGAGACCAATTGAATTGAGAATTAGTATGTGATTGGTCTCATGAAGAATCAGAATAATTCCAACACCCCAATTCGAAATTTGATAGATAGGGTTCGCTCGTAGGTCCTTGAAATGTGTGAAATTGATTTGGACCTAGTCCTAACGAATACCCTATCGGAGATACTGTTTAGAAGGATAAGATGAGTTATGACAGTGATGACACCAAATGGGAGGGTAAGACGTAAAAGATAGGATGTATCATGAAAGCTCAGAAGAGAGATTAGTGGATGGAAAGGATGGTCTGGCCTATAGAATGGATCGTAACCAAATGAATGTGGATAGGCCTTGGGAAAAGAATTTTTTTTATAATATATTTTTTTGATGGTGAGCTATTTTTGGTTAACCTAGATGTAACTGGGTCTCTCGACCACACTTGCATACAAATCAATAAAAACAATATCACAAATCAAAAGAAAAGAAAAACAATCAACCAAGCCTATTCTAAGATAGACTTAGAGCTAGACGACTTCTAACTGGTTAGACTATTCATGGGAGATACATTGCAGTAATCTGACCACAAGTTAATTGGCCAGGTCGGGGCAAGATTAGTGGGAGGTATCCGTGCAAAAGCAACGGGCCTAATTAAGTCAAATTACTAGCCTTCGAGGTTTCGCCTCTCAATCCCCAGCCTTGGACACCGATTTGACTAGACTCAAATTCTAATAACTTCCTCCTTGGGCAATCTCCTAGTGAGTCTGAGTTGTCCTGGGACCAACATCTATTCAGATTTTAACTTAAGCTTAGGTTGTGAGTGCAGTGGAAATGGTTTGTGGGCTAAGGGAGGGTAATGAATTTCCCACCTTATTTATTTTTAGGTTTTGCCCTTAATTCGGTTTCGTGCAAAAGTGTGCAAGTAAATAGATAAGTAGCACTTCAAGAAATTTTAAATCACCCAAAAATATTTTCTAATTTAGATGCAATGCAGACTTACCTTGCCTCCAGCACTCCTCAACAGTAATGTAAAAGAAAAAGAATTAAACAAATGCCTATGATGCACGTCTAAGCGTTTTTTAAACAATCAAAGCAATGTGTTACTGTTGAGATTAGAATAGTGTGCAAATACAAGTAATCAAGAAAAATAGAATATAACAAAGGTTTACAATTTTGAAGCTCCTGCAGAAATTTCAGCAAGTGATTTGACCACTTTACCGTGGAAGCGCGGCTCTTGCCGCGAAAACACTGTAATACTATGGCTTCCTGTGCTTTTCTTTTTAGAGCAGAGGCACATGATTGCAAGTAGTATTCTGTAACCTTCAGTTTCCAGAAACTTGTTCCTACACGCACAAATAGAGAAGAAAAATTATTAGAAACACTGTCGCCAAAATTTGATTGTCAAAAAAAACAGAGTTTAGACAGATGTTATCTAATGTTCGAAAGTGTATCTTTGACTTTCGCAATTTAACTGCAATAGCTAGTGGCTAAGTGGGTCGAATTCACAGGAAAGGATGCGATGCAAGCGTTTCGGTTAAGTTCTAAAAGCAATCTTCTTTTAAGAAAAAAATAGGAAAAAAGTGTTTGTTTAATTTTTGGTTTTTAAAACTAAGTAAGAAAACTTTAAAAGATGTGTTTTTGATTATGAGAAAAGACCATAACTTACTAATCTACCACAATTAACATGCTAATATTTGAACGATAATTGCTTCACTTTGGATCATAACCAATTCTATCAAGGAATTCGCATAAAGATCAATTAAGACAAATAAAATAAAAAAAATTAAATCCTACTTGAAATAACACTAAGTCAAAATCAAACATTAAACTATCAGAATTTTTTAATCAAGCGTGGAGTAAGAAAAATCCTTGACTGGTATTAACAAATAATCGACCTAATTACCATCCTCATGTGCCTTCAAGAACACTCGCTATTCACAAGGCTTGGGTTAGGCATACCAATGATCGGTTATCGATTAACAAGCCATGAAGATAGTTTAGTTACTCATAATTGAATTTAAACTAAGCATGTTATATGGAATAAAAGATTGCATAAGTAAAGAGAGCTAGTAAATAAAGAACAAGAATCGAATTTTTTTTGTATTGATATGTCACTTCAAGTACAATAGCCTGCTCTTTCTCACAATATCTCTCTTTTCTAAAACCTAGAAAGTAAAAACTGAATTTCGGAGGGGAAAAACCTAATGAAAACCTTAATTCTTTGATCTTCTGGATACTCCTGGATCCTGCCTCCAATCGGATATTTATAGGAAAACTTTCAGTGATCTAACAACACGCAGCCACACACCAAAACTCAGATCAAATCGCTAAAAATGTGCCTCATTTACAAGGCAAAAATGGGTTTCCGCCACATTTTTTTTGGCAGTTTAAGTTGTGATTTTTCTGTAATTTCATTTCATCCAGTCATCTTCGAGTATATTCTCAGAATTTTGAATAGAACTGTGGATATACTGAGAATATCCTTTTCTTCTCTTGATTTGAAACATATTTGAATTTGGATCCTAATTTAGATAGGGTTTCTAGATATTTAGAAGTTTCCTCTTATCTAATCTTGCTAATTAAGTAACTACACACTACAAACAAAAAGAGGGTTAAATAGCAAAGTTAAATAAAATATAAACGAAGAATAAATGTGCAAATGTGATAATAAATATACAAAATTGAAATGTAATCAGCTTGCAAGTCTGAGTGGGTGCACATCCCACCAACGAAACTGATGGGGGCTCTGAGAGGGGGTACATCCCTGCAACAGAGTGGGAGACTCCGAGTGGAAAAAATTCCACAACGGTGGGTTTTTGGCTCGCGTAGGATGACCGAGAAAGGCCCGTAGGCATGTCTACGTTAACACTTCCGTGCAGGGGCACATCCCGTTTAGGAGTATACAGATGTGATCCTCCGAGTGGGGGCACATCCCATCAGCGGAGAATCGCAAATTCGCTTCTAAGTGGGCAAATCCCATCATGAGGGCGTACGGATGGATGGACATCAATGTCTGCATTACTACTTTCACACGGGGACTCATCCCGTCTAGGAGTATACAGATGCGATCCTTTGAGTGGGGGCACATCCCAGCAGCGGAGAATCACATGTCATCATCCGAGTGGGAGAAATCCTATCATCGGGGCAGACAGATGTCGAAACCGCCTTCGTGTGTGGAACACCCCATCCTTAGGGGTTTTCTTGGCAGCCTCTGAGTGAGGGAAATTCCATCATCAGGATGCATGATTGGATGTATGTCGGAACCGCTTCCGTATGGGGCACATCCTATCACGGGGGGTTTCTTGGCAACCTTCAAGTGGGGAAATTATCATCATTAGGGCACATGACTGGATGCATGTTGCAATCGCCTCTGTGTGAGGCACACCCCATCCACAAGGGTTTTCTTAGCAGCGTATGAGTGGGAAAAATCTCATCATCGGGGCACATGACTGGATGATTGTCGGAACTGCCTCCATGTGGGGCGCACCCCATCCATGGGGGTTTTCTTGGCAGCCTCTGAGTGGGAGAAATCCCATCATCGGGGCACATGACTAGATGCATGTTGGAACTGCCTCCGCATGGGGCACTCCCCATCCACGGGGGTTTTCTTGGTAGCCTCTGAGTGGGGGAAATCCCATCATCAGGTCGCATGACTAGATGGTTGCTCTGCAAAATATAAAGCACTGAGTAGTTATTTTATTCTCATGAATGTAATACATAAAGGGAAGATTTGGAAGAATCTATTCTGTTTGAATGGAAGTCTGGAACTCAGTCGATCGTATTGTACTGGGCGATCGTGTTCTGCTTCGAGGAATACTGTGTGTTTGGTTGCCAAGAAATCGCTTCGAGAGTGAGAACGTGAGGAAGCCTTGCTAGATGAGTTCCTCCAAGTATCTCCAGAGGGCCCAACAGTGGATGGTTTGGTGCCCCTTTCAGTCATGGTAGGAGCAGTACTCCTTTGACCCGCGCTCTGAAGGATTGGGCTGGATCAGTTTTGGGTGTCTGACCCATGATTGATTTTTGAAGGTGTTGTATACTTTGTTGAACGCAAATTTTAATGGAGAGAACTGCTCTGTAGGCCTGTAGCTCTGGATTAGACTTGACGGGAGTAAAGAGAGCACCTGCTTCTTGTAAGGAGGCTCCTCAGATGTCGATTTGGAGCGTGGTCGAGAGCTTCACGAGCAGACTTTAATTTGTTCCATCATCACTAGGCTTTGCGGAGTTGTTGGAGGAAGCCTTCATCGCCTCCTTTAGCTGGATGTAGGGTTGCACAGGGGAGAAAGCCTCACTCATCTTAGTGACATTGTCCTTCAGGAGGTATTTGTACAAAGGGTGAGTGACCTGCAACCTGGTGATAAACGCGAGCGCAGATACCTCCTCACTGCAATTGGAGACTTTAGTGAGCTGATTCTGGAAGAAATTGATGTAGGATTTGAGGCTATCTTCTGATCTCATTTTGACAGAGAGGATGTGTTGGCTACTCCTCTTGGCTTCTTGGCGAGTTTCATATTGTGTGAGGAAGGCCTCGGTGACCTCTGTGAAATTGTGGAGAGAGCAGGATGGTAAGGACTAGAACCACTCTGATGCTGCCTCTTAGACTGGAAAGGAAAGTAAGGCACATTACAGGATTATTACGGGAGTAGAGCATCATCTTGTCTTGAAAATGCCGATGTGTTGAATTGGATCACTCGCTCCGGTGTAGCTGTCGAAGGTGAAAGTCAAGAACTTCCTCAAAAGTTCACATTCTTAGATATCCTTGGAAAGCGGGGAGTCATGGAGGTGGGTGGTTGGGATCATGTGCTGAGACAACTTGGCCTCCACGATCCACTTCTGGATCAGTTCATTGGGGGCGTGGAGATCGGGGAGCCGTGTCCTCGGTGTCGCCTTTTGTTTGCACAAAGTTGTTCTGGAGGGCGACTGAAATCACCTAGAGGGGGTGAATAAGTGATGGCTAAAAAAAATGGCAAACAATGTGGAATTAAATCAACTAAGCTAACTAGCAAATCAACACTAACAAGAGCAATACAACAATCCCACACAAGTTAATCAATAAAGCGCAAGAGATATCAAGCATGTAAGTATGAACACAATAATAGCATGCAAGATATAAAAGAGTAAGTAGAGTTGAGAGATAGAGAGAAGGCAATCTTAAACACGAGGATTGTTTTGAGGTTCGAGCCACTTGCTCTACGTCCCCGCCTTCACCGGCAAGATCACCAACTCATATAAGTTTCGCAAGAACTCTCGGCCCTGCAAGTCCCTCACTCGGTGCCACAACACGTACAATCCGAGCCTGCAAGCTCGTTCGATGTCGCAACCTCTAACTTCTCAAATACAAGAAAGAGTGATCTTTCCTAGATCATAAAGACTCACAAAACAATTCCTATAACCAAGTTTGAGAAAGTGGAGCTTTGAGATTGTGAGTGTGAGAAAAGCATGAGGAGTTTAGATGTAAGGCTCAAAGCTAAAAACAAGAATTTGGAATTATGAATTCTTTTGAAAATTTTTTGTAAATCTCTGGGAAATATTGATTAAAACACTTAACAAAAATTCTTAGAGTTTCTCTATAGTATCCTTATTTATAGAGGACCAAAATAGCTGATTAAATATCAAAATAACTGTTATTGATTAACCCAGAAAAAGGCAGATTTAAAAATATAGCCGTTTTGGTTAATCCAAACTTAATCAAGCCTGTCGGTCGACCGGCCAGTCGACCACCAACGATCATATTTCTTATCGTTGGGGATAACGATGGACTGGGCAATCGTCTGATCAATCCAAATAGAGAACACAGCTATCAACGGTCGACCGGTCAGTCGCCGATGCAAAAACAGAGAGTATATTATCTACATGAGGTTGACCGGGCAGTCAGTCGGCGTGCACAAGCCATACTTGTGTATGTTTGTGCAAAATCGATTGACCATTTGATCGACCGACAAAGCATTCAGCTCTGCTTGTCGGTCGACCATGCGGTTGACCGGTAAAGGGCCAAAAACAATACTTAAATATATTTTGAAATCCTATTTGAATTTTCATTTAAATACTTTAAAAACTCTTTACAAAAAGAAGTTCATGTATAGTTTTTTTTAGCTCAAACAAGTGTGATCATAGATCAACACAAAATATAAAATTTTGAACTTTTCTTTTTTTGTAAATTTTGAAATACTTTGCAAAATATTCTTTTCCAAATCCATAAATTCAAAACACTATTTTGTAAACATTCTAAGCTATCAAAAATCATTTCAAGATTTTGGAATAAAAACGTAATAATTCTTTTGTGTGTGTGTGAATCTTATGAGCAATCCAAATCTCTAAAACTTGATTTTAACAAAACTTAATCTTACATTGTATAAATGAAAAATATTTTCTTCTTGAGTGCTTCAATTTGTATCTCATCTTGTCCTCTTAAGCTTGACTCCATCCTCAAGCGCTAGAGCTGCTTAGGCTCTTGAATCATCTTTATGTTAGCTTCAAAACTTGACTTGTGAGTTTTTAGAGGAAGCTAAACATAAACACCATAATTCTTATAAATCTGTAACTTAAACAATAAAAAATTATTAGTACAAATAATTGAATGAGATAATCATCATCAAAACTAGGGTGATGGGCCTTTGGGCCAATAGCGATGACTTAAGCCTGGAGCTATTGATTGAGCTACTTTAGTTCTTCTTATTCGCAAAGGATGTTGTCACGATCGAGTGTTATCTGTGCCCGCTCATGATCCGACTGCAGTTATTGTTCCTTTATTTGCTCTTTCATCTCTCGCAGCATCTGAAGAGCTAGTTTTCTTACTGTTGAGAAATTTGAGAGCTGGCGGTCGGTTCCCGTGATGAGATGGAGTCAGTGCCCTCCGCGAGTGGCTGATTGTAGATCGATTTGGAGGTCGTGCCTCCGGTAGTTTCTTTGGCTTTGCAGTTGGAGGTTGTACTACCGGTAACTCGCTTTCATGGGACCATCACTGATCTGGAAGAGGCTATTTGAAAAAGGTTGAACGTGAAGAGGTCTTGAGCATAGAGACTCAGCTCTTAATGAAAGTACCAAAATGTAGGGGTAAATTTTCAGAAAGAATTTATCTACACTTCAATTTGTAACTTGGATCTAAGAAAGCAAAAAGACAATGCAAATACACTTGTTTTTACATGGAACCTAATTTGGGAAAAACCACGAGGAGGGGAGAGTGAATTCGCTATTTGTAAAGGATTACAGACTTAACAGAGCTAAACTCTAAAATTGTCACAGGATATAGTGAAATTTTGACTTGGGGAAGGCTTTTTTCTGTAGTCAATGGGGTCTGATTGTGGATTATTTTTCTTTTCTCTTGGTTGTTACCTGTCCTCTTTCTTGTCCATCTCCCAATGTATATATACACGAGAACTTCATTGGAAGTGCGGGTCATGCGGGTTTCAATAATCGCATGATCTGCAAGTTGTGATTCTCTCATAACGGCTGAGATTCTGCCCTTAATTACTGGAGCAATTACTGCCATTTTTTATAACAATCCGCGCCGGAGTAGGTTGTAAGGTGTGATTGTGGGATGATCTGACGGGCATAACATACTCCATAAATGTAGGTAAAAATCGATGAAGTTGGTTGCAGTGGCCGCCCTACTCAGGACGGAAGAGCTAGCCTCATTTAATGATTTTCTCGGAAGGAAGAGTACCCTCTGGACAATCACAGGAATAACAAAATAATGCTCTGTGAGGAGATGCTCAGATGGCCTTTATTGTTTGTGTCCTTGGGAGGTTCCGATAGCGGGGACACGTGTCGTGATCCTGGTATAGGTTAGCAATTAAACACTGCAATCACTATCAGGTAATCCGTATAAGTTAGTTATAACAGCATCCTTAAGATGTATTTCTAAATTTTCAGAAACTGTTAGGCTGATTAAATATCTAAACGTAATTGCATTCATTACTGGAGAATATGTTTCTTTATAATCAATTTCAGGCCTTTGTGAAAGTTCTTGTGCAGCAAGCCGAGTTTTGTATCTCACAACCTCATTTTTCTCATTGTGTTTTCACACAAAAATTCATTTATATCCCATAAGTGTCATAACTTCAGGTGAGAGGACAATAGGTCCAAATGTTTTACGCTTGAGGAAAATAGATTCAAATATTTTACGTTTATTTAGTGAATTCAATTCAGCCTATATAGCATCTTTCCATTTAATCTAATTGTGTTTGATATTCAGTGACAAATCTTGGTTTAAGATCATCGCTTCTGTTAATAATATCACATGTTACGAAATAAGAAAATATTTTTCAATATTTTTCATCTTACTTCGATTCCATAATTTTTCTATATTAATGTAATCAATTGAGATTCATGATTTTTTATACCTTCATAATTTTCTATATCTTGATTTATCTTATTTTGTGTTTCTTCTGAAATACATTCATCTATATTAATGTTTATCTGCTCTCTTTTTTTCGAGAATTTTTATCATTGGAACCGATTGGCCTACCATGCTTCAGTCATGTCATAGACTCATTAGTGACTTTATTTTCAGATTGTTCTTTTGAGATTTGAATCCGAACAGGAGCATTTGCAGCTGGTATGTATGATTTAGTCACTCTTTTTGTATTAGTGAACACGTTCGATAATTGATTTGCTATTTCTTATAAATGCATAATCTTTTGCACTTTTAACTCACATTGTTTGTGTGAGGATCGGAAGCAATAAAGTCAGTTCACTCCATGTAATCTCTTTTTTCAACTGTAACTTTTCTTCCCCTAATGATGGGAAAATTTCCTCAATGAAATGGTAGTCGGCAAAATGAGCCATAAAAATACACTAGTTTGAGACTTAAGATATCTTATGATAGAAGGAGATTCATACCTGACATATATTCTCAGTCTCCTTTGAGGACCAATCTTTTTATGTTATGGTGGAGCAAATGGTACATATACTACACAATCAAAGATCCTTAGAAGCGAGATATTTGGTTCTTGACCAAATGCCAATTGTAATAGGGAGTACTCATGACATGCACTTGATCTGATGGGAATTAATATCGCAGCTTATAAAATTGCATGACCTTACACAGAAATAGAAAGCTTTATTCTCATTATTAATGATCTAGAAATAAGCTAGATGCGCTTAATCAGTAGTTCAGTCAGACCATTTTGTGTATGTATGTGGATAACATGATGCTCATCAGTAATTCTAATTTACATACAATAATCATTAAAAGCGTGAGACGTACACTCACCAGAATTATCAAGTCTAACTTTTTGATTGTATAGTCAGGAAATTTTGCTCATAATTTTATTATTTGAGCAAGAAATCTCGCAAATGCCATATTGCGAGTAGATAATAGACAAATGTGTGATCATCTACATGAGGCATCTATCAATATCAAAAAGTATCAAAATGCTCTATACTATGGATGAATAAGCTCATATATATCGCCTTAAATACATTCAAAAAATATAAGTGATTCAGTTTTAATTTTAGTTGGTGATGGTTTCGTGACCAATTTTCCAAAAGAACAAATCTCACATGGAATTTTACTAGTTTGAAGGATCTTCTGGACTTTCTACGAACATTCATGTGAGTTTTTAATAATTATTCGCATCATTATCAAACCAGGATAACTTAAACGGTCATGCCATAGAGTTATCGTCTGAGGATCTTATTTTTTAACTACCATATGTGACTCAATTACATTTATACATGTGTTATGCAATCCGAAGAAAGCTTTGATAGTTTTTCTAGCATAAACTTCTTTCCTGATGTATTTGTAGTAAGATACATATACTTCATATTTTCTTCAGTTGCAGACCGAGTATCATATTCATAAAAATATATATCATTAAAACTCAATAAATTTCTTTTGGACATTGATGAAAACAAAACATCATTTATGAAAAATTGTTCCATTTGGCAATATGAAGCTGATTTTATCAGTTCCTTCAATCAAGTTTATATGACCTGATATGATATTGATAATTATATTTGTTGATTTTAAATCAAAGAAGTACCTTTTTATCTTTGGGAATAGTGTGTGTTATATCACTATCTGATACACAAATATCCCCGCTTTTGATTTTGACTTCATCATTAGTATAATCCATATAAAACTTCATGAAAATATAAATAATTGGTGTAATGCTAATCAATTGCGAAAATGCAAAAATTAAAATGAATGGTGTTGGCCCAAAGGCTCATCACTCTAGTTTTGATGATGATTAACTCATGTAGTTATAGTTTACTAATGATCTTGCATTTATATAGTTTCAGTTATTAATCAAGATATTAGTAGGTGTCTAACTTCAACATAGGAGTTTTGGAGCTAACACATGTGATTCAAGAGCTCGCGCGTCAAGATCGCATCTAGCACTCGGATGAAGTTAAGCTCTTTGGTTCGTGTTTGGATTGAGTCGACTTGGAGAAGAAGTTTTACAAGAAGACTTTAGTTTGTCTAGTTTAAGTTTGTGTTTAGATCTTGTGTAATGATAGATAGTGTTGATATGCTCAAGTTCACACACACACAAAAGTTCAATACGTTTGGTTTTCGGTTTAACTGGTTTTGGATTTCATATCAAAAGCTTATATCTTATATGTGTATTGGATTCTATCCATACACAATATGCTTCAAATATATTTAATATATCATGTTTTTGTATCCAATACAAGTTTTGGAGAAAAATGGTTTTCATTTTAAAATTCAAGTTTTGAAAAATATGATTTTTGTGTTTAAGCCTAATCTCTATATCACAAAAATAGTTCAAAATGTTTATAATATGTGTTGAATTTTAGTCACACATATTTTTTCTTCAAACATTTATAAGAACTGATTTTTGTGAAATTAATGTGATTTTATGAGATTTTTATTGAAGTTAAAAAGACCAAGTTCTTAACCTATAATCCCAGCCAGATCTGCTGGCGGTCCACCGAACGGTTGACAAGACCAAAGTTCGGTCGACCGGACTGATCGACCGATGTGCACGAGACGTGTACAAGGACCAGCCTAGAAGGCGATCGACCGAGCGGTTGACTAACTGAAACTTCCCCAGTCTCGGGTAGCGCCGGTCGACCGGGAGGTCAACCGTCAGGCTTGGCTCGGTCGACCAGGCGGTCGACCAGAGGCACAACGGTCAGAAATCTGATCGTTGGCCCATCGACCGGCCGTACGACCGGAAGGTCAATTTTGAACATATCTGGCTGCCAACGGTTAGTTTCTTGAGAGGCTATAAATATGCCATCTCTTGGGCTGTTTTATATAAGATTTTTGTGAGCTTCTCTTCCCATCTTTCAAGAGTTTTGTAACTAGTTTTAAAAGAGTTTTTGTGTTAAAAGTTTTATTTTTATTTTGTTTTCAAGGGTTGAAAAAAACAAAGAAAAGAGGGTCTTTGGGAAATTGTTTTTGTGCTTTCTTTACAAATTTATCTAGTATTATTCCCAAGTATTTTCTTTGTGATTTTGATTTTCAAACACCTTATTTTCTCATATTTGAGCTATCATATCTATCCTATCTATAGGATCTTATTTTTTGTGAGAAAAAGTGTTTGTGGTCTATTGTGATCACCAAGAGTTGTTTGTGGTCGTTGAGATCACCAAGTTGTAATCTTTCCTTTGCTTTAGCTTTGTGCCTATCCCTCTAGTGTAGAGGTGATTGTGATTGTAGTTTGGCTTTGTGCCTTGCCTCTTGAGTAGAGGTAGTTGTGTTGAGAGAGGAGTTGTATAGTCTAAGTTTGTAATTACAAATTCCTCAGTGGATGTTCCCTTTGTGGGGGGTCCTGTGTGGACGTAGTGGAAATCCTTCTGTGTAAAGGCGAGGACATAGAGCAATGGCTCGAACCTCGAAACATATCTCGGTGTTTGCGTTTGATCTACTATCTCTAAATTCTATCTCTCTTATATCTTGCATTACATCATATTGTTCATATCATATATATACTTGGTATTGATTGTGTGCCCATACTTGTGTTGAACCAAGAGAGTTTCATATAACACCTCAACTCTTATTTAGAGGAATCTCATGGAGATAGTCCAGAGCCCTTCATGGGAAATTTAGCTACACTCTTTGGTTACACATAGTGTGTTGCAATTACTTTTTAATTCCGCATCATTTGCATTAGATTAGCTAGTACACTTATTCACCCCCTCTCTTGATTTATTTTCAATTGGTATCAGAGCTTATGCTCCTGATATTAGGTTTAACCACCTAGGAGTGAGATCTTAGTTAGCTAATCTAGATTTGCAATTGCACTCATATAGTCTATACACTCATGGATCACCTTGCCCCTCTCATGTTCGATGTTTCTAACGTTGATATATGGAAGATTAGGATGAGTGTTTATTTAAAAGCCCTAGGTTTGCATGTCTATCTTGCCACTACCAAGAAAACCTATTCTGGTAATGCCAAGTACATTGAGGCTAATGCACAAGCCCTAAATGCACTTAAGCATTCACTTAAGAAAAGAATATTTATCTATGTTTTCTCATTATGATTCCACTTTTGCAGTGTGGAATACATTGACCTCTCCCGAGCTACGAACGACAATCAATGTGGAGAAAGAATCTAGTAGAGAAGAGTCCGACTAGCCTTACTTCATGGTCCAAGGGAATGACTCTCTTGAGGTACATTCAGAAACTCAACTAGATAATAGTGCTAGTTCTTCTTGTGATGATTATATGGATGCACATATTTTAAATGAAGAACTATCTATAGTTTGTGAGAACTTACTTTCTAAATATAAATTTTTAAAAAAGAAAGTTTAGAATTAAAAGAAGAGAATAAAAACTTGTTTTCTAAACTTGAAACAGTTTTGCAAGAGAGGGTTGAGATTTTAAGTGAAAGGGACTCATTAAAATCTCAACTTGTCTTTACCTTAAAGGAAAATAAAATTTTGAAAAATAAAAATGATTGTGATGATGTTTTGAAGAAAAATGAGGTTTTATCTTCAAAACTTGAAATTGTTTTAAAATAGGACAATTCTTTGAAAAATAAAATTGCTTTAATTTCAAAAGAATTGAATTTGGTTTCAAAAGAACATATTTCTTTGAAAAATGATTTTTCTTCTCATGTTTGCCAGCTACTATAGCTTCATCATCTTGTTTCTATTGCATGCTCCACTTCTTCTTCTAATGTTGAAAATGATATAATTATGTTAAAGAAGAGTGTTGATTGTTTAGGCTCCACTTTGAGCCAATGTGCCGTGAACCACAGAAATTGGAATCTATGTTTCGCAAGAAACATGCTCCTCATATTCATGCACACCATTCACTTCACACATATGCTTCTAATGTTCACACACATGATACTATGTATGCTCATGTGTACACTTGTACACATTGTGGACGTAAGGGCTACCTTGCAAGGTTTTCTTATGATAGAATAAATACTTCAAATTTTGTAAATAAATTTATTTGGATTAGGAAGGTGCTAACCCCCATGGACCCAATAAGGTGTGAGTACCAAAAGCTACTCCTATTTTATTTGATGTAGGTGTGGGCTCTCACTTGACGTGAGGGTATTGGTGCCTTGATGGTAGATGCGTTTGAGCTTGATGGACACTACATTAGATGCATCACCTTTAAGGATGTTTGGTGGGAGGACCATCATGGTTTGAAGATCTAGAGATTAGCCCTAATGATTTTGGTGACTATCTCTAACTCCCATTTAGTTTACATGCTTTCATAATATTGATTTTTAGCATGTTTTGATTTTCTATGTTCATATGCAATGTAAATTAGACATGTGATATACATAGATAGTCCTTTGAGATGCACCCATGTTCATATGAATTTATATCTTTTGTGTTCTCACTATAGTTTAGCTATTGTGTATATCCTAGTTCTAAAACATGTGCATTTAACATAATGATCATATTGGTTTATATTTTCTTTTATGCTTCATGTTTTGATTACTTATTTAGATGTAGTTTTTATTGAAACTTGTGCTTATACTTGTACAAATAATGAGCCACATTTGATTATTATATGTTTGTGCTCTATTGCTCATTTGTACCCATTAGATGTACTTGTATAACCTAGTTTTGATGATTCTTGCATTTTAACTTGTATTCCCTATCATTGTACATTTTTTTTAAGAAAACGTATTTAGTTTCATGTATATGTTAATTATGTCTAAAACTAATGGATATACATGTCTATCCTAGAGTCACTTTCTTTTTATGCAAAATTCTTTTAAGGACTCATTTATGTTTAGGATATGTATGTATACTTTTAGTTTCAACAAAACATACATATACCATGAAACATATTTCGTTTTGATGTTTTCTTGTTTTTGATAAAAAGAATTTCATATGAGCTTAAATGCTTTATTTTCATGATTTTGTTGATTATATGACTTTTTACACTCTATGTTTGGTGTTTACTCATGATTTTTGTTTCATGAGCTTATATGTGCTTTATTGCTATTTGAGTGTCAATGATCGTGTGGTTTTCATATTTTCATGGATATATTCGTGTTTTATTCCTTACTTGAAGGATTTAGTACTAGTTTTCAAAAATTACTATAAACTATTCTTCAATTGGTAGAGTTTTCAAGCTATGTAAAAATATTTTCAAATCATAATTTTGAAAACCCCTACCTTCCAAGGGCGGTTGGTTGGGCGACCATACCTTATATACCCTTATTGAAAATCTATTTAACATGTGCATGATAAGGGTGGTAGTAATGAGTTATACACATGATCTTCAAGGTATTTTATTTTTGTATACTCATATGTATTTCTTATATATGTGTGCTTCAAATTTCAATTAATATCAATTTCAATTGGTATTTCCATACATACATATATATGATTTGATTGTGTTTGCTTTACAATATCTTTACATTCTTAAAGTACAAATTATGTTTATGCTAAGCTTGTCTTAATTTTAAATGTTAATTGGTATCTTAATAAGCTTATGCATTGTTTTCAGTTAGTATTTGTTTATCAAAATGTACTTCATATTTTACCTTTCAAATTGGTATCAAAAATTTATAATGTATTTCAATTGGTATCAAAAATTTACAATGTTTTACTTTCAATTGGTATCAAAATCTACTATTTGTATATTAAAAATTTCTTTTACAAGTGGTACCAACTTTTATTTTTATCAACTACAATTTCATTTCATTGCTATCATAATTCATTTTGTTGACTTTAAGGAATTTCAAATTTATTTTAAAAAATAATTTCAAAATATGCAAGGGGAGCTTAACATCTCCTCTATATATTGATTCATGTTGAGTGTATCTCACATTGAGGAGCTTGACCTCTCTTTTTTATGTGGTACACGTGTATACGGGGAGCTTAACATCTCCGTTTATACATTGTATATTATGTTTTATGTGGATTAGGGTCTAGTCATCCCTTCTCCATGTAATGCATGTATGCAGGGGGAGCTAACTTTACGTCTCTCCTCTTCATGAATGTATATAGCATATACATCTTTATTATTTGATTGGCCTCACCCCTTTGTTGATGAAGTGACAAAAAGGGGAATAAGAATTTTGAGAGTTTATATATGCATGTTTACATCTTTATATAAGCATATATGTTTTGTTTAGTTTATGTATTTCATTGAATATCTATTTGTTTATTGCTATGCATGAGTTACGGGGGAGCTTCTATGAAGCTTAACTTTAATTCATGCATATATGACTCTATGAGTTTTGTCATCATCAAAAAGGGGGAGATTGTTGGTCCAAAGGTTCATCACTCTAGTTTTGATGATGATTAACTCATGTAGTTATATTTACTAATGATCTTGTGTTTATATAGTTTCAGTTATTAATCAAGATATTAGTAGGTGTCTAGCTTCAACAAAGGACTTTTGGAGCTAACACATGTAGATTCAAGAGCTCGCATGTCAAGATCGCATCTAGCACTCGGATAGAGTCAAGCTCTTTAGATCGTGTTTCGATCGAGTCGACTTGGAGAAGAAGTTCTTCAAGAAGACTTCAGTTTGTCCAGTTTAAGTTCGTATTTAGATATTGTGTAATGATAGATAGTGTTGATATGCTCAAGATCGCGCGCACGCACACACAAGTTCAATACGTTTGGTTTTTGGTTTAATTGGCTTTGAATTTCACATCAAAACATAGATATATATCTTATATGTGTATTGGATTCTATCCATACACAATATACTTCAAATATGTTTTAATATCATGTTTTTGTATCTAATACAAGTTTTAGAGAAAAATAGTTTTTCATTTTAAATCCAAGTTTTGGAAAATATGATTTTTGTGTTTAAGCCTAATCTCTATATCACAAAAATAGTTCAAAATGTTTATAATGTGTGTTGAATTTTAGTCACACATATTTATTCTTCAAATATTTATAAGAACTGATTTTTGTGAAATTAATGTGATTTTATGGGATTTTATTGAAGTTAAAAAGACCAAGTTTCTTAACCTATAATCCTAGCCAGATCTGCTGACGGCTGACCGGACGGCCGACCGGACCATAGGTCGGTCGACCGATATGCACGTGACGTGCACAAGGACCAGCCTAGAAGGCCGGTCGACCGACTGAAACTACCCAAGTCTCGGGTAGCGTCGGTCAACCGGGAGGTCGACCGAAGGCTTGTCCCAGTCGACCGGGCGGTCGACCGGAGGCACAACGGTTAGAAATTCGACCGTTGGCCGGTCGATTGGAAGGCCAATTTTGACCATATCTGGTTGCCAACGGTTTATTTCTTGAGAGGCTATAAATAGGCCATCTCTTGGGCTATTTTATATAAGATTTTTTGTGAGCTCCTCTTCCCATCTTTCAAGAGTTTTGCAGCTAGTTTTAAAAGAGTTTTTGTGCTAAAATTTTTTTTTATTTTGTTTTCAAGGGTTGGAAAAATCAAAGAAAAGAGGGTCTTTAGGAAATTGTTTTTGTTCTTTCTTTATAAATCTATCTAGTATTATTCCCAAGTATTTTCTTTGTGATTTTGATTTTCAAACACCTTGTTTTCTCACACTTGAGCTGTCATATCTATCCTATCTATAGGATCTTATTTTTTGTGAGAAAAAATGCTTGTGGTCTATTGTGATCACCAATAGTTGTTTGTACTCTTTGAGATCACCAAGTTGTAATCTTTCCTTTGCTTTGACTTTGTGCCTATCCCTCTAGTGTAGAGGTGGTTTTACTTTGGGTTTATGGTTATCCCTCTTTGTGTAGAGGTGATTGTGATTGTAGTTTGGCTTTGTGCCTTGCCTCTTGAGTAGAGGTGGTTGTATTGAGAGAGGAGTTGTATAGTCCAAGTTTGTAATTACAAATTCCTCAGTAGAGGTTCCCTTTGTGGGAGGTCCTGTGTGGACGTAGTGGAAATCCTTCTGTGTGAAGGCGGGGATGTAGAGCAATGGCTCGAACCTCGAAACATATCTCGATATTTGCGTTTGATCCACTATCTCTAAACTCTATCTCTCTTATATCTTGCATTGCATCATATTGTTCATATCATATATATGCTTCGTATTGATTGTGTGCCCATACTTGTGTTGAACCAAGAGAGCTTCATATAGCACCTCAACTCTTATTTAGAGGAATCTTGTGGAGATAGTTCAGAGCCCTTCACGGGAAATTCAGCTGCACTCTTTGGTTACACATAGTGTGTTGCAATTAGTTTTTAATTCTGCATCATTTGTATTAGATTAGATAGTACACCTATTCACCCCCCTCTTGGTGTATTTTCAAATGGTGCAAATGGTTAACTCAAATTAAGAAGTGAAATCGGATTCCCTACGAAGGGCTTTAAAACTTCTCCTCTATATTCCTTTATATAAGAGTTAAAGTGCTTAATTCTCTACTTGATTTAATTAGGAAAATTGACAAGTATGAATGATGCAAGAGATGAATATCAAGTGCAATGAAAGTAAAAAAGTACAAGTGCAAGTAATAAAAATAAAGCAGGAGAGAAGCAATCGCAAACACAAATGATTTGTTCAAGGTTCAAGTAATCTCTATGTCCCTGCCTTCACTACGTGAAAAATTTCACCATGCACAAAAGATCTTCCACAAAAAAACTTTCACAAAGAAACTACACGGTTGATTAGTCTACAATTCTGCATTATTATATCGCATTCCCTACCGATTTATGAATAAAATATCATTTCTAATTGTGTTTTGGTCTACTTGGCAGAATAAATCAAGAGTCCAATCGCAAAAGGGTAATAAGAGCTTAATTAAACCAATTTTTGGGTAATTAAATCCGCATTTCTTGGAGGCCAAATTAGGGAGTTTCTAGAAGATGCATTGAACCTAGACCATTGCGGGTGTCTGACGCAAATCTGGATGAAAATAACCGATTCTGAGTATATCTAGAAGGTCTCCAAAGCGAGACGAACCCACAGACCAAAACTAGGGTCTTAGGTCCCTGGTATTGCCACAAAAATGCGACATTTGCGGCATTTTCGCGGCAAGATGGTGGGCCCACGCGTCGATTTTCTTCTTCTTTTATTTTGTATTTTTATTTTCTTTTTAGATCTTATAGTAGGGCAGAGAGATTCAGAGAGAGATAGATAGATATTGATGTAATAGATGGTGACAATTTATGTAAAAGTGCCTCCTTTCTTCTCTATTATAATCTTCTCCATCTTCTACATGATGCTTAGCTATTTTTTCCTCTCATGACAATCTAACTACTAACCACTAACCATCTAACCACTTGATAATTCACATGAATCTAATAGCCTCTACAAAGCCTTACTCTTGTAAGAGTCATTGATAGCTCATGATGGTGGATTCTAACATTCTAACATTTCTAACATCTAACCCACTAACTTACTAACTTGCAATGTCTTTTTTATTTCATGCTCACCTCTAACCGATTTTAATGATCTAATAGTAACTTGCAACTTGTAGTGTGGTATGGATGTGTGGTTTGAATGTTGATGAACAATCTTACAGGCCATGCTTTGTATTATCTCTTGAAGCCAAGGATTAGCGATGTCCAAGGATCCATGTGAGGCAACTATCACTAAGAGTTTAGCATGGTTAGTGAACCAATTAGTAGTTAGTAGCCATGAGTTTTCTTTTATCTTGTTTTAAAAACCAATTCCAAAATCTTTTATCATTTTTTTTATCATTGTTTTTACCATCCTCTTAGTTCACCTTTGTTTCATTTTATTTTGTTTTCCAAATCATTTCTCTTTTGTTTTCACATCGCCATTTCATCGTCTTCTCCATCTATCACTTTCGGATTTCTTTTCTTTTTCTAATTCTTTAACAAAGAGGACTTATTAACAACCAACGTGAATAAGAACTGTTAATGCTTCTATCGCCTCTCGTCCCTGTGGATTTGACCCGTTGAGCCAATGCTATAACAGAAGTATCGAGGGAACGTTAGCACATACGAGTTTTTCATTGATTTCATAAAAACACACATTTTTGAGCGAGGCAAATCCATGCACCAAAACTAGGGACCTAGATCCCTAGTATTGTCACGGAAACGTGGCAATAGCCGCGTTTTCGCGGCAATGTGGTGATTTCACGCGTCGATTTTCGACACATGGCCTCATCTCGTCTTCTGGAACCTCCTTTTGCCTATAAATATGACAGGGTTTGGTCGAAACGCAAGCAGATTTAGAATTAGGCTAGGTTTTCTATCTTTTAGTGTAGGGTAGTGTAGGTATTCTTCTTCTTTTCTTTTATATTTTTATTTCTTTTTAGGTTATGTATTAGGGCAGAGAGATTCAGAGAGAGAAAGAGAGAGATTGATGTAATAGATGGTGACAATTTATGTAAAGGTGTCTCCTTTCTTCTCCGTTGTAATCTTCTCCATCTTCTACATGATGTTTGGCTAATTTCTTCTCATGGCAATCTAACTACTAACCACTAACCATCTAACCACTTACTTGATAATTCACATGAATCTAATAGCCTCTATAAGGCCTTGCTCTTGTAAGAGCCATTGATGGCTCATGATAATGGATTCTAACATTGTAACATTCTAACATCTAACCGACTAACTTGCTAACTTGCAATGTCTTCTTTATTTCATACTCACCTCTAATCAGTTTTGATGAATTAATAGTAGCTTGCAACTTGTTGTATGGTATGGATGTGTTGTTTGAATGTAGAAGAACAATCTTATGGGCCATGCTTTGTATCGTCTCTTGAAGCCAAGGATTAATGATGACTAAGGATCCATGTGAGGCAACTATCACTAAGAAGTTAGCATGGTTAGTAGAGCAATTAGTTGTTAGTAGCCATGAGTTTTTTTTTATCTTGTTTTAAAAATCTATTTCAAAACTCTTCTTTTATATTTTCATCGTTGTTTTCACCATCTTCTTTTTTCACCTTTGTTTTTATTTTCTTTACCACAAGCTTCATCTTCTTTTCTATTTTGTTTTCCAAACCACTTCTCATTCATTTTCACATCGCCATTTTATCGCCTTCTCCATCTATCACTTTCAGATTTCTTTTCTTTTCTTTTCTTTTTCTAATTCTTTAACAAAGAAGACTTGTTAACAACCAATGTGAATAAGAACTGTTAATGCTTCTATCGCCTCCCATCCCTGTGAATTCGACCCGTTGAGCCAATGTTATAATGGAAGTATCGAGGGAACATTAGCACATACAAGCTTTTCATTAATTTCATAAAACACACGTTTTCGAGTTCTGGTTCCGCTCCGATCAAATTTTTGGTGCCGTTTCCGGGGACGGGAATGGTTTTGACTTCACGTTTTTGTTAACATTTTCTTCTCTGTTTTGATGTGCAGGATAATAATTGCAGAAACTGAACATTGCAGAACGTTAATCTTGCTTGCATCTCTCTGCTCACGAAACCAGGGAGCTGTTGCTAAAAATTTTGCCGCGGAAATGCATTAAAGACCGCGGAAACGCGACACTGTTTTGAGAACTTGGCCTTATATTTTGCAGGCTGCTTCTAAATTGCATATATGTGATTCTGCTATCTATTTTCTGCTTTGATTGCCTGCACACTGTAATAAACTAAAGAATAAAATACGGTATTTTGGACGCTTTTAAATGGTTTGGACATTTGCATTTAGGCACGTGTCAATTCAATTCCAATATACTGTATTTTGTTCTGTTGTTGTGATCTGGACTAAGGTGTACATATGGCATTGCATATAGCATAAGACAAACACATGGGTGATTTATCGCTTTGTGTTATTCTTGTCTATATTGAATATTTGCACGAATTGAATTTAAGGGTAAAACCCATACAAGATAAGGTGAGGATTTCATCACCCTTCCTTAGCCCAAAAATCACCTCCCCACTCACACAACCCAAGCCTTAATAAAAATTGATAGACGTTGGCCCCTAGGGATATCTTAGACTCATTAAGAGATTGACCGAGGGTGAAAATTATTTTGAATCTTACTATTGTGAAATCGGTGTCTAAGGTTGGGGATTAAGAGGTTACGCCTCGAAGATACCGTGGTTTAGCGTAAATAAGGCCCGTTGCTTACGCACGGATATCTCCCACCATATTTTGCTCCTACCTGGCCGATTAGCTTGTGGTCGGATTCAAGCAACAACCTCCCCGGGTAATCGACCAGTTAGGAGTCGTCTAGGTCTAGGTCTACCCTAGTATAGGCTTAGTTTTGATTTTATTTATTTTTGTTTGTTGTTTGCTTTTCCTTTTTTGTTTGTGATTGTTTGTGAAATGAAATTCAACAATAACAATTCTTTCAATCCTAATATGAATTCATGTTTCACACCGACCCTATTTGTTTCAGATAATTCCAACCTGATTTTTTAAGTACAACTAAATATACCAGGTTGGACTTATCCGAATCAATACAACCCATACCCAAATCTTATCACTATAATTTTCAAAAATAATTTTAGCTAGTCACAGAGTCAATGGGGATTCACCTCCCCTGAGTCAAATTTTTTACCACATTGTCTACAATTTTCACAATCTCCATTCCCCAATTTTGCTTCTTATACTCCTTTTTCTGGACCTCCCATTGAAGAAAAATCTGAGTTCGAAAAAAAGTATAGAAGCCATACAAGTCATGCTTGAGTCCCAACAAAAGAAGCTCAATTCACCAGTTCCACAATATTTTCATGATTCATTCTCAGTTTCACCTATTCAACATGACCAACCATCTACCCTGAAAACGAGTATGGAATGCTTTCGTGAGTCTGAGCTTCAATCTCAAAACATGTTGGACTCACAATCTTAACTATATTTTAAAAATCAAGATTCTTATACTCCCTTTCTGGACCATCCACTTGAAGAAAAATCACATCTAGAAAAGAGTATAGAAATCTTCCAGGAGTCCGCGTTACAATTTTAAAAATCTTCTTCTAAGTCTATTGATGGTTGGAAACACAATTGAGTCAATTAATTAACATTTATAGGAATGAGGAAACTCTCTCTTATCAATCTTTGACCAATCTAGATATCTCTACTCATCAATTTGACCCATGACTCTTGTTGTTTTGGAAACCAAGATTCCTATACTACCATTCTAGAGCATCTACTTGAAGAAACATCATATCTAGAAAAGAGTATAGAAGTCTTATAGAAGTTCGCACTACAATTTTAAAATCTTCTACGCAGTCTATCGATAGGTTGAAAATACAATTGAGTCAATTGGTTAGCATTTATAGGAATGAGAAAACTCTATCTTATCAACCTTTGACCAATTCAGATATCTCTAACTCTATTGATCTGACCTAGGACTCTTGTTATTCTAGAAACTAAGATTCAATTTCAGCACACCACCCATTTGAACTTGACCAAACTCTGACTTGTGAAAATCCTATTGACATTTTGGCAAGTTATCTTTTTCCTAAAATTGAACTTGAGCATGATATGATCCTGAACCTCAACTTGGTAATTCAATTTCACTTCCTGATTCAATAATGACTGAGGTGTTTTTACCTAATTTCAGGCCTTTTCCAGAGTCAGTATTGGATCCTCTGCCAATCCATTGTGAAATTGAATCATCAATCTTTTATATCAACAAATTGAACTTGACCAATTTTATACTTTTGAATGTCCCATTGACAAATTAGCAAGTTTTCCTTTAAAAAAAATTGAACTTAGACAAGAATGTGACTTCGATTCTCAAATTTGTGATCCAGTTCAAATTCTTGAATCAATATTGACTCCTATTTTGTTACCCAATTTGAGCAACATTTTAGAGTCTTTTGGTTCCCATACCTGTTATTCTTGAACTTGAATCACCTATCTTAGAAAGTCTCCATTGTGGGGAAATGAATGTAGATTAGAATTTCAACTTCTTGATTTGGACCCACTTCCTGAACCAATCTCGACTCTAGAACATTCACTTGACTTAAGTCAAATTCCTGAGTCAGTAGTCATTCCTATGCTTCTTGAGTCCAAATCAATCATTTCATCTTTTCACACTCCATTTTGGGACAAGGGTGTTAATAATAATGACTCCAAATTATTTTTAAATTTGAAAATTAGATGGAGGTAAAATTCTTAATAAAAATCATAAATGCATACATCATTATAGTGGGTTGTATTATAGAGATTTCTGGTAGGTTCCTCCAGATACCACATTCTTTGGATTGGGCCGCATTTCGTGGACTAATCAGCCACCATCGGAACCGCCACCTTGAGGTGATTTTTCTTCCCTTTCTATTTGTTTCATGCATACATACATCACGATGCATTGAGGACAATGCATGAGATAAGTGTGGGGGAGAGTTTACTAACATAGAGTTTTTAGATTTTCTTTCTTTTTCACTTCTTTTAGGATATTCTTAGAATGTTCCTTTGTATAAGTTTTTTCTCTTTCGTTAAAAACTTTTTGAAATAAGAGACGAATTTTGATCTATTTTTAAGAAAATTAAGATGATCTTAGAAATTAAGGAAGCCTTAATTATGACATCTTAAACCTAATCGAAATAATGAATCTTGTTTAAAATTATAGGTTAAGTATAAAAGATTGGAGAGATAATTTTATCTTGAATTCTTTTTGCTTCAGATAGTATGCACTTCACACTTACACATTTTTGGGATGGAAACAAAGAGACCTAAAATGCCATAAAACAAAAAGAAAAAATTAAAAGAAAAAATATATGGTATAAATAAATAAATAAACCACTTATTAAGTTGGATAATTATGCCTCAAGAAGCATGCTTATTCACGCCTAACGGTGGTCAAAAGAAGCAAATAATCCCCCTTACTTTTGTGGCCTTATTTACTCGAGTCCTTAAAGCCGAGGGATGTATTCTCATCTGGTGCCCTAAGACTGTCTGGTCTGAGAGTCATTGGTTATAGGCTCACTACTCGGGTAAACTAGAAAGCCTAAGAAAATTAAGGGAAGAAAAATTAAAAAAAATAAAAAAGAAAATATATATATATATAAATAAATGGCTTGATGGTTATAGTTAAAATCCTAGAAATCTTCATTGTCACAAAGTGCATATTATCTAGGTTTTATGAAGGATAAAAATATTCAATTCAATTTTGAATTCTTTCTTAAATGTAGACAAGATCTTGCATATAGACTAAAGTTTAAGGAAGAATAATTTTTGGTGGACTTATGCCCTTAGATCAATTATATTTTTGCAAAAATATTTCGTAAACTTGTCTCTCTTTCAAAATGCATTTTCAAAATACTAACATTTGTCTTCTTTCTTTATGGATTTTGTGGGTGTAATCCGCTGAAAACCCTCAAGAGACAACACTCCTCCTCTAGGGGAAACCTAGAGGTTTAACGGCTTGTTGCACACGCTCAGTGCAATCACGTCACCTGTGAAAATGGTGTAATAATATTGGTAGTATAGTTTTTTTTTCTTGTTTTGCTCGGGACGAGCAAAAGATAAGTGTGGGGTGTGATTAGTCTACAATTCTGCATTATTATATCGCATTCCCTACTGATTTATGAATAAAATATCATTTCTAATTGTTTTTTGGTCTACTTTGCAGATAAATCAAGAGTCCAATGGCAAAAGGGTAATAAAAGCTTAATTAAACCTATTTTCAGATAATTAAATCTGCATTTCTTGGAGGCCAAGTAAGGGAGTTTCTAGAAGATGCATTGAACCTAGACCCTTGCGGGTGTCTGATGCAAATCTGGACGAAAATAACTGATTCTGAGTATATTTAGAAGGTCCCCGAAGCGAGACGAACCCACGCACCAAAACCAGGGACTGAGGTCCCTGGTATTGCCGCAAAAATGCGGTATTTGCCACGTTTCCGTTGCAAGATGGTGGGCCCACACGTCGATTTTCGACGCGTGGCCTCGTCTCGCCTTCTAGATCCTTCTTTCGCCTATATATACCCTTGTAGAGACCCGAAACGCAAGCAGATTGAAAATAGGCTAGGTTTTCTCTCTTCTAGTTGTAGATTAGGATTTTCTTCTTCTTTTATTTTGTATTTTCATTTCCTTTTTAGATCTTGTAGTAGGGCAGAGAGATTCAGAGAGAGATATGGATGTAATAGATGGTGACAACTATGTAAAGGTGCCTCATTTCTTCTCTATTATAATCTTCTCCATCTTCTACATGATGCTTAGCTAATTTTTCTTCTCATAACAATCTAACTACTAACTACTAATCATCTAACCACTTACTTGATAATCCACATGAATCTAATAGCCTCTACAAGGCCCATTGGGCCAGTGCTATAACAGAAGTATCGAGGGAAATTAGCACACTTGCTTTTACATTGATTTTATAAAACATACATTTTCGAGTGCTGGTTTGCCCCGATCAACGGTCTACACAAGATCAGAGTACACAATTCCAACTTTCAATCCTCCACAGAAGAGATAACACAAAGCCAATGAGGTTTATAAGCTCTTGGTGACCACAAAGATCACAAATCCTCTCTTTTACAACTTCTTATAGTATAGAATGAGAAGTGAAACTCAAGAAATTTGTGAGAGATAAAATTCAGTTGAAATGAATGAATTTAAGAGCTGAAAACTTGTAAAAATTGGTTTGAAAATGAGAACACTTGAAATTTGAAAACTAGAAACTTTTCTCTTTTGAATAAACTTGAATTCTTGAATTTAGACTTGTAAAAACTTGTTTTTAATCCTCTAAAATGAACTATATATTTTGGCAATAGGTAAAAGCCATTAGAGGGGTAAGCCAGGGTTTTAGATGTGTGATTAGACCCAAAAATTACAAAAATACCCATTGAGAAAAGTCAAAAATCAATCACTTTTCAAAATATAACCGTTACTGTTGCAGGTCTGTTAGAAGAGCTGTCGACAGCCCAATGTGCAATGGCTCTTAATTTACCTGTTGCAGGGCTTTGACTGTTGACAGTTCAATGAAGTTGTCGATAGCTCAGCTGATACATAACATAATAGCTGTCGACAGTACCCTTGGGCTGTCAACAGTCCCCTTGGGTTGTTGAAAGCAAACCACAACACCAAAAACTCTTAGATACTGTAAAATGTTGTCGACGGTTCTCTGAAAAGAATCTGTCGACAGTCCAGCTGATTGGCCATCGACAGCTCTACTATGCTATCGACAGCTCAACTAGATTGTCTTACAGATACATCAAGACTACAGGATTTCAACTATATTTCTATTAAAAATATGTTTTAATACACAATATGTTTTGTAAATTCTTTCAAAAACAAGTTCATTTGGATAGATTTGAGCACAAAAATGTGAGATTAAAAATCGGCACATATTCCAAACATGTGAACTTCTTTTTCAGATATTTAAAATAAACTTGATATAGAGTATATATGAAAACCAATTTTGTATCAAAATCTAAAAAAACTAGAAAATTTGTATTTTGTGTGTGTGACTTCTTGAGCATCAATTCTATATTCTACACTTTAAATATATTATTTTCTTACATAGGTTCTACATGTCTTCAAGTGGGCTTCTTTAAAAGTTAATCTTGATTGTCCTAACTTAAATCCCTTCCTTGAAATAATTTGATCACTTTATAACTTTTCTTTGGAGGAAGAATGAATCACAATCTTTTTACTTGAACCCTGTAAGCTTATAAACACTAGAACTTGATTAGTACCGAATCACTTTATGTGATTTGTAATCATCAAAATAAAATCAGAGAGTGTACCCTTGGGCCACAGAACTTCTTCGAATTCATTGGGAATCTCAAAACATATGAGATGGAGATGAATATTCGTGAAGGAAGAGAACCTCTAAAGAAAAAGTCCATTGCCTTCAAGGCAACTCCATCCATTACGGAGGAAGAAGAATCTATGGATGAAGGTGAGAAAGAAGACTTTACCATGCTTATAAGGAAAGTTGGCAAGATGATTTATAAGAAAGAAAGGATGAGCAACTTCTAGAGGACAAGACCGCAAATGAAGAATGAAAGAAAGAAAAGATAGGTCCATGTTTTCACTGCAAAAAGATGGGACATTTGATAGCCATTGTCCCTCGCTCCAAGCGACCATATCTAAAACAACGTACAAGAAGAAAGCCATGGTGACCACTTGGGATGACCCGGAGACCGAATCTGATAAGAAAGTTGATATTGCTAATGTTTGTTTCCTGGCCATTGGGGATGACCCCACCAAGATAGCTCTAGAAACTTTCCTTGATGACGATAAACTTACAATTGATAAGCTTGGTAGATTTTTTGAAGAATTGCAAGAACTCTATAAACTTTCAAAAATTCAAAACAAAAAAAATTAAAAAAATAGAATGAGTTTTTGAAAAAAAAGCTTGATATTATTTTTAAAGAAAAAAAAGACTTATCGATTTGTTTTGAAAAGACTAAAAATGATTTTAATTCTCATAAACATATTTGCAAGGGCAAAATCCCTAAATAATTTTTGACCAAAATGAGTTCAAGACTTTGAAAATAGAATTGATTTGGATGTTAGTTTAAGAAATGTGCTTTTGATAAGAAAATTGACTCCATATTTCCAAAGAAAAAAATCCAAAGGAAATACACTCCACGAGCACACACCAAACATGTACCTAAGGCAAAACACGCACATGCTCATTTATATGGCAAGGTGTACACTTGTACACATTGTGACCGCAAAGGCCATTTTGCGCAATTTTGTTATTTAATATTGAATTTGAAGAATAATAATGTTTGGGTTCGATAAAATACTAACCCTCAAGGACCCAAGAAGATATGAGAACCAAAAAATACAATGAATTTAATTGATATAGTTGTGTCCTCTTTTAAGACTTTGGGAGAGATGGTGCCTTAGTGGTGAATGCATTTGAAGTTTAAAGGACATTCCAATTTAATCCATCTCTATCAAAAAAGCAAGGTGGAAGAACATTACCTTTTGAAAATGGAGATTGCTTGCTTAAATAATATCAGTAACATCTCTACTTGTTTTAAGCTTGAATTAATTGCTTGTTCATGTTAGCTAGTCATAGACTCTATAATGTTATCCATGCTTAGATATGATGAGTTGTTTGACTTCTTTCATGTATGTGTAGTTGTTTGAATTCATACAATTTTGATGATTTAAATTATTGATTCATATAATAGTATGTCTATTTCAATTTATATGATACCATGATGTTTATATAAAATGCGTACATGATGATAACATAGACTCTATTTGTGTGTCCCATGCCTTACGCGTATGAGTGTATTAGTTATCATATATGCTAGTATTTTAATATAAACATTTATATGTATTTTTGAAAGAATTTTCTATGATAATATTTACATCATTATTAAGCATAAAAATAAGAAAGCAATTGTGCACCTCAACTCTTAGTCTAGAAAAATTATGAGGAAAAATTCAGAGCCCGTCAAGGTATACGACTTCGTTTCCTAATTTTTAATGGCTTAATTTATAATTTAAATATAAGTATTATTTTTATGTGTTTTTAAATCATTTTTGAATAAATTATTTATGCAAATATTTCTTATGAATTTTTGCTGGACTAAATAATCTTTCAAATATTATTATCTATTAAGTAGGATTTTACATAGTTATTTCACTTAGTTTTTAATGAAATCTGATTTTCAATTTCAAAAATATTCAAATTTCTGAGTTTGGATAGTCCTAGTCGACCGCACGATCGACCGAGTACTGAAAGAGGCTTGAACTCTCATCCCAGTCAATCGCCCAGTCAACTCTCAGGACTTACTAGTTTTTTTCAATCAACCACCTGATTGACCGCAGTGAACTGCAGAACTGCAGTACACTACACTGGGGTCGGTCGATCGCCCGGTCGACCGATAGTCATTTAATGCTTTTAAAGATAGTTTTTCAAAATCCTAGATTCACTTCTATCATCTTTTCCCTCTTCTCTGCCGACTCTTCACCAAACCCATCCACCTCTTCTCTTAAATTCGTTCATCTCACTTCAAATCCCTTCAAAAAAATTTCTGCAACACTTTGGTTCATCATTTGGAATTGTATTGTAGAGGAAATTGCTACTTCTATTCGGTATATTCCTTCAATCCCTCTATCTTTCAATTTTTACTATTTTTACTTCAAATATTCAGTCTATTTTCATCCTTCATCATGTTTTCAAAGAGGGCAAGGCATGACAAGCCCGAGAAATCCATGAAAATCGATTCTAGATCCAAATCCTTTTCCCATGTGTTGAAGCCTACAAGATTGAAAGATTTTGATGATGGATGACGAAGTGATAAAGATACATTTATACAGAGTTATGATTACTCAACCTCAGTTGAAGATTTTGGGTATTTTGTGTATTTTTTAGAATAATTGTTAAAAGCCTTGAACACACACACAAATACCTATATAGTCGACTTGACCTCTAATTATAGTCGACTAACAGATACCCTAGTCGATTATACGTTTTCCCCAGTCGACTAATCCCTTCTACAAAAATTTCCCTACTCTCTGTTTCTTGTCTGGCTTCACAATTAGTCGACTTCCCAAAAAGTATAGTCGACTAACCCCTTCTATAGTCGACTAACCATGTCTATATAGTCGACTACAAATAGTTTTTCAGAAACTTAGTATCCGTATCAGTCTAAGTATAGTCGACTTACCCCTATATTAGTCCGACTAACTTTGAAAAATTTTATTCTTCTAGTCGACTAACCTCCATACCTAGTCGACTAATATTTGTTTCTAACTGCTGTGCAGTTGGTGAATTCTGGTGTTTTAACCAACGTTTTAAAATTCAAATTTAACCTGATAACTATCCTAACTGACTATAGATTTCACCTATAAATAGGGATGTTGTCCTAGGATCAATTCACCAATTCAAATCTCAAGTTTTCAGCCTAAAGTTCTGTTTAAAATTCTGTCTTTCTGAAATCTGTTTCCACTTTCTTTTTCTTCACCAATTCCTACTCTATTGTGAAGATTTCTGAAAGTTCACCTATAAGAGACCTTGTCCGCAATCACATTCAGATTCAAAGCTTATAGGATCAGTTGTAATCATTCAAAGAGGAGCATTGTACAAGGGCGTCTTCTTGATGTAGAAGAGAAGTTGTACAAGGTGTTTGTTCTCTTGGTTGTAAGATGAGTTGTACACATTTGGAAAGGGTGTTTTTTTCAGTGGTGTATAAGGTATTGTTTTGGGTGTATCCAAATCAGGAAAGAAAAATCTCAAGCGGATTGCTTGGGGACTGGATGTAGGTCACAAGGACCGAAGCAGGATAAATCTCTTGTCTTTGCGTTTGCATTATTTTCTGAGTTTTATCTTGTGAATTTTTATTTCCTACAAGTAGTTTTCATTTAAATATTTATAAACACTATTCACCCTCCTCTAGTGTTTGTGTTGCTTGAATATAGATCCTACATTTGGTATCAGAGCAAGGATGGCAACGGAGTTCCCTTCATCACAATTCAAAGAAGGACATCTGCACAACGTCCACCGCTATTTGACGGATCCAACTACAATTATTAAAAGTGTAGAATGAAGATCTACTTGCAATCACTCAACTACGAACTTTAGAACATTGTAGAAGCACCGTACACCAACCGACAGCCACTACAACGCTTGGAGTGATGATCAAAAGAAGAATGCAAATCTTGACGCCAAAGCGATGAATGCTTTATTCTGTGCCTTAGCCAAAGAAGAATTCAACAGCGTGTCAACAGCTACTTCTGCAAATCAAATATGGCACACACTCTTCAGGTAACACATGAAGGCACAAATAAAGTTAAAGAATCTAAAATTTCTATTCTTGTCCACAGGTTTAAACTTTTTAAAATGAAGGAGAATGAAACCATCTCAGAAATGGTTACAAGATTCACTGACATAACCAATTCCTTAGCATCCCTTGGAAAGGAATACACCCAAGTCAAAAAAGTTCGCAAGATCCTTCGTGCACTCACACCAGATTGGAGAAGAAGACTACTGCAATAGAAAAGCGAATGATCTCTCAACAATGTCATTAGAAAACCTTATTGGTAATCTAATGGCATATGAAGTGTAACTCGAAGATAGAAAAAAGGACGAACAACAACTTCAATCCAAGAAGAAAGTACTTGCCTTCCATACAACCTCAGATATGGACAATTCAGATGACGATGAAGAGGAGATGGCGATGCTTTTTAAGAAATTCAAAAGGTTCTTAAAACAAGGTAAGTCTAAAAAGAATAAAGATACTAATGATAATCCTATTTGTTTTAAGTGTAACAAACCAGGTCACATAAAGAAGGATTGCCCATTGATGAAATCAAAGGACACTTCAAGAATTTCAATATGTTCAACAAGAAGAAGAAAGCCTTCCAAGCAACTTGGATGATAGCGACTCATCTTCCTCTGATGAAGAAGAAGCCACTGAAACCGCCAATATCTGCTTCATGGCCCAAGAAGATGAGGTACAAGATTATGATGAATTATTAGAAGCTTTTAATAACTTTTTTAATAATTTCAAAAATGAAAGATTAAAAATAAAGTTTTAAACAAAGGAAAATGAAAGACTCAACAATGAAAATGCAATTTTTGTTTCTCAAACATCTTCTTTAAATTCTCAAAAAGATGATTTTGAAAAGTTATTTCATCTTTAAAAGGGATAATGAAATTTTCTTAAAAGAGACTTCTTTGCTTAAAAGGAAACTATTTCTTTAAATTCTAAATTACTATTTTAGATAAAGAAATGATTAGTTTCAAAATTAAGTATGAAGATCTTTGAAAAATGTGACTAAATTTAATAAAGGAAAAAAGAATTTAAATGATTTATTATCTTATCAAAAGATGTCAAATAATCATTTTGGTCTTGGTTTTTCAAAAGATAAGATTTACAAACCTACTCATGTTGGTCTTGGATTTTCAAAAACTAATTTTGTAAAATCTACACATCTTTATAATAATAATCCATATAATTCTTTTGTGAAAAGAAATACTATTTCAAAAAGAATTAGATGCAAATATATATGGGTTCCTAAAAATCTAAATAATGTTGATAAAAATGTTTATATTGCATCTATATACATGATGTGTGTAATTCTGATAATTATGTTTATACTAAAAAATGGAAACCAATTCCAATTGGATTTGGGTTCCTAAAGGCTAATCTTTTTCGGACCCTTTCATGATGGGTACCATACAAATTGTTTTCTTATAGGTACCTTATAAAGAAAAGTGGATACTTGATAGTGGGTGTTCCAAACACATGACCGGACACATTCAACTACTGTCTTCCGTTTAAATCAAAAAGGGAGGTACAGTAATATTTGGAGACAATAACAAAGGAAAGGTTTTGGTATCAGCATGGTTGGTAACATTTCAAAATCCCTTATTGAAATATTCTTTTGGTAAGAGTTTTAAACATAATCTATTAAGTATTAGTCAGTTATGTGATAAGGGTTATAAAATTGTTTTTGAAAAAGATGCATGTCTTATATATGATACTAACATGAAAGATATTTTGTTTAAAGGTTTTCGTACAATAATATTTATGAGTTATCAATAAGCTGTATATCATCTAATGATAACTTATGTTTACTTGCTTCTAATAATGATTATTTAATGGCATAAAATATTTGGTCATTTGAATATGAAACAATTTCTAAGATTTCTAAATTTAATTTAGTTAAAGGTCTTCCAAAATTAGCTTTTAAAAAGGATTATTTTTGTGATTCTTGTCAATTAGGAAAACAAGTTAAATCATCTTTTAAATCTAAAGATTTAGTTTCTACCAATAGACCTTTAGAACTGTTGCATTTGGATTTATTTGGTCCTACTCGTGTTGCTTCTTTAAACAAAAGTAGTATGTTTTTGTTATTGTTGATGATTATTCACGTTTTTCATGGGTAATTTATCTAAAAAATAAAAATGATACTTTTGATAAGTTTTCAAGTTTTTGTAAAAGAATTCAAAATCAAAAGTCTCTAAATATAGTCACTATTCGAAGTGATCATGGAGGAGAATTTGAAAATGAATCTTTTGCAAATTTCTGTGATAAGTATGGTATCACACATAACTTTGCATTTCTTAGAGCATCTCCTCAAAATGGTGTTATGGAGAGAAAGAATAGGACTTTGCAAGAATGTGCTAGAACTATGCTTATGGACAGTCATTTACCAAAATATTTTTGGGCTGAAGCTATTGCTACTGCATGTTATGTTTTAAGTCGTGTGCTTATTCGACCTATTTTAAACAAAACATCTTATGAATTATTTTATAACAGGATTCCGAAAGTTTCTTACTTCAAGATTTTTGGATGTAAATGTTTTATCTTAAATACAAGAGATGCTTTAGATAAATTTGATGTTAGATCCAATGAAGGAATTTTAGTTGGATACTCTACTCAAAATAAAGCATATAGAATATTTAATAAGAAACATTTACTATTGAAGAATCATTACATGTTAAATTTGATGAATCCTTGACTAAGCCTATTTCTAATACTTCTCCACATGATGATGATCATATCATAGATACTCCTATTGATAATACGGTTATATCTTCTGATGATACTAACATCTCTAATGTTGATGAGACTCCTACCGAGTTACCTAAAGTATATGTTGAAGTAAGGAATCATCCACATGATTTGGTTATTGGAGATATAAATCAAGGCGTTCAGACGAGATTCAAGTTGAACTACATGACACAAATTGCTTTCATATCACTCATTGAACCGAAGAATATCAAAGAAGCATGTGCAGATGATTTATGGACAATTGCAATGCAAGAAGAGTTGAATCAATTTGTCAGAAATGATGTTTGGGATCTTGTACAACGTCCTACTGATCATCCAGTCATTGGTACCAGATGGGTCTTTAAGAACAAACTTGATGAATCAGGTCAAGTTATTAAGAACAATAAGGTTAGTAGCACAAGGATACAATAAAGAAGAAGGTATTGATTTTGATGAAACTTATGCACCAGTAGCTAGGCTTGAATCAATTCGTATTTTACTTGCTTTTTCTTGCTTTATGAGTTTCAAACTTTATCAAATGGATGTTAAAAGTGCCTTTTTAAATGGTTTTATTAAGAAAACTGTTTATGTTGAACAACCTCCAGGTTTTGAACATGAAAAATTTCCAAACCATGTTTTTAAACTTAAGAAAGCTTCATATGGTTTAAAACAAGCACCCCGTGCTTGGTATGATAGATTAAAAATTTTCTTTTAAATTCTGATTTTAAGATGGGAAGAACAGATACAACTCTCTTTATTAAACATGTTAATAAAGATATCTTAATTATTCAAATATATGTTGATGATATTTTATTTGGATCTACTAATGATAATCTTTGTCAAGAATTTTCTAAGACTATGCAGAGTGAATTTGAGATGAGCCACATGGGCAAACTTACTTACTTTCTCGGTCTGCAAATAAAGCAAATGAATGATGGAATCTTCATTTCCCAGTGCAAGTATGCAAAGGAACTTCTGAAAAGATTTGGTATGAAAATTCTGGTCATAAGAATACTCCCATGAGTACTACTACATTCCTAGACAAAGATTAAAATGGTAAGAATGTTGATCAGAAACTATATCGAGGTATGATTGGTTCTTTACTATATATTACTTCAAGTAGACCTGATATTATGCTCAGTGTTTGCTTATGTGCTAGATATCAATCAAATCCTAAGGAATCACATCTTAAAGCAGTGAAAAGGATTTTTCGTTATATTAATAACACAATCAATTATGGCTTATTTTATCCAAAATCAAGCACATTTGATTTACTATCATATAGTGATGCTGATTTTGCTGGATGTAAATCTGATCAGAAGAGTACTAGTGGTACCTGTCACTTTTTGGGACATTCACTAGTATCATGGTTCAGTAAAGCAAATTCTGTCTCATTATCAACGACCGAGGCAGAATATATCGCTGCTAGTGTTGCATGTGCTAAATTTTATGGATGAAACAAACCTTATTTGATTATGGCATGTCTATCACAAACTCACCTATTATGTGTGATAATACTAGTGCTATTAACTTATCTAAAATCCAGTTCATCATTCACGTACTAAGCATATTGATATTAGACACCATTTTTTTATGTGATCATGCTTTAAAAGGTGATATTTCTCTAAATTTTATATCAACTGATAATCAAATTGTAGATATTTTTACAAACCTCTTAAAGAAGATTTTTTTTATGAGATTTCGAAGAGATTTGGGTATTTGCAATATTTCTGATCTTTGAATATTTTTTCAGAATTTTTTAAAGCATTTTTCAATAATTAGTCGACTTATCAAGACCTCTTAGTCGACTTATTAACACCTAGTCGACTTAACAGTGACCCAGTCGACTAAATTGCATCTAACAGAAACATGAATTTTTTTTGATCTCTAAAAGTTAGTCGACTATATTGACCAACTAGTCGACTAGTAAGTAGATTAGTCGACTATTCACAAACACCAAGTCGACTAACCCTGTGAAAAACTGTATTCTGTTATTGGTTTTTAACTTTCGAAACCCGACCCATTTCATTATTTTTGGATCCGATCTTACTCTCTTTTTTATCCTAACCGTTGACTTAGTATTTTCTTCTTCTCTATCTACCACTAACCCTCATCAAAACCCTAGTTTTTCACTAAGTTCTCTCCCCAGCTGAACGAACCAGTCGACTACAGGGATCTAACTACAGCTGTGAACCCATCTTCTTCTTCCTTCAATTCCTTGGTAAAATTGTCTCAATCTCAGTCTTCTACTGTCAATTCTTGCTTTATCTTCCTTTAATTTGAATTCTCATCATGTCTAGATTTAAGAAAACCAAATTTACTCCATCTTCTTCCTCATCTCAAGTTGATTTCAGGGCTTTTCTGAAAAATCCTGCCCTAGAAGATGACTTCCTTAGAGTTTCATCCTTAGAAATTTTACCTGGTAGGTTTGTTAAATATGAGGACTTTAATGACTATGATATTGTCTCATATTTACAAAATTGTGGTCTTTATCATATGTTCTCTACTGATTCTAGGCAAGGCTATTATCCTTTCTTGATTCACTTGTTTTATATACCAATTTAACCTATGAAGACAATGAGGATGATGTTCATATATATTCTATGGTTAAAGGTATTAATATCAAGTTATCCCCTAAATCCATAGGCCGTATCTTTTTAATTCCTTATCACGGCCTCTCTCTTAATGACATTAATATGGATGATGCGGAGGTCTTATCAAATATATTTCTTCCAGGTCAAGGATTACCTATGACTAACAATAAATTGAAACCCATTCCCCGTCTTATAGGTCGTATTCTTGCCTATAATATTTGCCCTAAAACCGGGAGTTATAAATATTATTCCCGTGATTTAGCCACTTGTGTCTATGCCATCATGGCTGGACTCGAAGTCAATTGGGCAAAGATTATCTTTGATACTCTTGTTAATGATTATACCTCCTTCCTTCCTATGGAGTCTTTTTATCACACGTGTTTCGGAAATTTCACATCGATCTTGCTTTCAAAACGAGTGTTATCAAAGTCTTTGAACCTTTTGATCGTGCCGTTCTTCATCGTATGAAACTTCACGATTTTCCTCATCCTCCACCACAACCACCCTCTCCTCCTCCACAAAGTTCAACTCAACCTCCTTCTTCCTCTACACAACCTCCTTTCACTGAACCCCCTCCATCTCAACCACCTCCTTCATATGCAGATGCCTTCTACACTCTCTTTCTATTGAGATAGAATCTCTTCATGCCAAACAACAATTCATTCAGGACTCTCAGACTGCTTTGCTCGAAAATCAATCTTTGCTGATGACTTATTTTGAGCATAGCAATTGAAGATGGACTCGTTTGCATCCACTCAAACGGAGATTCTGAATATCCTCAAGACTCATTTTCCACCGCCTCCTCCTCCCGGATCCGACATTTGATGATTATGGCGTTGGCTTTGCTCCATGTTTTGTTTTTTGAAGTTCTTGCATCTTTGTGTATTTTTCTTTTTTAAGACTCTTTTAATTTGTACTTAATTATGGAAACAATGGTTGTTCCTGTATCTTTTATGATCTATGCTATTTCTCTTTTGTTAATGACAAAGGGGGAGAACATTCTGGTTATATTGTGTTACATATTACATTGTGTTACATACTCTAAGAAATTTTGTTATTGGATATTGACATACATATGTGTGTTATGGCAATAGTGGCAATGGATATATGGATATATGATACCTAGCAATGGATATATGGATATATGATACCTATTTTTGGGATTTGTGATATGGCAATATAGGGAACACTTAACTTTATGCAGGGGAGAACAAGAATACTTGACTTGTTACATATCTTTTTGTTATAACCTGTTTATTGCAGGGGGAGTTTCTCTGCAGGGGGAGTTTTCATATACAAGGGTTGTCATCATCAAAAAGGGGGAGAATGTTGAAGCCTACAAGATTGAAAGATTTTGATGATGGATGACAAAGTGATAAAGATACATTTATACAGAGTTATGATTACTCAACCTCAGTTGAAGATTTTGGGTATTTTTGTGTATTTTTTAGAATAATTGTTAAAAGCCTTGAACACACACACAAATACCTATATGAAGGTACACCTAGAGGGGTGAATTAGGTGTACGGCTAATCTAATGAACTAAATGCGGAATTTAAAAACTAATTGCAACTGCACTTAGTGTAACCAATGAGTGTAGCCGAATTCCCGGTGAAGGGCTCTGGACTAACTCCTCTTGATTCCTCTGAATAAGAGTTGAGCGCTATATGAAGCTCTCGTGGTTAAGCACAAGTGAGGCACACACAAACAGTCCAAGCATATAATATATGATGAGCAATATGAATGATGCAAGACACAAATAAAGAGAGGAGAGAGAGAGAGAGAGAGAGAGTTTAGAGTCAAGGGATCAAACGCAAACAACAATATGTGTTTCGAGGTTCGAGCACCCAGCTCTACGTCCTCGCCTTCACCGAGAGGATTTCCAATCCACTAACTTGTCCACCTAGGACTCCCACACAGGGAACCTCCACCGAGGATTTTGGGGCAATACAATAACAGGGAGTACCCAACTCCTCTCCAACCAATACAACCTCTCACAGAGGCAATGCACAACCAACTCAATCACCACCTCACACAAGAAGGGTAGGCACCAAGCCAAACAACCACAATCCACCTCTTCATCAAGAGGGATACAAATCCAAACTCCACCTCTCACTAGAGGGAGCAATACACAATCTCAACCTCTACCAAAGAGGGAGCAAACCACCACTCCAAATCTACCTCTACCAAAGAGGTACAACAAATAGGAGGGTACAACAAAGTGGTATATCTCAACCACTAACCAATTTCCCCACAAATAAAAGATCGTATAGATAGGATATGAGATATAGCTCAAGTGTGAAAAAACACAAGGAATGGAAAACAATACTCAAAGAAAATCCTTGGGAAAACTAGAATTAAGAATGAAGAAGATAAACCAAATACTTTTCCCAAAAACACTTTTCTTTGATTTTTCAAACCCTATAAAAACACCAACTCAAATGTAAATTTTAAAGCCCAAACTCTTTTGTAACTTGTGTAAAAACACTACAGAGAATGTAAATTTTTGCTCTTGAAAACTTAGAGAAAATCCCATACAAATGGGGTATTTAAAGGCCCAATCAAAACTAGCCGTTAGGCTGAAATGTCAGCCTTGGCGACTGGCGGTCGACCGCCAACGGTCAAATTTTTGACCGTTGGAGGCTAGCGGTCGACCGCCCCAATCCAGAGAGCAAATGCTCTCTGGCCGGTCGATCGCTCGGTCGACCCCCACCCGAGAGTGGGGTACTTGCAGCCGGTCGACCGCTCGGTCGACCGGCCCAAGTGGCTGGCCAAGCGTGCACGTTTTTGTGCACGTCGGTCGACCGGCTCCGGTTGACCGACTCTGGGTCCCGTCGACCGACCCGGTCGACGCGCCAGAGCCTGGCAGAAGGCTGTTTGGGACAGAAAACTTAGGTTTTAATTATTCTAAAAAATCCCATAAAATCCTTAAAGATCCACAAAAATAGTTTTATCATATACATTGATATACAAACTTGTGTAAAAAATTTCAACACAAATTTCAAATATTTTGAACCATTTTGTGTTATGTAAATTTCGCCGAAAACCAAACCCGTATTTCCAAAACTTGGATTTTTTGAATTGAAAATACGTTTTATCCAAAACTCATCCAAATACAAAAACATGATACTTAAACACTTTGAAGCATGTTGTATATGGATATTATCCAATATACATGAAGTAGATATATATCAATGTTTTTGACTTTAATTACAAAAATATGTTTTGTTAAACACAAAACTCCAAACTCATGAATAGGCATATCAAAATAAGTTTGTCTAAGATATGAAGTATGCATGTATATAGAACATATCTAATATACATTTAAACAATGTAAACTTGTTTTGAACCTATCTATTCATGAAAACCAATATCGTTAAACCAAAAACCGAAAACCAAAACCAAAACATGAAACGTGTGTGTGTTGTGAACTTGAGCATATCACACTATCTAGTCTTTACAAATGGATCTAAAACATAAACTAAACTAGGTACCGAGGTCTTCTTGACGAACTCCGTCTTCAAGTCGACTCGATCCAAACTGTGATCCACCGAGCTTGACTCCAACGAGTGCTTGTATGCGCCGGAAAAAGAAAGAGGGAATTGCTGTAAAGATTTCTTTGAATCAGATGAAAAGATTACAACAAGACTTTTCCTTCCAGTTACAAGGGAGGGAGGATGTTGAAGCTTGAATCCCCCCTTTGTTAATGCTGGTTCTTCGTGTGGCGGTGGAGAGTGATCTTGTTCTCCGTTGACCAGATGACCGTCCTGGACCGTCGGGGTCTTCTCTTCGGTCGGTAGAAGAGTAACTCAGCTCCGTCTACCAAACTCTCAAAGAGAGGTAGGCGAAGAGCGCTAGTACTCAGTAAGCTCGCTGAAGAGTCTCCTCCCTCTGTCTGTTGTTGAAGTCGTGCTTCCCTCTTGATGATCCTCTTGCCTGGATTCGATCGATCTTGATGATGCCTTGACCTTCTTAATTCTCGCCTTTCCAAAGCCTCGATCCCCTCTTCATAGCAAACAAGGCTATTTATAGGGGTCTCAGGGGGTGAAGGTGCCTCCTGAAAACACTCCCGAATGAGGGGCCACTACCCCTACATGCGCGGTGACTGGCCCCGCAATCAGGGCGTTGCAACTGAGACGCGGGTGTTGAGCCAAACGCGCCTTGAAGCTTGAGACGCGGACGTCGAGCCAAACGCGCCCTGAAGTTGAGACGCGGGCGTCGAGCCAACGCGCCTTAATGCTGAGACGCGGGCTTCGGGCCTTCACGTCTGGACGCTGAGGCGCGGGCGTCGGGCCGACGCGCCTTGATGCTGAGACGCGGGCTTCGGGCCGACGCGTCTGGACGTTGAGACGCGGGTGTAGAGCCAACGCGTCTTAATGCTGAGACGCGGGCATCGATTCCTCGCGTCTAGAGCTTGAGACTCTGCTTCCTTAATGGCTTGTTTGTTAGTCATTTTTAGACAGCCTACAGAACCCCTCCAAAGTTTCTGATATTCCGCAGTTGAATGGGACGGATTTCGGAATACTTTGGATCTTAGCCGTGTTCGCCTTTATGACTGGACTGTTGATGCTTCGGGCTTGATCTTATCTGGAATTGGTCTTCGTGAGTGTACTGTTGAACTCTTTGAAGCCGTCAGAGTTGATCGTGTTGAGTGTCTAGATACACAGTCTAGACCTCCCCGATTGCTTTTAAGTCTGTCACGGGTGCGCTTTTGGCCGGGAGTGGTTGGTTGTCTGTTTGCGTCAGTGTACTATTGAACTGACTTGCAGAAGCAGGAGACTGGACGCAGGTTCCCTTTTGAAAAGCAGAGACTGCTTTAAAGACGCGACTTCCATGGGGTAGACGCGATGTTTGGCCCGTTTGAGGGGACGCGGACTTTGAGAGACGCATCTCTTGAAATGCAGACGCGATTTCTGGGTGCATTTATGATGATGCTGACGGGGCATGTCCACCGAAGAGCCGCGTACTTTGGGCGCGCACCGGTGCCATGTCATGTTACGCCGCCAGCTGGCCTGGGGAAACGGCGAGATTTCGCCTTTTGGCGCGCGGATCTCCCGGTTCATTAATGAACTGCTCCACGTGTCAACTTCTGACTTGTGGCGGGGTCGCGACGCATGATCTTCCCTATTCAAACAATGATTTGGCTCCACGCGTCAGGCAGCGATTCGCTGCAGCGTTTATTGGGCCAAACGCTGCGTATCTTCGCGAATCTCTGTGCCTATAAAAGGCAACATTTAGAGAGACGCATCTTCTCTCCGAATGCATTTGCTGAGAAAAGAGAGCTTCCCTCTTGTTTGTTCATCTGTCCATCTTCGAACTCGGATTTCTGAACATCGAAACATCGATGGCTCCCAAGACGAAACCAACTGCATCATCCTCAAGGGCGACCGTCGCCGAGGCCGAGAGAGATGCTTCCTCTGCGCAGGAGGGTGTGTTTTCTGAGGTAAAAAAAAAATGCACTTCGGCGTGGGTTCCGCCATTAAAACATGTTCATAGAACCCTAAGAACCTTAACACAAGATCGTGTTTGATTCTCGGACGCTGTCCTTGAGATGATAACCGGGGCGCGGGCCTGATGATCCGACGCTGGTGAACTCTGCACTCTGGATCCTTCACTTAGAATATTTCTAATTGTGAAGGTCTCTGGACGCGATTTGCAGAACGCGGATTTAATCCATGCGTTCTGTGCCGCGTTTTGTGCCATCAGGGCCGATTGATGAATCTGGCGTCTGAGTCCAAGCACTTTGAAATTTCACAAGTCTTGGTTTGCAGAACGCGGATTTGATCCTTGCGTTCTGTGTCTTCAACTGCCGATTTTGTAGAATCTGGCGTTTGAGTCCAAGTACTTAGAATTTTCATAAGTCTTGGTTTGCAGAACGCGGCTTTGCAGGTCTGGACGCGGATTCGAAAAATTCCTGCGTCCAGTATCTCTTCTGCGTTTTGGTGCAGTTCGCAGGTCTGGACGCGGATGATAACTCCTGCGTCCAGTGTCTCGGCTGCGTTTTGAATTATGAACACTTGGCGTCTTCCCTTATTTTTGGCAAAGTATCTGACCAAGTGTCTCTTTTCTTTTGCAGTGCCGCATGTTTCAGGTTCACTTGCCAAGATGCACCACTTTGGACGCGTGGGTGGTGCCGACCACCGTCTGACTTTGCACTGCGAAGGACCATACCTGTGACTGCTGACAGGTCGCCAGTTCGCAGGGAAATGATTGCCCATGTTAATGAGAGGACTTCTCGGGTGCTCATGACCGATGCAGTCTTCGCAACGGATACCCACATCAAGTGGAGAAGCCTGCTTCTTCTTTGGAGTCATGTCAGCGACCGTGGCAACCCAATGTATGACGGGAATTACAGGTGGCTCCGTCAGATAGGGGAGAGGAGATACTTCCTTCCAGCATGGAGAGGATGCTCCCGTTGTCTTATCTCCAACATCTGTCCGTCCTTCGGAAGATGAGTGGGACGTGTCCCGGGATATCTCTGAGATTACCCTTGGTAATTTCAAATCCCAGAATGTATACCGTCATGATTACCATGACCGGGCGGTCCTCGGCTTGTTTCCCGGGTCACGCAAGTCTGAGCTTCCAGTCGGAGAGATCCCGCAGCTTGCCACCACCTTCCTCAATTCGTTCATAGAAGCAGAGGGTGATTATCCGGCCAAGTTCCGTTTGCCAGGATGGGTCTACTCCACGGAGAATTCTTGGTGGGGCAGGATGGTGGGTTTCGTCCTCTCCGATCTTGGAGATCTGCTTGAGCACGTGGGATTATACTCAGCAGTCAGGGCCGTACAATGGGGCATCCCAATGAGCTCTCACAACTTCTTCGGGATCTGGAGCGCTACAACCCTCAGACGGGGACATTCTTTACCCCGGTTGGAGAAATGGGCCTGCACTGCATGAGTTGCATGAGGTCTCGGGGCTGTGATGGGGGAGTTCCTTATGAAGAATATGGTCCCGACTGCTAGGGAGCTTGACCTTATAAAGAAGGATCCCCTGAGGTGTACGAGACCTATTGGGAAGTGATGTGCCACTTCCATATTGTGGTCAGGGTAACGGTTGGAGGACGCATGGAGTTAGGCATCTATCCTGGGCCAATTACTTATTCAGCAACGTCAGCAAGAAGGATCATTCGATAACTCGACTGGCTCCCCTCTCTGAACAGGGAGTTGACGACATGGTCGCACAAGCTTCTGAGGGCTTTTACACCACTGGGTCGAACGAGGACGGCTTCGAACCTGATACGCTTTTCGAAAGCTATCATCATCGGGCCCGGGCTTCTATCTCTAGTCGAGCGCTGTTGGCAGGCTTCTTGATGCTGTGGTTTAAAGCGTTGTGTGGTACCTACACGGCCACATGAAGTCATTATTGCCGACGTGGGGTACCCAGCAGTGCTCCTGGCCCATGGCCGTTCCTATAGCCCTTCTTCCGGCCGTGGTGGCTGGCATTCAGAGCGGGTTGCGGGCGCTAGCCAAGAGACTATGCGAGGCTCCAAGGACTGTCGACTCTCAAGGCAAGCCGTATGTTGACTCAGAGGGAAACCCGACGGCAAGGCGCCCCAACCCCTGAATCGAGTTGCCTTACACGTATCTCATGGCTGGTACGTGATGCATTGCCCTTCTTTGATGACAACGGCGCGTGGGAGACGAGTCCTGTCCCTTTGTGAGGCGGCTGGAAAACTCGGATTGAAGTGACACCTATATATATTATATTCGGAGACGTCTCTCAAATGCCGCCAATTACCAGCTCAACGCTGCTTCGCTGGGATTGCCTGGTGCATTGTTTGGTGAGCAATTCACTGATTCTATAGGTCGGGATGACCTCACCCAACTGTCCGCGGGAGTCTTCCGGTGGTTGATCAACATACGACCAGGATACGTATTGTTTCGCCAAGGGACTTCCTGCACTATTGAACCGTATATGCCAAGTCGTTTTGCCCGACAGTTTGGCTATGCTCAGCTTTATGTCGGCAATCCGAATACACAACTTGCCTTCAAGGAATTTGTGCGAAGGTGCTCGAGCCTGGTACTATAGCGTGGCTGGGGGGACAGAGAAACTTTCCGTTTGCCCGTCGAGGAGCCGAAGAACCTTACCAGCTTCACTTTCTGCACCTGGTATTCTCGGGTAAACCAGTCACCGGATTTTGCCCCAGGGTATACGGGTATTGAGAGGCATTAATGCCTATCTCAAAACACAGTCGGAGTCTGGCAAGTGCTCGCAACATGATCACCCAGTATTTTAAAGGTCCAGAAAGAGCTGGAGAGAGCATCTCAGAGAGAAGCCGAGGAGGCTCAAGAGAGGAGCCCGAGTAACCCGGAGTAGAACCAAGCTAGGGCCACAGGAGGGGCCTCTACCGCCAAGGCTCAAGAATTGGTGAGTAAGCGCCGTCGGGGTCCCACTTCAAACTGCTGGTCATGTTTCGAAGAGGGCTCGGAGGGACTTAGCAACGGAAGTCTCTCCCTCAGAAGACATTCCTGCTGGAGTGAGGACTGTCCTGAAGACCTCTTTGTCATGGTGAGGAACCGCCAGAGGATAGAGATCTCCCAGTTTAATCCGTGCTCCTAGGTCGCACAGAGGGACCTGTAAGATTGCGGAGAAAGGGGGAATTGGTTGACAAACCTACTATAGCTGACGAGGAAGAACAGCTCGTGGGAGGGAATGTCCAGATTCCAGGGTCTCAGCTCGGCCCGAGCCTTCTTCTGCTCGTGAAGGGAGAGACAAGGCACAGCGGTCTGGACCTCCTAGCGCTTCATTTCCAGTGCTCGGATAATCGACCCTAGTCCTCTACTGGGGTGATTGGTGGCAAGGCCCCGGTCACCGAGGACCTTTGCGTTGAACTGTCGTCTTCCGCGTCTGATACGGAAAGCGACTTGGAAGATAAAGTCGACTACGGCCATGAACCCGCTTTTCCTGACCCGAGTAAGTTCTCACGCATCTCGGAGGGGAAATATACGGGGGCGAATCATCGACTGCGTTACCGCTGGCGATAATCCCTGCTGAAGTACAACTTCCTCGCATGTCGAGGCGATGGAAACAGAGTTGACCCAGCCCAAGGGGATTGAGCTTCAGTTGCCGAGACAACCTCAGTGGGGGGAGCTGTTGAAGTGGGGAGCCTTCCCCTTTGCCAGGAGGGGAAAAAACCATGAGGCTGAGGAGGCTCTCACTCTGCGGTGGAGAGGGCTACTGCTGAAGCTGGGGAGACTCCCATTCTACAGGACTCGACGCCTCTGGACCTCGAACCTAGTAAGGCGGCTCTGACTGAGGGGGCTCAGGTGGGGAGTCCGACGATCGGCACCCTTCCAGAAGGGCCACACAGCTCAATTCTAGGTGGAAGTTCTGAAGAGGTTGTGCTTACAACTCCTTCATTGGTCGTGGAAGCTCCTGCAGAGGCAGCGCTCCAGGAAGCGCCAGTGGGTAGTCTTGCTCTTGCTACATCGACGGCCGGCACGGCTCTTGTGCGAGAAGACCGCCCTATATCCCTTATCCCGTGACAGAAAAAGGGTCGGGAAGCTTCTTAGGTGGTGAAGACATGGGGGAGCTGGCACGTCAGATGGTGCAACAATTCTTCACCTCGATGGGATCATGTATTGATCTCATCTTACGTGGACACAGCACCTTCCAGTTCGCCAGAGGCTTCTTGAAAATATGGCCGTGAGCGTCGAATTGGCGGGAGGCCCTTCACTGCCAGGGCATGCCTGCGGGTGGTAGAGCAACTTGGAGATAACCTGCGGAGCTGGAATCTTGGAAGATGCTGGTTCTTTTGATGAAGCCCAGGCCACTTGACTAGGCTCCTAGCCGATCAGGAACGGGAGCGACAGGAGGCGGAGGCACAAATCGCTGCCGAGATCCGTGACCTTGAATATTCCAAGGCTGAATTTCAAAAATTAGCCGGAGATTCGACGAATCTGAGCTTAGTGTGCAGAGCACGGAGCAAGTCATCCTCAGAACTCGGGATATTATCGCCAAGGCGGAAGCTGTTCTTGCGCTAAATGAGGAGAAACTTGTTTCCCTCAAAAGGAGCTTGAGGAGCAACGGGCTGCTACGGCGCGTGCTGAAGAGAGTCTATCCCTGCAATCTTCCAGGGTGGAATCTCTGCGGATGCAGCTGGCTGCCAGAAATTTCTTATCTGAGGCGGAGCTGCGGGACCGGGCTCATTCATGGAGGCTGAGAGGACGCGCCAGCATGAGATTCAACGCCTTAGAGAACAAATCCGTTCCTTGGCGAACCAGGACATTTAGCCTTCTTTTCTTCTTTTTTCTTTTTGTAAAGAAAAGGACACTATATTTATTAAGAGTGTTTGTATCCACTTCTATCATTTTTTGATATAATAGAAGTTTTCTTAAAGCTTTTGTCCCAATTTCTTTGTCCTGTTGTGGATGAGTCCAACTCTTGATCACTAGTCGTGATCACTGAACTTAGGTAGGACTAAGTTCTTTTAATGAGACGCGGTCTTGGCGAGACGCGACATTAATCCCATAGAATGAGACGTGGCATCAATCTATGGGGACTTAGATTTCACCAAGTCTTTTTGACGAGACGCAGCGTCCGACACAGGGTGTGAGACGCGGTCGTCAGTCTACCGGAACTTAGATTTTACTAAGTCCTTTTACTGAGACGCAGCGTCAATCATAAAGTGAGACGCGATCATCATTTCATAAGAACTTAATTCTTCTAAGTCCTTTTGATGAGACGCGGCGTCAATCACAATCGGAACGCGGTCTTCTTGATGAGATGCGCGTCAATCAAAAGATGAGACGCGGCATTAATCCGTAAAGTAAGACGCGAACTGTCAGTCCCTGGGGTGAGACGCAGCGTCAATCACAAGGTGAGACGCAGCTCTAAATAACGCAAATCTGTCTTGCGCGATCGGGCAGACGCAAGAGATGCAGCCTTGTCTGCTGAAGGGACGCGGCTTTCCCATCTGCGTCTAATGTGATCTGACTCAAAAAGATTTTAGGAGATCTTTGCTCGTCAGGTCTTCACTGTCGATTGGAATTCCGAGTCATGCGTTGATTCCCAAGGCAGTTATCCACGCGTCAACTCCTCATTGGACACAGGAGTTACTGCCCTTAAATACAAAACCGACGCGGGCGTTGAAAACCCGCGCTTGCGACGGTTTCCAAAGCGGCGTTCCACGCGTCAATCCTTCACTGGCTTTGACAATCGTGCGTGACGGTTTCCAATTAACGCCCCATTAATGGCAGTTATTAGGCCTGCCTATAAATAGGGTGCGCTCCCTTTCTATAAATCCAAGCTTGGATTATTTCTCTTTAGATTTGCTCTGAAAAGTCCCACCTTCTTCAGAAAGAGTTTCTGATAGGGATTCCGTCTCATGGATGAAGGTAATTCCGAGGATGAAGATGACCCAGAGCTCTCACGCTTCGGTTTGGTCTCTTCAAGAAGAACCCTCTCGGATCATCTTGGACGCCTGCGTTGGGTACAGAGAGGCCAACTCTGGCCAGAGGTCTCTGCTGGTATGTCCCCCGATGATGTGTATAGCCTGAACTTTGGCATAACCATCTGAATGAAGTCCGGTGCATTCCTTTCTCTGAATTTATGCCAGTGACTTGACTTCTCTGAACGCGGGCGCTTGACGCTGGCTTTGCCCATCGCGTTTCATTGCCTTGGCGTGTTTCAGACCTGAATCTTGCAACTCTTGTTCACTCAACAGAGAGATGGCAATTTTCGGCGTTCTGAAATTCTTTGCGTCTGAGCATTAGGCGCGGGTACAAACTGAGGCCGCGTTTGAATCCTATGCACGACGCAGTTTGACTCGCGTCTGTTTGACTCCGCGGGTCATTCTCGCGTCTGAAGTCTTGAATGGCCGCGTTCTGTTACTCAGTTTCCTTTATAAAAATGTACTGAGTTCCAGATTTTCTGACTCTTGCTTATTCTTTGCAGGTAGGCTTGCTCGTCCTTTTTAGGTTTGCTGGGCCCCAGAAAGAATATACCGGCTGGCGAACTTGCTCCACGTTCGTTTGTGAGAGATTAAATTATGGTCCTCGTCGTTTGTGAGAGATTAAAATATATCTCTGACGAGGACCCACATCTCGCCAAGGTCTCTTCAGATCTCCTGCACCACTCTTGTCTGATGGCAAGAGATGGTCAGGTCAAGTATGACGGCGAGGAGGTTCGGCGGTTACGGTGGCGGAAGGAAAGATCCTCTTCCTCTCCCTACTCCAGAAGTGACACTCAAGGACATTCTGTTGGATGGCCTGCTGGGGAAAGGGATGGTGATGAATGCAGGACTTTCTGCTGCCGCTGGACCTAGTGGAGGGTAGCATCCTTTGTGATGACTCCTAAACTTCCTCTCTCACCCCAGGAGTGACTCCATGTTGTTGGATGGTCTGCTAGGGAAAGAGACGCGCCTGAACGAAGGGTTGCAGGACGTTCTGTTGCCACCGGACCTCAAGAACACCATTGCTCTTAGCTTAATCAGCTAGGGCGCTTTCGACTTTTGCGTCATCGCCATGGCGCAATCGGTTCAATTATGCACCTGGGATCAGATGCGGTTTCAAGGAGTGAGTACGGCCTCTGAGAGAGAGAGGGACTTCTTTGTACTCCTTAATTGTAACACTCATCTTATTGTATAAGAGAGCGTTTTGTATCACTTTCATATGCTTGAATATCAATAAAGTGACACTTTTCTTTTTGCATCTTTCTGTTGTCTTGAATGTTTATTTTAGAAAGCAAAGAATGATTTTGGTGGACCCGCCACTTTATAAAAGAAAGTGACAAGTGAAGTGTGTACCCCAGAGAAGGTGAACTTTTATCAAGGATTTGGGATTAACTTGATTTTAAGATCAGCTGGGGATTTTGATGGAAGCATTGTTTATCGGTGTAAGTTAACCAACAATGCCTCCAAAATGAATTTGATACTCGTTGGGGGAGAATATCAAATGAAACTAGACTCGTGGGGAATCTAGTAAGTTTTACCGTTAGAGGTGTGATATTAACTTAACGGTTTAGAAGTAGTCTTGTCAGAAGTGTAATGTTAACTGACAAGGACGTGAGTTAGAGGTGTGATATTAACCTAACTCACCAGCATCTCAGTTTTATTTGGGAAAACTGAGGGTGTCACTGTCATAGGTGTGATGTTTAACTTAACAGTGATAGTAATGCTAGAGGTGTAATGTTGAACTTGGCATTAGTCGTCTCGGCTTAAAGAAGTCGAGGAAAGGTCATAGCCATAGGTGTATGTGAACTTAGCAATGACTCGGATGCTAGAAGTGTAGTGTTAACTTGGCATCGTCCGTCTCGCTTGGACAAGGAAGTCGAGGAAAGATAAGGTCATAGCCATAGGTGTATTGTTGAACTTAGCAAGACTCGGATGCTAGAAGTGTAGTGTTAAATTGGCATCGTCCATTTCAGCTTCGATATTGAAGTCTGAAGAAAGGTAACTGTCAGAGGTGTGATATTATCTTGACAGACACTCGATGTACCGCTTAGAGGTGTCATGTTAACTTAAACAGTAGTTTGTCAGAGGTGTGATATTAACTTGACAAGAATTGCTTGCGATAGGAGCAATTTGAGGACCTGTCATTCTATTGATGAGAATTGATAAGTAGAATTTGAAGTGCCAGAGGTATAGTGTTAACTTGGCAAATTGTGAGAGTTGTTACTCTATGCAGAGTTAACAAGCCAGGTTTGTACTCGACGAGGGTATTCATTACCAGAGGTATAGTGTTAACATAGTAATGATTGCATTTTGTGGTCCTACCATTCTATGGATGAGAATTGGTAAGGGATTTTGGAGGGAAGAGTGGAATCAAGTCCACTTAGGATTTTTAGCAAACCCTCAGCTATCAACGGATTTGAGGTGCCTTTACCAACTACCGTTTGAGTTGGGCTAGCCATGCTATTCCCCTCAGCATGATAAGTTGTCGAAGACTTATGTTGGGCTTAAAAGCCAAATTTTCCTCTATCCTTAGCCGTCGGAGGCGTTGGAGTTTTGATCAGAGGTGTATTTTTTAACTTGATCGGCGGATTTTTAGCAAACCCTCAGCTATTAACGGATTGAGGTGCCTTTACCAACTACCGTTTGAGTTGGGCTAGCCATGCTATTCCCCTCAGAAGATAAGTGGTCGAAGACTTATGTGGGCTTAAAAGCCAACATTTTCCTCTATCCTTAGCCGTCGGAGGCGTTGGATGTTTTTGATCAGAGGGTATTTTTAACTTGATCGGTAGGATTTTTAGCAAACCCTCAGCTATCAACGGATTTGAGGTGCCTTTACCAACTACCGTTTG